>JAACJA010000017.1:883180-1438314 GCA_017140755.1 Calonectria hongkongensis
CCTTCTTTTCTTTGCGTCTCCGCTCTTTCTCTTCCTCTTCTAACTTGGCCCAGTTGGTACTGTGATCGGCAAGACCAGGCGCATTTTCAATACGCTCCTCCAAGCCCTTGTGCGTAAGAGTTTTGTGTTGGCCAATCTTGGCGCGACCGACGAGGGAAATTAAGAGAGCGAGTCCGACCATGGCCGTCAACAAAAATCTGTATGTCCCATACCAATAAGGAGCCCAACCACGTGCCGCCGCACGAGCGTCGACAAAATAAAGCCCTACAAAGGCGCCAAATTGGGCCGTCATGGCATACTCAATAGGCATGAACAGCGTGGGCCAGGCAATCACAGGCGCAGCGAGGCCGACCCCATAACGGAAGCGAGTTCGTTCAGGATGGGGCGCTTTCTCGGCGTATTCCAAGCCCTAATTGGGATTTGTTAACTTGAGACCAGTGCTTTGGTTTGGTTGAATTACTTACCCAGTGGATGGCGCCGAGAAAGGATATGATGACGGCTCCATATCCTAGCTGAATGGGTTCAATGACGCTCAGCAAGTGTCGCGCAGTCTCGTGATCGACGAAAATGGAGTCAAAGAGCCAGTTGCCGGTGGGCCATTCCTTATTCAGATCCCATGCTAGAAATAAAGTAGATAGCGAGGTGCCGAAATAAGGCAACGTCCCGGCAAGACCGAGAATGTGAGATTCGCGGGGGACGTCTGAGAGTTTAAATGTGTCTTTGACAATGTCCTGTATTTGGTTAGCTGGATCCCCGTATAGAACAAGAAACCCACCATATCATGTTTGATCTCGGCAGCCATATCATGATCGCCGTCTTTTGCTGCCTGCGGTGGTTCGAAGACATGTCGTACTGAGCTCTCTGTCGACACGGCGCTGGGGTCCGACTTTAGTGTTTCTTTAGCGTTTTTATTTACATGGTCGGTATCAGTAGAGGTAGGAGGCTTGCTTGAGAATAGCGCGGCTCGGAATGTTGGAGCAATGTTTTGGGTAGGGAATCGAGGAGCAGCACGAGTCACGGGGCTAATAATAGGAGAGACCCGCGAGGCGACGCTGAGTAGCGAACGAGACGTACGGAGCATGGCGAATAGGGATATTTGGTTTGGAGGAACAATGGTTATTTTGTCATTTGGGAGGGTTTAGAGGTAGCTATTTGTTGACAGAGCAGAAACACCGGGATTTGAATGGGAGGGATGGGAATTGAGAGAATACGACAGTGTCAGCCAGATGCCGCGAACCCGGATGTACAACGTCAATTGAATCTTGTTTGCCTACTAAATCAGGAACTGGTGCTGTCACGACGACATCATCGGAGGCAGCTTGCTTGGCTGAGGAAAGTTGTGATGATCCATGATATGGAGCTGTCGAGGAGAGGTCGTGACGTCATGCTGCTACACAAGGGGCGATTTACACATTTTTGTGGACTTGGGGGGAACGTAAAGAGACACGCGGCTGAGAGCCAGCGTGGGGGAGGGGGGGAGGATAGAGTGTTTGTGATATATGGTGGGTGGCTGTTCACAGAAAAAAAAGAGTAAAACCATGAAGAGGAAGAAGAGAGATATGCTAGATAAAATATACCGGGATCAATTTCATCGGCGGCGGCAGACTAGACACGCAGAGACACAGGCGAGCAGGGCACGTTGGTTTAAACGAAAATGGTGATGCACACGAGGGCGATCCGGACGAGTCTGGAATCTTGGGCAACCTTAGTGCCTGAAACACTTGTTGGACCGCCCAAGACGCCCCACACGGCGCCCCAGGTTTGGCCCGAAGCCCCAATTAAGCGGTCCCGCGCCAGCGATCGCCCAAGCACAGCTCGAGAGGGAGCCCACCAGAGCCCACCCGAGGCCGGACGGTACCTGTGCCGCCACTGCCGTCAGTACGTGTTCCTAGGTACCTCCTGTCCCTCCCTGCCCGTGCCGACCGGGGACGTGGGCGTCATACAAGGCAGCACCATGCCAGGTTGGGCTGGCCTGTGCCTTCCCACTTTTGCTGAAGTGACGCACAACGAGCCAACGAACCTGGCTTTGTGCTGCTGCTGCTTGCTCTGCCCAGCTCAATCACAACCACCAACATCCCAACCAACCCATCACATCATCAATTCTGAACCCCCAAAAAATCCCCGACACTGCGCTACCTTCAATTCTTGCCCACGCCGAGTCCATCTGCCCCGTCCCGCCGCCCACCGATCACATCCCGAACTCTCTCCGGCCCCTCTGCCTCGACTGGACACGGACGCTTGAGCACCACGCCTCGACAGCTCCCCTCCCTCGGTCCCTGGCCCCGCGAGTTCCCTTACGCATGGCATCCGGGCGCGCTGCACGCACTCGGAGCGGCAGATGAGGGCTCGATAGACGTCCCGCCATAACCCATACACCTAGCTTCCCCGGCTCGGCCCACGGCCCCCCACCGCCATCATGTTGGAAGGCCTCGTCGCGGGGTTGCTCAACCGCTTCCTGGGCATGTATGTCAAGAACTTTGATCCCACCCAGCTCAAAGTCGGCATCTGGTCCGGGGATGTGAAGCTGCGCAACCTCGAGCTGCGCCGAGAGGCCCTCGACCAGCTCAAGCTGCCCATCAACGTCATGGAGGGCCATCTCGGCGAGCTCACCCTCATCATTCCCTGGTCCAACCTGCGCGGTGCCCCCGTCAAGGTCTTCATCGAGGATGTCTTCCTGCTCGCGAGCCCCAAGGAGGAGGCCGAATACGATGAAGATGAGGAGGAGCGACGGAGACAGCGACTCAAGATGGAGAAGCTTGACAGCGCCGAGCTGCTCAAGGAAAAGAACCAAGAGGGCATGAGCCAAGAGGAGCAACAAAAGAACCAGAGCTTTACACAAAGCTTGGTAACAAAAATCGTCGACAACTTACAAGTCGAGATCAAAAACATCCACGTCCGATACGAAGACTCCATTTCTGCTCCCGGCCACCCATTCGCTCTGGGTGTTACTCTCGAGGAGTTTAGCGCTGTCAGCACCGACGGACAGTGGACTCCAACCTTTATTCAAGATTCAACCACCGTCACACACAAGCTGGCCACTCTCGGCGCCCTCGCAGTCTACTGGAACACAGATACAGGGCTGCTTGGAACCGGCCGAGAGGCTGAAACCTCAGAATATACAATGCTGCCTCATGACGAGCTGGTTTCTCGGTTCAAAGACATGATTGGAAAGGATGCCGAGGCAAACTCGAAACACCAATTTATCCTAAAGCCCGTTAGTGGACAGGCCAAAATCGAGCTTGACAAGTCTGGTGATATCCGCGTACCACAATTCAAAGCTAACCTCTTGTTTGAAGAGATTGGTCTTGTCTTGGATGACGACCAGTACCGAGATGCATTGATGATGGTAGACCTCTTCCACTACTTTATCCGCCACCAAGAATACAAAAAACTCCAGCCCAAGGGTGTTACTCCGAAAGAAGATCCGCGTGCCTGGCTTAAGTTTGCTGGAAACGCTGTCCTCTCCAAGATTCATGAAAAGAACCGCCGATGGTCCTGGGACTATTTCCGCGAGAGACGTGATGACCGCATACGATATATTGAACTGTTCAAGAAGAGGAAGCAACAACAGCAGCTAACGGCAGATGAAGAAAAAGACATCCGAGATCTCGAATGGAAACTCAGCTACGAAGACATGAGATTTTGGCGATCCCTCGCTCGAAACCAGCTCAAGAAGGAAAACGCAGAGGCCCTTAAGAAGCAACCCCAACAACAAGAGCAGCAGGGTTGGCTTTCTTGGGTGTGGGGTTCCCAGCCTCAAGAAACCATTGAGCAGAATGGCGAAAATACAGAGATTACCGAGGAGCAGCGAAAGGAGCTGTACGAAGTAATTGACTGGGATGAGAAGAATGCCATTGCTGAAGAAGTTGATGTTCCACGAGAGGCCGTCAAAATGTGCATTGAGACTTCCCTTAGCACGGGTAGCTTTACTCTGAAACAGGGTCCTCACGGAAATAACAGGGATCTTCTGAGCTTGCACTTTGACGTGTTCAAGGCCAAGGCACTGCAACGAAAGGATTCCGTTCTTGCAAATATCAGCCTCGGAGGTTTGCGTGTCAATGATGGCACTACTCCGGATAGTCTTTATCCTGAGATTGTGCGTGTTAAGGATGCACCAGACACCAACAAGCGCAAGAGGCTTTCTTTGGCCGAGCTGGAGAAGAAGAGCGATGAGACACCATTCTTCCAGTTCGAGATTGAACAGAACCCCCTCGAGCGCGATGGTGACATTGCCATTGTCGGCTCAATGAAGCCTCTTGAGGTGATTTGGAACCCCAACTTTATCGTGGGCATCGCCGACTTCCTAAGGCCCCCTGAGCGACACATGGAATCCATCACTGCCCTTATGGAGACTGCTGGGGCCACAGTGGAAGGATTCCGTGAACAAACTCGGGCTGGTCTTGAGTTTGCATTGGAGGAACACAAGACCATCAATGCCGAACTTGACCTCCAGGCACCCCTCATTATTGTGCCCGTGAGCATTACCACCAAGGACTCAACATGTTTGATCGTGGATGCTGGTCACATTCATGTCAACAGTCAGCTCGTTGATCAGGCCACAATGAAGGAAATTCAATCAAAACAAAAGCAAGCTTACAGCGACGCGGACTTGAAGCGACTTGAGTCTGTCATGTATGACAAGTTCATTGTTAAACTGACTTCGACGCAAGTCCTCATCGGCCCATCGATCCAAGAGACCAAGGCACAGCTCATCGAAAAAGATGACACTGCACACCTCCATGTCGTTGAGCAAATCAATGTTGATTTTGTAGTCGAGACCTCTATCTTGCCTAAAGCCCCTAATTTAACGAAGCTGAAAGTATCAGGCCACCTGCCTATGCTTCACGCCACTGTTTCAGATTCAAAGTACAAGAATTTGATGAGGATCATTGATGTGGCGATTCCGAAATTCGGGAATGATGAGCTCCTTGAACCGCCACCAGCAGATGCAGATGAAGAGACAGAGGAGCCATCTCGGCCTCGCGTTTTGAGTGATGCATCCACAAAATCAGCACAAAATGCAAATCGGGCTAGACGCCAGTCAAAACCTTTCCCTTTCTTGATGCAACAGTCCACTGCGGTTGTCCTAGATGATATGGATGATGATGACGACAACTTTGAAGATGCTAGCGATGGCGCTGATGCCGAGCAACTACGGATCCAGCAGCGCAGCTTTGAGTTCAAGTTCAAGGTTGATACGCTCAAGGGCTCGCTTTATCGAAGCGACCCCGATAGAAAAAAGCCCGACTCTCTCTTAGTGGAACTGGTTGCCGAGCGCTTCGACCTCGAATTTTATACACGGCCTTATGATATGGCGGCTGAGGTCTCTCTGGGTTCAGTGACTGTTGATGACTTTGTTGACAACCCCCCTGACGAATTTAAGGCCATCGTCTCGTCCGGCGACAGTGATGATTTGAAGGAAGGTCGAAGCCTTGTCCACGTCAAATTTGTCAAAGTCAACCGACTTTCGCCCGAGTTCATGCCGGTATATGAGGGTGTAGAGACCAACGTCACAACTACAATCTCCACAATTAACTTGATTGTGACAAGAAAGACTCTGCTGACACTTTTGGACTTTATTCTGGTCACCTTCACCAACGGGGACCAGCAGAATCAACAAAAGGCCATTACTGACGCACCCGCTACTGACACTGAGATGGCAATTGAGGCTTCACAAGCTACACAGACCCAGCAGAATAACAATTCGGGAGCTATTAGAGTCAAGGTTGACCTCAAGAGTATCCGTCTGATCCTGAACAACGACGGTATTAGACTGGCTACGCTCTCATTCAACAAGGCTGATGTTGGAATCTTCCTCCGCAATAATACTATGCGTGTATCGGCCAAGCTTGGTGACCTCTCTCTAGTTGACGACGTTAATCTCGGCGTTTCTGAGGATTCATCTCTTCGGCAGCTGGTCACCATCCAGGGTGACGACCTTGCCGACTTCCGCTATGAGACTTTTGACTCGAGCAACCCCAAGGCATATCCGGGACATGATAGCTCCATTTATCTTCGAGCCGGTTCCGTCAAGGTCAACTTTGTGGAGGAGCCATTCAGGAAGATCATTGAATTCCTCGTCAAATTTGGAAAGATGCAGGCTTTGTACAATGCTGCCCGACAGGCAGCCATGAACCAAGCAAACCAAATGCAGCAAAGTCCGAGTCGCATCCAGTTTGATGTTGTGGTGAAGACACCTATTGTTGTATTCCCTCGCGTTATCGTCGCTGGCCGCCCCAAGCGTGACTTGATTACAGCGTACTTGGGTGAGATTTATGCTCAGAACAAGTTTACACCTTTAGACGACAGCGAAGACTCTGAGATTGGCATGAAGATTTCGGCTGGTATTCGCAACATTAGACTCACGTCAGACTTGCACTACTCCGATAATAGATCTGAAGAGTTGGAAATGATTGATCATGTTGATCTTGGATTCAAGATTACATATGCAGAGCATAAACCAGGCGCCAAGAGACCCGATACGGAGGTCGAAGGAACGATGTCGGACATCAACCTTCGACTAACTCAGTATCAGCTCAAGTTCCTCATGGAAATATCCAAGTCTGTACCTGCAGCATTTGCTGGAGAGGATGGTGATGGTGACGCGGAAGCTGAAAAGGCCGTTGATGAGGGAACCTTGAAGCGTGCTCGAAAGGTCTCATCCGAAAAAGAATCCGACGATGATCAAACACTAGTCGACTTAGGACCGGAGCTTGGCTCATTGGGCCAGACATGGACAAAACTTGACCTTGTTTGGAATGTCAATACCGTTGGTTTAGAGCTGATTATGGCTGAAGAGGATGAGCCTGTTGGAGATTTGGCCGAGTCTAGTCTGTCTCGATTCTCTCTTGACGAAACCAAAGTCAAGACCAGGATGCTCTCTGACGGATCGCTTGAGGCAGAGCTCCTCATTCATTCTTTTACTATTTATGACAGCCGGCCTGGAGAGACCAATAAATTCCGTCGCATCATGTCATCGTCCAACAAGGAGGTTCAACAACTCATGGCAAGCGTCACTATGTCTGGAGGCAAGGAAAGAAATGTAATTGCAATGGCAACAATTGACAGTCCTCGTGTCATTTTTGCTCTGGACTATCTCTTCGCTATCCAGAAGTTTGCGTTGGAAGGATTGTCTATTGAAGAAGCTGGACCTATTGACGAAGAAAGCCCTCTCGAAAGCCCAGACGAATCAGACACGGATTCGATGCAGGTTACATTTACCGGAGGTCGATCTCAGAAGACTCAATCTGTGACATCAAGAAGCCAAACCACTGAGGTGTCGGAGGAACAGGCCCAACCGACCATGAGCATTGCTTTCCGGGTCAATCTTGTCGATGCTCAAGTCATCCTCATTGCCAATCCGCTCAACTCGAGCTCTGAGGCCATCGTGCTGGGAATTCGCCAGATGCTACTCTCTAAACAACATGCGCTGACTTTCCAAGTATCAGAGATTGGCATGTTTTTGTGCCGCATGGACAAGTTTGAAACATCTCGCCTCAGAATTATTGACGACTTTTCCATCCAACTAAGCATGGATAATACAAAGCCGACTGACACCAATATTCACCTGGAGGTTGAACCCCTCATTTTGCGGCTTTCCTTGCGAGATATTCTGCTGGTTCTTCAGATCATCAGCAAGGCTGGTGAATTATCCGGAAACGAACCAAAGAATGACAAGGAGACACCCGCTGAACAGAAGGCAAGACAATTGCGAAATTCTGGGCTCAAACAGAGAACCGCTAGTGGAAAGGGAGCCTCTACTACAGCTGCCAAGACAAGGGCTACGCACCCAACAGCAGCTATTGAAGCGCCTCCAGAGCCGAGTGGGCAAGTTGCAAAGCCCACGAGCGAACAGCTGTCTGCAACCGTGGAGGGCATCCGTATCGTATTGATCGGCGATGTTCACGAACTTCCCATTCTTGATGTCGGCATCAAAAACTTTACTGCTGCCGCCGAAAATTGGTCCTCTAATTTGAAGGCGGAGACAGCAATTGACCTCTATTCCAATGTGTACAACTTCTCCAAGTCCAGCTGGGAGCCCCTGCTGGAGCCGTGGCAAGTGGGCTTTGGGGTTGCCAAAGAGCCTGAGTCAGGATTGCTATCCGTGGATGTTGCGTCTAAGAAGACTTTTGATGTGACCGTGACAACTGCGTCCATCGCTCTCGCGTCCAAATCATTCGATTTCTTGACTACGGAGCAAGACGTTCTTGACAAACCCCGAGGTGTCGAAGCACCCTACCGCATCAGGAACTACACAGGATTCGATGCTGTAGTTAGCTCTAAGAGCCCAACGAGCGACGAACCTATTTCTCTCCGCCTTGAGGATGGCAAAGAGGGCCCTTGGAGTTTTGAGCACTGGGAGAAAATGCGAGAGAACCTCCTGACGGAATCTAACCAGACCTATGTCAGTATTCAACTCGAAGGCAGCGGATTTGACCCTGTCAAGAATATTAGACTGAATCGTGAGGGGGAGTACCTCTACGGTTTACGACCAAAGACCGAAAACATTATGCATCGTCTTTGTGTAGATGTCGAACTTGGAACTGACAATGTCAAATACGTCACTTTCCGATCTCCACTCCTCGTTGAAAACGCGACGCAGCTTCCAGTTGAGCTCGGCATCTACGACGCCAAAGAAGGCCATCTCCTCAAAATCGAAAAGATTGCCCCGGGAGATGCTCGCCCCGCTCCCGTTGGCGCTGCTTACGAAAAGAGGCTGCTTGTTCGACCTGATGGTGGATTCGGATATCAATGGAGCCAAGAGCGATTATACTGGGGAGATCTGATCTCTCGACAAACAAAACAAGTTGTTTGCAAGGGAGATAACGGGGATCCGTTCTATTTCCAGGTCCATGCTCACTATGACAAGTCGAATCCATTGACAAAGTAAGACTGCCCTTATTGAGTTGCGTTGTATGTACTAACCATACTAGGCAATATCCGTATATGAGAATCAAGCTCTCTGCCCCCGTCACGCTTGAAAACTTACTTCCTTATGACTTCAAGTACCGAATCTATGACAAAAACACCAAGAAGGATTGGACCAACTTTTTGCGAAAGGGCGGCCTTAGCCCTGTCCATGTTGTGCAAATCTCGCATCTCCTCTTGCTCAGCGTTGATATGCAGGATACTGTGTTTAAGCCAAGCGACTTTGCCATCATTAACCCTGGTAATGCCGAGGATTTTAGGAAAGAGAACAAGGTGGTGGTCAAAGATGAACAAGGATTGCCTCTGAACCTTAGTCTGCACTATTTCAAGATCCCACACAGCGGCGGAGCCTTCAAGATTACCGTCTATAGCCCGTACGTGGTGCTGAATAAGACGGGCGTGGACCTTCAGGTCCGAGCCAAGGGCTTCCTGCAACAGGCCAGGCCAGCCGCAGGCCAGTTCCCCCTCATGGATACTTCTGACCAGGAACGCCCCAAGGCCTTGCCTTTTATGTTCTCTTTCAGCAGCGACGACCATCGGAACCGAGCACTATTAAAGGTGGCCGATTCTGAATGGAGCAAACCACAGAGTTTCGATGCTATTGGTAGTACTTCCGAAGTTGTGCTGAACTCGGCGAATAAGAACCGCGAAATTCACGTAGGACTTACGGTCAAGTCTGGCGAAGGCAAATACAAAATGACCAAGGTAGTCACACTGGCTCCTCGGTTTGTGCTGCAAAACAAGCTGGGCGAAGAGATCCTCATTCGAGAGTCTAGCTCGTCAGGGTACCTTACCCTCGCCTCTGGCGCCTTGCAGCCCCTGCATTTCCTCAACAAATCTCGCGCCAAACAACTGTGCCTGTGCTATCCTGGTGTTAGCAACCAGTGGACCTCACCATTTAACATTGCAGACATTGGAACGGCCCATGTCAAGATTGCCAAGGCAGGCCAACGGCAGCGCCTAGTCAGAGTTGAGGTTTTATTGGAGGATTCAACCATCTTCTTGAATTTCAGCATGGAGACTAAGAACTGGCCGTACTCGATGCGCAATGAGAGTGACGTGGAATTCACATTCTATCAGGCCAATCCAAATGTCGACGAGGATGGAGTTGAAGATCGAAGTGGCTGGAAGCCTATTCGATATCGTCTACCACCCCGCAGCATCATGCCTTATGCATGGGATTTCCCTGCGGCCAAGTTCCGCGAGATCATCATTACTGCCAATGGCAAGGAGCGACACGTAAAGCTGGCTGAGATTGGCAACCAGATCCCTATGAAGATTGGAACTTCAGACAGACAACAGAAGATTATCGACATCAACGTCGCTGCGGACGGGCCTACGCAGACATTGATTCTAAGCAACTTCCGCGCCAGTAAGAGCAAGTACAGGCCTAAAGCATTACAGAGGGCCAACACCTCAACCGAGGCATTTGCTTTCGAAGTGAAAGATCAAGATACCGGTGCTACGTTCCGCGCTCAACTCAAGCTTTCGGGTATTGGCATATCGCTTATCAACGCCCAGATGAAGGAACTGGCATACCTGACACTCCGAGATGTCCAATTGCGTTTTAGCGACTCTCCACTGATTCAGACCGTGTCTTTGTCGGTAAAATGGATGCAGATTGACAATCAACTTTATGGAGGAATCTTCCCCATGATTTTGTATCCCAGTGTCGTGCCCAAGAAAGCACAGGAGGTGGAGGCTCATCCCTCTTTGCATGCCATGGTTAGTCGAGTCAAGGATGATTCGTACGGAGTGCTTTACGTTAAGTACGCCACTATTTTGCTGCAGCAAATGACAATTGATCTCGACGAAGACTTTGTCTTTGCCCTTCTCGACTTCTCCAACGTGCCTGGCGCTAGGTGGACAATTATGGATGATGAGGGCAAGCTGTGTGACGAGGACCTTGATATCCCCGAGCCCAAGCAAATACAGGCTGGGCAGGATATCTACTTTGAGGTACTCAACATCCAACCTATGCAGGTTGATTTGAGCTTTATGCGTACAGAGAGAATCAATGCCGAAGACAAGACGTCATCGCACAACCCCATTATGTTCTTCCTCAACGTCATGACGATGGCTATTGGCAACGTCAACGATGCGCCGATTCGGTTCAACGCCCTCATTCTGGACAACGTTCGAGTGTCGACCGCGGTATTGATTCAGAACTTCTCGAACCACTACAGCCAAGAGGTTATGTACCAGATTCACAAGATTCTTGGTTCTGCTGATTTCCTTGGAAACCCCGTGGGTCTCTTCAACAACATCTCGTCGGGTGTTACGGATATTTTCTACGAGCCGTACCAAGGACTGATTCTTTCGGACAAGCCGGAGGAATTTGGACTGGGAATTGCCAAGGGTGCAGCTTCCTTTGCCAAGAAGACGGTTTATGGGTTCAGCGACAGTTTCTCCAAGTTTACGGGCAGTCTCAGCAAGGGCCTTGCGGCGGCATCGCTGGACAAGCAGTTCCAGGACCGACGTCGCATCACCAGAGCACGAAACCGACCCAAGCATGCGCTGTACGGTGTGGCTGCTGGCGCCAACAGCTTGGTTACCAGCGTTGCATCAGGTCTTGGCGGGTTGGCGCGTAAACCCTTGGAGGGTGCGGAGCAGGAGGGTGCGGTTGGTTTCTTCAAGGGTGTTGGTAAGGGAGTGCTTGGCCTGGCCACAAAGCCGGCAGTGGGTATTCTCGACATGGCCAGCAACGTGAGCGAAGGCATCCGAAACACAACGACGGTGTTTGATGGGCAGGAGTTGGATCGCACAAGATACCCGCGTTTCATCCCGCTCGATGGTATTGTTCGCCCATACAACCCTCGCGAAGCGCTCGGCCAGTACTGGCTCAAGCAGGTGGACAACGGCAAATACTTTGATGAGCAGTACGTGGGCCACCTGGAGCTCCCCAAGGAGGACATGGTAGTCATGGTAACCTACGCACGTATTCTACTGATTCGGTCGAGGCGACTCACGAGCGAGTGGGACGTGCCACTGAAGGACATACAGACGATTGCTAAGGAGCGGACGGGAGTGAGTTTGATACTCAGGGGTGGGGCCAATGGACCATTCATCCCGGTTGGAGGGGGCAGCGAAAGGGGCTTCCTGTACAAGATGATTGGTGTGGCGGTGGAAGAGTTCAATAGGAGGTTTAGGAGTGGCGAAAAGCAGTGAGCAGCAAGAATGACTTGGGGCTAGCCGTACTACATGGCAGCATGCACGATGGGAGTCTGGAGTTGAGAAATGCAGGGAAAACATAATTTTGTAAATGCTGTATGTAGTGTACTATGGTTGATGGAAAACCGTGTATTGCTCGTTACGACTTGTGAAATTGTGACATATGGCGGAAAATCGGCGACAGGCTGGTTGCTTTTGGCAGCTGGGTAGTTCTAAGGTTGCATTTGTTGCCGAGCTGGAAGGCGGGGTGCATGAGTGGTGGTTACCAGATTGGAACCGAGCCGTGTCGCGTGCCACTTGGACGGAATAGGATGGACGATGAGAGGGAGGGACGGAGAGGTAAGGTGGTCGGACCCGGCCGAGATGAAAGGAAACGGCCGAAGAAGTTTAGGTGTGTAGAGTGGTGAAAGAGGGAGGGCGAAGGTGAGGGCGAGGGTGAGGGTGAAGGTGACCAGGATAGAGATATCGGCTGGGTAAAGTTGGGAAGGGTTGGGGTGGTTGATAATGAGAGGAAGAGATAGATAGGACAGTTAAGACAGCACAAAGCAGTACAGTAGTTCATCTTCACATGTTTAAAACAGGGCTGAGATATGGGTTTGATATGGCATGTACAACGGGCAGGGAACGATATTGATTGAGGCTGACTGGACGCAGACGGTGGGGGTAGATGAGCGTGAGGTGGGATAAGCGCGTATGTGGACGAGTTCAAGGTTGAAAAGAAGATTAAGCAAGAACAGCAAGCGGGCATGGGGAAGAGCGGCGGGGCTTATCTTGGGTGGATGTATGGCAAGATCTTGGACAAGGATGGACACCGAGAGTCCATGTCTAGCGTGAGTGGGAGGGAGTTGGTGGGCGAGGACGGCATCCGGTTGGGCTCTGTTTACGACGGGCAGCGGGGGAGGTTTCGTTTGGCTGGAAGAGCAAGGACAAAAGGGCCAAGACTAAAAGGAAAAAAAAGAACAAAGGGCAAAGCTGAGCTGAACTGAACTGAACTGACTGAACTGAGCCGAGGGCCGGGCCTGGGCTTGGGCTTGTGCTGGGGGGGTTTCACCTACCTACCTATCGGGGACGGGCGAGTTATCTCGATGGATTGCATGGGTGGCGCTTCGGGGTGGCGCGCCCGGGGCGGGAGGCGTCTGGAATGATGGATGTGGCGTAGTTTGTGTTATGGGTGTTTTAAGATTTTAATGGCTGGCGGAGGGAGATTGAAGTTGCACACAGCAGCAGCAGTAGCAGCAGTAATAGCAGAGCTAGTTGGCGCGTGCGAGTTGAGATGCCGAGGCAGGGCAGGGTCGGCGGGAGCGAAATTGAATGCAAGGCAAGGTAGGGAGTATTATCGTATTGTACGAGGAAATTATTATTATTCTTGTGTGACCCATGGGATTGTGATTGCGATGAATGCTACTTTGCTGGGAAACCTGATTGATGGGGAGGGGAGAGAGAGAGGCAGAGAGAGAGATTGGGCAGAGGCAACACAGCAACATGCACAGCTGGAATTGGCTTGGCCCGAGTTTCTTGGCTTACCGGTGCAGCAGACCAAAAAAATTGATTGGCATGCCAAAGTCCCTGGGCCATGAAGGCGGTGGTTTGCTTGGATGAGAGATATCGGGGACCACGGCACCACCCCCCCAAGACGTCCGTCAGATCCGGGAGGTGTGAGACGAGGATGCAGGCAGCTCGGATGGGGTGAGGATGTGCGCCGGCGGCCAAAACAAAAGAAGCAAAGCGGCCAATTGGCGGAAGGGGATTTGCATGTATATTTTATTCTTTATTTCGCTGGTGCGGGTGGAGCAGTAGCGCGCTCCATGGTACCAGACTGGCCTTTTTTGTTTGTTGTCTGGGGAGAGGGTGAGAGAGAGGGTGGAGGTGGAGGAGGTGGGTTGACGAAGGCATCACAGGATGCAAAGACCCAACCAACCAACCCATACCGCGTGACAAGTGTGTTTGCCGTTGATAGGACACGCTGAAATAAAGTCACGATAACGTCAAATGAGAAGAAAAAGAAACGGTACGAAATAGGGTTGCAGAGTTTTTTTTGTTCTTTTTTTCTCTCTCCCTCTCTCTCTTTAATGAGCAGGGTCATATCATTTACAACCCCCAGCCAAAAAGGTTAAAATGGTTTAAGCTAGTGGGCTTGGGTTGGGTGCGGGACAGGCCAGACAGGGCGCTGTGGTTCATGAGGTGCTGGCGATGAGGCTATGTAACACCAGATGCGAAATCTCTCGTGATAAACGAGCGGGCATGGTTTGTGTGGTATCACACATCATCTATTATCATCACCGTGATTACTACATAGGAGCATGGTTTGCGTGCCTGTCTGTCGCTTGGCTCCATGTTGGTTGACACCAAATTAAAAAAAACAATGCGCCGTCACTTCCTCTTCCTGGGCAAAGGCAAAGGCCAAAAAAAAAAAGCTAGCTAGCTGCTCTTATCGCTGGAGGGGATCCACTAAACCCCGCTATCGACCCAAGCGCCGCCCCGGAGTGCCGTCCCCTTTCAGTGCCTAGCGGCTTTCCAAAAGGACCAGGATGAACTGGAGGGAAGAGGAGGAGAGCCGCGAGCGAGTTGGTGCCCGCTGTCTGGTGCAGCAGATGCAGTCGCGCGCACACGCCCCCCTGCCGCCTGCCCTGTCCCCTGCGACGCGCTTACGTCCGTGATTCGCTGGTGGGCGGTGCTAGGGGCTCCAGCGCCGTCCCAAACGTTCCAGCAACCTTCCAGAACAGGCAACAGGCCGGGCTTGGTGTCGCCGAGGGTGAGGCCGGGGTGGCGACGACGGCAGACGTTTGTGTTGTACATTTTTTGGTGTGTGTGAATGTCGCGTGTGGTGTCGATCCATCTCGGTCCCCAATGGAGCTGGCGCGCCAGGACAGCGTATGGAGTATGGAGTATGGAATTATACCCGGTACATGTAAACCTGGGCGTGGGCTCGTAAAAGCAAAGTACATATCTCTTATCAGTACGTACCTCTTGGCTTGGTACCGATACTCCGTTCCACCCTCGTCGCTCTCTTGGCTACTGCTACTGCTACTTTACTGTACATACGCATCATACATATCGTCCAGCAGCACAAACGGCAGACCACGACCGAGGACGTCCGGGGGGAGAGGGCGGCTCGACGAATCACGTTGCAGCATTCGCAGGTTTTGTCCCCAAGGGAAGAAGAAGAAAATTAAAGAAAAATACAAGCTCGACAGCAGCTCTTGCTTGTCGTCCACCCCGCAAATCGCCCCAACACACGCACGCATATCCATCCACACACCCTGCTTGCTTGCTCACCACTCACACTCACTCACTCACTCGCTCGCTCACTCACTCCCCGACTAACCGGCCTGCCGATGGACCGTTTTTCCTCGTCGTGTGTCGCGTGTCCGTGTCCCTCCCTCGCTCGCTTCTCTGTGGGGACGACGACATGCGTGATGAGATGAGGAACGAGGGATGCCCCCGGCTGATAAGCTTTCCCTCTCCCGCGCCTTGGCCAGGGTGCCATCGTGTGTCCCGATCCCGACCCGACCAGTCTCTTGCCCGTGTGTTCGTCTGCGAGTCGCTTCTCCGCGACCCTATCTGCATTTGACAGGGAAGCCCGAGAGGATCACGTCCCCAATTGGGACCGCCCCTACTAGACCCGGTTAATCTTTTTTTCTCTCTTGCTACCTGTGTACTCTGTTTTTTGCTTGTGGGCTGAGCTGAGACGATAATGCTAAGCTATATCTATTGCCCCCCGTGTGACCCTCCACTTCCCAGACAGCTCTCCCCAGCTCGTTGTTAAAAAGCTCCCAGCGGCGCCTCTCTTTTCTCCTCTCCTCACACTCCCTCTCTTGTGGATCTGTCCTGTCAAGCTCCTCTTGTCTTGTCTTGTCTTTTACCCTTTAGCCGCGCTGTCTCACCTTTCTCCTCCCACCACAGCTGCGCATCGGTCATGAACCTGCACTAAGGCCGATCTTTGCCATCTCGTCCACCGCGGAATCCAAAAAAACAAGAAAAGGAGCGCTTTCAACACCGCGCTCTCAATTCCATGTCGCATAACCCCTCCAATTGACTTCCCCAGTCGACATTTAGGTCAGTCGCAAGCAAAAATCCGTCATGGCGGACAACACTACTGCGCCTGAGGGCTTGCGCCGCAACTCGGATCCGGCTCTCGATCCCCATAACCAGCACCACCACGAGCATCACCACCACTCGCCGCGCGTGGATGCTGACGGACACCACCAAGACGCCGTCTACACCACCGGCACCACCCAGGACCCGAGCACTGTGCCCGCCCAGAGCCCCCTCCACAAGCACGGCGTCGAGACGGCAAAGGAGCTGCCCAAGGGCGCCGACGGCATCACTCCTCCCGACTATAGCGATCATGAGAAGCTCGAGGGCGGCATTGTGTCCAACAGCGGTGAGGAGAGCTCCCAGCATGCTACCAAGTGGTGGGCTCCCCTCTACCGCCACCGCCGCATCTTGACGCACCTCTTCATCTTCTGCCTGTTCACCGGTTGGTGGATTGCATCCCTCGTCCTCCACAGGAACGACAAGAACTGGGTTGTGCCTTTCTTGCTTTGGCTCGCAATCATGCTGCGTCTCATCTTCTTCCACGTGCCTATCCGCTACGTCTCGGGCCCCATTCGCTGGACCTGGCACCACACTGCCGTGGCCATCTACGACAGGATTCCCGCCAACCTGCGCACTCCTCTCGGTGCCTTTGTGGCCATGGCTTCTATTCTCGTTGGATCTTTCGTCTCTGAGGAGCGAGAGGACAACACCCGTGAGAACCGTGCTGTCAGTCTGTTTGGTATGCTCGTCTTCATCTTCGTGCTCTGGGCCACCAGCAGAGACCGTAAGCGCATCAACTGGCGCACCGTCATTGGTGGCATGCTGTCCCAGTACATCATCGGTCTCTTTGTCCTGCGAACCAGCGTCGGTTACGACATTTTCCGCTTCATCGCTGACCGTGCCTCTGACCTGCTGGGCTTCGCCAGCGATGGTGTGGCTTTCTTGACCAGCGACCAGATCGTGGCTGACTACCACTGGTTCTTGCTGTCTGTCCTGCCCGCCATCATCTTCTTCATTTCCATTGTCCAGGTTCTGTACTACATCAACTTCCTCCAGTGGTTCATCATGAAGTTTGCCACCTTCGTCTTCTGGGCCCTCGGTGTGTCTGGTGCCGAGGCCGTCGTCGCTGCTGCCACCCCCTTCATTGGTCAGGGTGAATCTGCCATGCTGGTCCGTCCCTTTGTTCCTCACATGACCAAGGCCGAGATTCACCAGATCATGACCTGCGGTTTCGCCACCATTTCCGGTTCCGTGCTGGTTGGATACATTGGTCTGGGTCTGAACCGCGAGGCCCTGGTCTCGTCCTGCATCATGTCCATCCCTGCCTCCCTCGCCATTTCCAAGCTGCGATACCCCGAGACCGAGGAGACGCTGACTGCTGGTCGTGTCGTCATCCCCGACGACGACGAGCACAAGGCTGAGAACGCTCTCCACGCCTTCGCCAACGGTGCTTGGCTCGGAATCAAGATTGCCGGAACCATCATGGCCTCCATTCTGTGCATCATTGCCCTCGTTGCCCTCATCAACGGTCTCCTCACCTGGTGGGGCCGATACCTCAACATCAACGACCCCACGTTGACCCTGCAGACCATCCTGGGCTACCTTCTCTACCCGGTCACTTTCCTCCTCGGTGTTCCCCGCAACGGCGACTTGCTCAAGGTCTCCAGACTTATTGCCGAGAAGGTCATCACCGTAAGTTTTTTTTTTTCCCTTATCCTTCCCCCCACTTTGGCGGTAAATGTTATAAAATGAAAAATGGCGTCTGACTAACACGCGTTAATAGAACGAGTATGTCGCTTTCACTAGCCTGACCACCGATGCCGAGTACGCCAACCTCTCCCCCCGCTCCAAGCTCATTGCCACGTACGCTCTGGCTGGTTTCGGAAACGTTGGTTCCCTGGGTATCCAGATTGGTATTCTCGGCCAGCTTGCCCCCTCCCGCAGCGGTGACGTCTCCCGCCTGGCCCTCTCCGCCCTCGCCTCCGGTGTGTTGGCCACTCTCACCTCCGCCAGTGTTGCCGGCTTGGTCGTGACGGATCAGATTTCCGACTTTACCTCGACGACTTCGTCGTAAACGGGGTGGTTTCGGGTTTGCGAAAAGATGTTGAAAGATGCGCGAGAGATACCCCGACCTCCTGGTGCCCTATTACTTTTTGGCCCAGGGTGGTCGCAGTCTTGTCAGGTTTACAAGATGACTTAATTAATGATTCTGATTTTACGTTCTACCAAATAAACCATAACCATAACTATACTGTTTGGCTCATTTTGATCTGTTTTGCTGTGAAATGTTTGTTTTGTTCTAGTCCATGCAATTGTCGATTGATTCTCTTGAATGTTAACCCAGACATCGGTAAAAGCGGGCGGCATCTGAGAAGTCCGCACCATGCCATGTCATGATGGCCTGGGGGCTCCACACCCGCGCGCGACTCGATGGCGCAACGGGCAGATCACGTCGTACCATGAGATCAAATCGACCCCGTCTTGCAAAATTTTCTGCCCTGTGTGTTCTTGGCGTCTCTCAAATTCCCGGTCCGGCCTTTTCCTTCTCCCGGCGGAGAGGATTCTTTAGCTAGTCCCTTCCTGAGCTGGCTGGTTGGGACCGGTAGTGGTTGTTGGCCCTGGGTCAAATTTTTTTCTTTTTTCCTTTTCGTTATCGTGGGAGGGTCTGGGGAAATGACCTACATACATAGACCCTGCCACTTAACGAGAGAGAGAAAAAAGTATTTTTGGGGGAGATGAGATTTGCTAGGGTGGAGGTTTGATATGAGAAATCATGCTTATGAAATGGTTTCAAAGTAAAGTTTCAGCAAGCTTGAAAACACAAAAAATCATTTCACTTCTGATCAATTGCTCTCCAGAAGATGTTTCGTCTCCCCCCTTCATCGCTAGTGAGGCTCAATCTCCATTTCGGTGCATAATTGACCGTCTCATGCCCGTTCCCACACCGCACTCATTACATCCTGTTTTTTTTCTCTCTTCCTCTTTTTGCTCCCCACTTTCAGGGTCCGTTTCATCGTTCGTGGGATGTGGATCATGCAACGTCGCGCCGCGCTCGCGACAGGGTGGGGAAAAAAGTAACCACCAAACCAAAGAGCCCATTTTTATAGTGGAGAGAGATAGAGAGGGGAGGGGGGGGTGTATGGAAATTAAACTGGTAACAAAAAAGAGAGACAGGAAGAAAAGGGCGCAAGACAGTCAGTGTATTTCTTTGGGCGTTTTTTGGTACCTGGGGACTGGGCCTAGGATCATGGCGTGTCATGTATCTTTTGGATTTGCGGGTGCATGCATGCGACCTTCTTCTCGGGAGCTGCCGCATGTGCATGTGCGGGCTTTTGACGGACGGGGTGGTGCCCGGCCGGCCGGCGGCGGCGATCCTTTTGACTACTTTGGGTTGATAAAGAGGGCAGATTTGGGTTAAATCGGCTTGAGTTGCCTGAACGAGAAAAGCCCACGGGGTTTGAAACAACGACATGTTCATAGTTTCAGAACACAGCGCCTTGTTTATAGGCCGCTTACAAACACACGACATGGTATGCCAAATAAGTTATTGTTGAAACAACTATTCTCAGAGCTCGGAGCTCGATCAGTGAGAGGTGCAGCAAGGAATTAACTGTTACCTTGCATCGCCAGTTTTGCTGGGCTTTGGGCTTGTTGTTTCGAATCGATATACAATTATCAGTAGTCAATATCAATGTGCCGCGTCAAAATTGCCCAATCAAAAGTGTTTGAGAGTTGAGATCCGAGTGATACAAAAGGTTAGATCACAGTAGAAGTATTCATCCAATCCGCCGTGTTGTTAAAATACTGCAAATTGATTGAGCATTTAGGAGGACATGCATAGCACAATGATACATGAGATGGAACAGAAGGAAGACTGATGTATCTGTAACATATGCAGGACGACGCCAAAAAGAAGGTCTTGTCCCCTCCAATCTTTGTTAAAAAATGAAAAATAAAGATTATATAAATAAGTAGATAAAATATGTTGGATTGGATATCTTTACGGCGAATCCATCTAGTGCAATAAAGGCTCGGTCAAGGCACAAGGACTCGCGGTCAGTGTCACCGCTCCCTCGAAAACCGTATTTATGCCTATAAAGCTGCCTGATGCCTCTAAAAGTACACTTGGTTCCGTTGGGCACCGATAAGCTTTGGAACTATGCAGTAAGATCAATGCATCACCGAGACAGAGAATGCAGCGCACTTCTCCAACTGGGCAGACTTATCCTATTGCCTTGGACAGTTCCAGTTATCGCCTCTCGCTATTAGACGTCAGCCTTTTTGGGAGATGCATCGGTTGAGAGGACTGTAATTACTACTTGTACTCGCTAGGCAATCCTCGATTATGTCACACCCAAGGCACTTCCAAGAGAGACACGCCGAAGACACTTTGCGAGATGTACCACACACTCTTCGTGTCGTTGGTTCTAATTTCCTCATCTTTTCTTTTAAGACATCAAACCGGTGTTTTGGGACCACTGAGTCTTTTACTCACAGGCTGCTCTCGGTTCGTTAGTCATGTGCTGGGTGGTTGAGTTGCGTTGAAAGGGGAACCGAGCTGGATATGTTCTAACGGCGTGGCCTTTAATGCACCGGCCATGCTTGAAATTTGGAAAACTATGTAGGTACATATATCTGGCGTTCAAAAGCAACATCACACGAATTTAACATCTACAAACAGCTAGGTCAAAACTCCACACAAATGCTCACCCTTCGCCTTCACCAACGCCTCATGCTCCTTCCATACCAAACTGCTGCGTCCATTCGGCGCACTTGATAATCTCTTCCTGTCCCACAGAAGGCTTCGTGTCCTCGACTGCCGAGAACAAATCGCGAAAGGACAAGGACGGCTCTTTGAGCTGCTTGGCTGGGACGCGGTTCCATTTCATGGCTATAGCGCCGCTGTCGTTTGGATTGCAAGGCGTGTACCATTCACCTTGAGGATCTCGAAACTAAAAATAAAAAAAAAAAAAAAAGTCCAGCGTTAATATCATAGATGTCTATAGAATTCTGTAATGGAGAGGACTTACCTTGCGAAAGTGGGTTGCCGTGTGGACTCTTCGAATGGGCATCATAAGCGCATCTTGGACAAGATTGGCAATGTCGCTCCCAGAAAATCCATCCGTCCTCCTTGCAAGATCCCGGAATGCCACGTCTGTGTTACCCAAGGATGAAGCCATGTCTCCAAGGTGCACCTTGAAGAGTTCGCTGCGGGCAGCTTCATCTGGCAAGGGAACATGGATTCTCTTTTGGAATCGTCGTCGCACTGCTGGATCGAGAGACCACGGCAGGTTAGTTGCTGCTAGAACAAACACGCCGTCATTGTTGCTCCCCAGGCCGTCCATCTGAACGAGAAACTCAGTCTTCATGCGTGCTGTATCTTCAGCACTAGCATTGTTTCCATCGCGCTTGCCGCAGAGGGCGTCGAGTTCGTCGATGAAGATGATGGAAGGCTTCTTTTCCCTAGCAAGAACAAAGAGCTGCCTCATAAGGCTGCGAAATTGATTAGCAAAAAAATTATTGTGGCAATACGTTCAATCACACAAAACATACCCTTCGCTTTCACCTATCCACTTAGACATGATGTCGCCACTGCTGATGCTAAACAATGTGTGATCCACCTCGGTTGCCACGGCCTTAGCCAAGTAACTTTTACCAGTACCTGGAGGACCATATAACAAAAGGGCCCGCCTCGCTTGACGTTTGCCGCGAAACATTTGCGGAAAGCGAATAGGGAAAATGATGGCCTCTTGGAGCTCAGACTTGGCAGCCTCCAGGCCAGCGACATCCTCCCATTTGACATTGGGCTTTTCAGAAACAATAGAGCTGAGAAGAGAATCCTTGAGTGAAGACTCCATAAACTTTTTGCCAAGCTTGTCCATCTCGGATGGTTCTCCGGGAGGCATTTGGGACCCGCCATAGGGACTGAACGGAGTATTGGTTGTGGGAGTATTGTTTGTGCTCCAATTCGGAGGCGACGAGCTCGATTGAGTGTAATTTGACCCAGGCTGAACGGAACCCTCCCCTGTAGTTGGTGATGTTGCGTTGTAGCTATTGCTGAACGTCTTTATCTTCTTCAGAACCAATGGGTGCCCGCATGTCCTGCGTGCCTTCCAGCACGCCTCGCAGACATCGTAATCACCACCATTGCATGTTTCGCAGTGGTAGGTGATAGCTTCGTCAGGGAGAATAACTGCACAATGATCACAGGATGCGGACTCGCCAGGAATTTCGCGGAAGCTAATATTGTTGGCTACCTGGATGGTAACTTGGCACATTAGGTGTTCGCATCGTTTGGATTGGTCGGCATAACAGGATTGGCAAAGGTCAAAATCCCCGCCGCCGCAAACATAGCAAAAGAAAGTGTCTTCTCCAATATTGAGCCCACTGGAGCATCCATCGCATGTGATTGCGGACTCGGCCCAGCGGATTTTTGTCTTGTCCCCAGTAAGCCGGGTCTCGACCAGCCACATGGCTTGGACAAACTCTTCCTTGTCCAGCTGGCCATTTTTATCTTCATCGCTGAGCTCCCATATTTCAGAAAGCGTCTTTCTTTCAAGACCGGACGAAAGGAGAATATGGGCAGCAGTTGTGCCAGTCAGATGCAATTTCCCGCCGCTATACTGATCAAATTGATCCTCGTAACGGCGGCGCATAGTACCCGGGACCGCTGGGGGGCTTAGATATGCGGGGATGTTGCTAGGGCGGGAAGTAGGAGGCGGCTTATTGTCCCGAGGATTAGGTTTTGGCGACGGCTGAGTCGGGGCAGGGGATCCCTTGATAGAGGCGGAGGGTATCAAACTCTGTTGGGGCACAATGTTTTGTGTCATTTGGATGAGCAGTTCTGGCGTGACATCGCCCGTGGGCAGCACGAATGGGAATTGAGAGGGGGCATAGGTTGAGATGGCCTCGATGAAGTAGTATTCTTTAGACCACGGGCATAAAACAGTATTTGCTCCAGGGGTGTAGAAGGCTTTCGTGACGAGAACGTCGGACAGCGTTGCTAGAGCCTGAGCCAGCGGCTCTGTAATGCCTTCCCATAGGAGGCCGCTAGTAGTTTTGATGACAATTAAATCGTCATGTCCAAAGAAGACATGCTCAATTATGGATATCTGTGGAGCTTGAGCAGCAGGTCCAGTCAGGTGAAGCCATTGGTTGGCAATTTTGTAAAAGCCATCCGGGAAGCGGCCCGAGATTTGAACGGTGCCGTTGCTATATCTGATGAGCCATCCACCGAGGGGAGAGAAGCAAATGTGCACTACACCCACGCCGAATGTAGATTGGAGCTGGTGGATGACAGTTTTTAGCATTTCATCGCAATTGGAGAGCACTAGGGCGTGACTTGGTCAACTAGGGGACTGGGAGATGAAAAGTGGTATGGGGGTACAAACAGTTGCCCTCCTTCGTCATGATGGCATATCTGCCATCGGGGGCTGTGGACATCCATTGAATGCGGGTGCCAGCCAATTGCTTGTCCTGAAAGGGCTCGCCCAGCTGTTCCCAGACGACGCGAATGGGCTCAGGCAGGTTGTTTCTGGGCTCGTGTCAGCACGGATCGAACTCTCAAAGGGTCCATGTGAAGGGTCCAAGTGCAAGCTGTCATGCATGGCATCGTGCTAGGCCTCGTGCTACGATGTACTATGTAATGGGGGTGGAGTCTTACGCCAGCGCAAACCTATCATTGCCGAAGGCCCAGGAGGAGGGGTCGGGCCCAAAGTAGTAGAACACCATGGTGATCTGGGAGCCACGACAGGGGTTCAGGCCTTGAACTCGAGAGTGACGACGGGGGTTACGACGATTGTGTTACAGAACAGGGCGCGACAGGGCGAGACAGGGCAGAAGGGCATCATAAACAGGCGAGAAGATGGTTTTGCATGAAACACTCCACCATGATGAGTTGTCTGGCGGCGCTTGTTTGGAGGAGAAGCAGGCAGGCTGCTACAGCCGCGCCGCACTCTCAGCTGTATCAGCGCGGCGACCTAGTCGTGGCTAGCTGGCGCATGATTGGACGAATGCACATGGCGAGCCAAAAACTCCAAGGCACACCCCAAGGCGGCCTAACAAATCAATAGGCAGGCCAGCGAAAAAACGGGGCAGTAGTGAGTGAGGTGAGTGCGTGCTCAACATGTTGTGCTTGTGAGGCTGAGGCCTCAGGCACCAGCAGCGCCAGCAACACCAGCACCTGGCACCAGCACCAGCCAGCGTCATCCGGCATGATTCGGCTCCAGTTTTTTCCGAGACATTCACCAAGCAATCAATCGCACAGTCCACCATCAGCCAAAATGTCGTCGGTCGAAAAAGCGGAAATAAAAAAAAAAATATCCCTGGTGGCGGCATTACGGATCTAAGGGCGCAGCGATTCTGTAGACAACCCGGACTTTCGGCATATTAGCAATCATGAGATTGAAAATTTTCGGCGTGCGAATTCGGACTCCTCGGAGGCCCCGGCGAGCCGGCACATACCACTCTGTGTCTCAACATCGCGCTTAGCAAGCTGCTCCAGCGAATCAACCCAGCAACGTCCAGCATCCCGGCACTTCAAAGTCTGTGACGTAGGTGTGGGACCGCTCGGCCCTCTCGCCGCCAGCCCACTTGGGCTCCACGGGCCTCCACGGGCCTTGACACCCGCATCATGTCGCAAAGCAGGGTTCGGGCGACATCGTGGTTGGCGCATCAGGGCCTAGATGAATCAGTTCGTATACGTACCCGGATGCGTATAGCTGATGTGATGGTGGTGACGGGTTAGATCCTACTAGCAGCAAGCAGTCTTTTTGAGGCAAGCCGCCAGCAAGGTCACACCCGCCCACTCACACTCACACATTCGCTGACAAAACTGACTAATGGGGTCACCTCCTCCCCAGACATATTTACAAAGCTACCGCTGCTCTCAACTGCTCTGCTCCATGCAAAACTCTTTCCCTCCGCCCTTTCCATTGGCATGAATGCCTCATGGATCCTCCCCAACGTCCATCCCGGCCAACGGGCCATCTCCAAGTAGCTCCCGAGACGCCGCGCCTTTCTCCCATCCCGTCGCCCTCGAGGTTCTCCAATCCGGCCACCCCAAGCGCCGTTAGCGATATCGCCGCCGATTACTTCGATCCTCTGTCGGCCGCGCCATCGAATCAGTCTCGCATTTCCATCCCCCGCGCGCGATCGCGCCCGACCTCTGCTGCCAGCCCGCGGCCTGGCCTCGAAGACACTGGTCGCCTTCCCAGTATTCGCATTCGACGACGCAGCTCCAATGCATCGCTCGCATCTACCGCCGCCGCTAGCGACCAAGCCATTGATCGTGTCCCTCCCCGAACCGATGGCTTCCATGGCCGCCCTCGCAGCATTTCGCAGCCCGAGCGGGCCCAGGTCTCCGACGCTGCCGGCCTGGCTCGACACTCTAGAAGGGTGCCCCAGATCGCCATGCCTCGCCTGACGGAAGAAGGTGGTCGCCCGAGTCTGGCAGAGCTCGGCCTGGAAGGCACTTCTCCCATTTCTCCAACACGATCCTTGCCCGAGACAGGCCCCGGCGCCATTGACGCCGTCCAGGAAGGCACAGAAGAGCCCAATCGTCTACAAAGAACCAGGAAATTCAGTCGCATGTTTTGGCCCCATCGACGCAATGCCGGTGACCAAGACGCACAGAGGTCCCTAAGTCAGGCCGGAGACTATGATGATGAGTATGATCAAGAACTAGTCGATTGGCTGGACATTATTGGTATGTACGCATCGACTCTTTGTCGCCTCACTACCATCTAACGCAATTTGGTTCAGATCCCGAAGTTCAAACTCTATCCACGCTAACCAACATGCAAAACTCGCTTTTCGTTCCCAACTTGGGCAATCTTGTCAATCGCCGGCCCACGTATGTTCTCTCGGATCGTGACCTTGAGCAACAGTGGGCAAGGGGTGCTATTGCTGGAGCGGGCCGTCGAGATGCTGAACAGCGACAAGCAGCCGAATCGGGTGCAGATGACTTTGATTTGGACATTCCACCTATTCAAAGATCCAGCACTATCACCTCTCGGTTAACGGATTCGCATTACGCAGCCCTTCCCCACGGCGAAAGCCTCGAGGGCTGGACTGCGGAAGAAAAGCAAGAGCTGGATGACCATGTTAGACACATGCTGCACTCACGCCGGGCAAGATTCAAGCGCAGAATGAAGGGATTTGGCCAATACGTACGAAGACCTCTGGGATTCTTTGTCACTTTATACGCCACCCTCATCACCTTGTTTGGTTTGGCTTGGGTTCTCTTCCTCATCGGTTGGATCTATGTTGGAGAAAAGCAGGTCTATGCCATTCACATCATTGACAGCGTTCTTGTTGCTCTGTTTGCTATCATGGGCGACGGCCTAGCTCCTTTCAGAGCAGTAGACACGTATCACATGTTTTTCATCGCTCGCTACACTCGGAAGATTAGGCGGGCAGAGAAGGGCAAAATGCCGAGGTCGAGACTCAAGAAGAAGACGGTTCCTGAGGAAATTCGCGCCAGTATCGATATCCAGAACGGTGGCCGGCTAACGTCTCATCAAGCTCGAGAGATCCTGAGAGCCCAAGCTACATATTCACCAGAGGACGACCCCATCCGAGCAGAAGGCGACCAAACAGCCGATCTTGAGAACGCCAATTCGAAGTCGTCAGAGTCGACCGACCATGACCTTCCAGCCTTGACTTACAAGCAACTGAAGAGTCTCCAGCACCACCAGAAGAAATTTGCCAATTCGCACAGTTTTTACAAGCCGCATGAAACATTTACCCACCATGCGTTTCCTCTAAGCTACCTCATTGCCATTGTCCTCCTGCTCGACTTTCACTCATGCCTGCAGATTTCGCTAGGTGCATGCACATGGGGAATCGACTACCACACCCGACCGTTTGCGCTGACCACTGTAATTCTGTGCGTGAGCATTACGGCAAATATCACGGCTGGTTTGTTGATCAGCATTGGAGACCGGAAGACGAGAAAGAAGGACGTATGGGAACTACTCAACAGACAGGAGCTCACGGGAGACGCCATCAAGCACATGAACAAGAAGAAGAAGGAGCAAGAAGAAAAGGAGAGGGAACAGGAAGAAAAGGAAAAAGAACAGGAAAACAGCGACGGGCAGAGCGAGAGCTCTAGCAGCAGGATGAGGAAGCTGATCAAGTTGCCAAGCTAGCAGCAGCACACGACTTGACGATAGATGACAGACGAAATCATACCCAACAGCAAGCGTTGACAGATATCACATAATAATTTAATTGATCCGCCACCAAGCGCCATCTTCCTGCACTTTTCGTAACGTGACGCGATTTGAAGGTGGCTTACGCCAGATGACCGGGCCATCTTACATGCATCTGTACAAAACCGGATAAGACGCCACGACCACGCGCCAAGATGCGCCAAGACATTGAATGAGTGAGGCCTACTGAGCTGTCACCCTAAATTCAACCACATTCATCATAAGTAGATGGCTAACCAGTAAGATTGGGCCTAGGGAGGATATGATGTCAACACAATCATGATAATCCACAGCATATGCTGCTTGGCAACAGATGTGAGTACGGGCATAAATATCCCTGTTTGGATTTTAATAATAGTGTATTACAGACT
This sequence comes from Calonectria hongkongensis, assembly GCA_017140755.1. NCBI lineage: Eukaryota > Fungi > Ascomycota > Sordariomycetes > Hypocreales > Nectriaceae > Calonectria > Calonectria hongkongensis. The sequence goes on from JAACJA010000017.1 coordinate 910,902, forward strand.
AATATATACGTAAATATGTCATGTTCTGACTGGTATTCTCATTTTCATTTCCCTCATTTTTCCTTCTCTCCTTCAGGTTTTCGAAAGCGGTCATGGCATCTCCTGGTGCATCGGCGGGTGGTTTATTGGCAGCTCCGTGTGGTACTGATTGTGCATCACGGCGGGCGGAGGCGGCGCCGGGGTGCTGGAGAGCTCGCTGTGTGCGGCGTGGCTGTCGGGCGACAGCTCCTGTCTCGGCGGGGGAATGTTGGCCAGCATCTCGTGCGAGCTGGTCGTGTTTGTGACCGAGTTCGAGACGGGCGAGACGCTGGGCTCGATGACCTTGTACGGATCGACGATTCCTCCCGCGGCCGGGTAAGAATGGGGCGGGTACGCCTGCGGGGGGTAGCCCTGCTGCGGATAGCTTGGCGGTGCTTGGCCTTGCGGATACCCGGGAGGCATGTAGCCCTGCGGTGAAGGCGCTTGGTATCCTGCTGCTGGCGGAACCTGTGTGACGGGCGGGTGTTGTTGTTGCTGTTCTGGCTCGGTCGCAGCGCCGGCAGCGCCGGCGGCGGCCTTCTTTCTCTTGCGCAGGAAGAATGCGAGATATCCAGCGGCGGCTGCTAGGAGGGGGAGGCCCACGCCAAGACCCACGCCCAATCCGGTCTTGCTCTTCTTACGGCGCAGCTTCGAAGCACTGCTGCTGCTGCTGTCGCTTCCATAACCGCTGTCGCTGGAAGAGTCCGAGGTTGGCAGAGTGTAACTGTAGCCGCTTGCGCTGCTGATGGCGTCGGCCGCTGTGTTGCTCGCAACAGCATCGACGGTTCCGCTGGAGCCCCCGGCCGAGGAGGTTGCTGTCGAGCCCGAGCACGACGTGAGTCCTGAGGGTATGACATAACCCAATTCGTTACATGTCGTTCTGCTGTACTCTTCGGCCTGTTCGCGGTCGCTGTCGGAGCAATGCTCGTAGAGGCAGCAGACTGCCTTCTGCAGGACGACCTTGTTTGTGCAGATGCACTTGTAGTCGAACATGTTGCATTCTGTAGTTGTGGTCGAGCCCGTGTAGCTCGTGAGACAGTCGTCCTACATGTTGGAACATGAATTGTGAGAGAACGTCCATGTGGAAAAGCGCGTCGCAGTATGGGCTAGTTAAGAGACTTACAGCGCATGTTGGCAAGGTTACCAGAGACTCTACGACGCCGGCTGTTGCGAGCAGGGCAGCAGCCAGCTGGGCGTGGAACTTCATGTCGAGCAGCGTTCGCGATGCCCAGTTCTTGGCGTCGAAATAAGGTAAACTTTTCGCATCAACGCGCGGGAGTCTGCACAAGTGGCAGCTCGTGGCTATCTAATAAGCCCAGTTTCCTAGCTAAATTCAACCCGTCTCTTGTTTCCTTCTTTTTCCACTTCAGCTGAAGACAGGGTCCCGGCAACTTCGTGCCGCAGGCCACTGCACCGCAGAGTCTGGTCCCATGGCTAGGGCCGCTAGCGCAGGACGGCTGCAAGCCTCCAGTTTCGCCCTGCTGCGATAAAGACGCAGGTCGGATATGGGTGCCGGGGCTAGTCCCGGATCCGAAGGGCGCCAAGCGATGCAATTGGCCAGTGGGCGCATAGCTGGGCTCTGCTTCTGGCCTAATTTCCAATAAACAGTGTGATCGGTTGAACCAGGGGTCTAGATAAACGTGAGCAAACTGGGCATATTTTCCTTCTTTTTCCCTTGTTGGCCTTGTTTCTCCGCACTTTTTTATTAATAAGGTGTGGATGGCGGAAATAGCTCCGCGGTTACATGCACCCAGCGTCACACTGCGTTGACGAGCTGAAAGATTTCGGTCTTGATTCAACCTATGCAGTATGTATGTACAAGGCCCCAGCTTGGGGGATAAATATTTCCAACAAAAAAACCCGATTGAGACCCGATGGCACACTCCCGGACTCTCTCCCCCTCGGTCTCGAACCTTTGATCACAAGATCGAATATTGCCAACGAGGAGGACTTGCTTCCGTCCTGTGCTGATCAACCCCCTTTACACGCCGAGTCTAGTTGGTCCAGAGCGGCTGGTGCCACCGCACTAGTGATATTTTGCGGACCCAGGCCAGTCACCTGGGGGGCACATTCCTTCAACAGCAACACCTTTTTTTTTGGCCAAAGAAAGAAAGGGCCGGGCGAGCCAGGGTTGTGCCAACCGGGAATATCAGAAAGCTGCTTAGCTGCGCCAGCCTCGGTTGCGAGAGAGCTCGTACCACCAGTTTCGCAGCATCCAGCCATCAAAGTCGGTCACGGAGGTGGCACTGCCCGCGTTCATGATGAAGTTGGGCTGGCCCGTGGGCGTCCAATCTATTAGATTGATTGCGTTAGCTCGAGATCTCACAGTAGGGGATGCAAGGGAAGGAGGGTTTTAAGCGCTTTATGGCAAGCCACGATGAGGGGTGGAGCTGCGTACCGTAGACTAGAAACTGGTTAGCTTGCTGTTCAAAAAGTGTTTTATTAGGAATCTTAGGGTGTGGGAGGGCGGTGCTTACAATCATCAAGTCCAAAGGTGTGGCCCTGCGTGGCACAAACAAAAGTCAGTATTATGAATTACGCGCTCCCGTCTCGGCCGAGTTAACCCACCTGCTCATGCAGAAGAATGGTAAGGTCTTGGGCGTCGATGGCGCCCATGTAGTACTCACGACCCATCCTCTGGCCCCAGTCGCCGCCAGCGCCACCGCCGAAGCCGTCAGTGAGCCAGAGCGACTGGTCGTAGTGGTTGGCAGCGCCCTTGGCGCAGCCGCTGTAATTGTTGTCCTGGTGGAAGAAGCGGCCGCAGGACTCCGAGCACTGGGGGATGCCGGCGCCGTCGACGTCGGTGTAGATGTTCAGGTTGCTGGTGTCGCCCTGGAGCAGGTTGCGGTCCTTGACTGCCCAGCCGACGACGTTGACCTGGATGTTGGAGTAGGGGAAGTTGTCGTAGCCGTACAGCCACTTGAACCAGTGGTCGTACTGCTTCTGAAGGGAGCCGGCAATCTTTGTGCGCTGCTCGGCGGTGATGGGGGTGTTGGACTCCCATCTCACGCAGTAGTTGACCTTGCTGTATTCAATTAATTAGCAAGCGTCGTACAATTCCTTTGGTGGTGTTGGACACTAACCCGTTGTTGTCTCGGAGTTGGTCCCATCCGTAGTTGCGGAAACCAAAAATGTTGCCGTTGTTGTAGGTTGACTTGCAGTGGTCCCAGACCTCCTTCAGTGCGCCGGCCATGTTAGATGGCGGGTTCCATCCGGACTGGCGCTTGATGGGTCTATTTCGAAACATCTCGAGAGGCGATCGCGCGTTGATCGTCGTGTCCTTGAGCCCGTCCCAGACAGTTGGGTCAGTATCCTTGGAGGCGGCATCATGGGCCGAGGCGGAGACGGCAAGAGCTAGTACACCGGCAGCAGAAGAGAAACGCATCTTGAACGAGTGAGGTGAATGTACACAAAATTAATAGAGGTGAAGAGGTGCTAATATGAAGTATTAGATATGAGAAGATGCTGCTGAGGTTGGGTTTTTTTTTTCTCCCTTGGCGACGACCTGAGTAATTATATACACAAGCCATGGCTATAATCAACGACCTCTACAGTATATAGAAGCTCAACATCATGACAGGGAATCAATGCTCTAATCCAGGTCGTTGGGACAGCCTATTCCTCATTGGCGGGAAAACGATCTGTAATTGGATCTTGGCGTTCCCGCGGGGTGGCTTGGTGGCGGGGAAAAGCGTTTCTTGGCAGCATCCAGAAGCAGCCATGTGAAGGGGAATTCTCCGATCGTGGGCCGTGAACCACCAATTCGGACTGGCCGGGGCATTGCCAAAAACCAGCGTGAAACGAGCCAGAGGCCCCGGCGCTGGCAGCTCAGAAGCCCATTTGGAGATGCTTCACCTTCCCGATCGGGCAATACTCACGGATGACGGAGACCGGAACCAACCGAGCCTATTTCGCTGCTTAAGTCGTTTAAACCCCCGAGAGTTTCTGATTTATGGGGCCATGACACACCATCATCTGCCATGAAGGCAAAGTCCCTGGGGGGGTCTCCAGGTTTGCGACGGCTGCCATCCGAGCTTTAGAGTTGGGACATCCCTAGTCCTGCGACGGCTTGGCCGCAATAGCTGGGCTTGGCCACGGGACGTCGGGGGGGTCAATTTCTGCATTTGGCCCTGAATGAAACCCGTAATTCATCTCGTGTAAACCAGCTTGAAGGGATGTTCCTGAAACAATGGCCGGATGATTACGCTCCGGGGAGCGCGTGAATGATGGGTTGTTGGAAACGGTTCGTCCGTTGGGTGCTGCTCGGATTCGGTTTCCATCATTCTGGAAGCCCTTCAATCTCGCTTTGGCTTTTCATTTTGATTACGGGATACTTGTCGTGCGGCTAACAAGAATCTTCTACGAATCTAGGCATGCATACCAACACCAGACGGCACGTAGTGGATGGAAATTCTACTGCCATCACTCTGAGAACCGTAGCGCGGCTTTAGGCGAGCCGATTGCATATTCCCCATACGTCATAATGGCCATGGACCAAGACATACTAGTATAGACATACATGTATGTGCCAGTCGGTATGAGTTTGGTCAACCAAAACGCCAAGCGCAAAAAGACCCATACTCCACAGGCATCACAAATTGGAACCCAGGACAACACGTGTGTGATTCAACCTTCCATATTAAATATCAACATCGGTCCGAAATATTTATTGGGTCACTTAGAGACATTTCACTATGAACTGTTCTAGACAAAAACACGTCACAGCAGTGTTGGCTTTTGAAAACCAAATTTATTCTTTGTAAAAAGGATTGCTGTCTAGCAAACCCGTCTATCACTTGGCGTATCCCCCTATCAGCTATTCCTTGGGATGCACGTTGAAGCCCTCAAAAACCACCTTTTCTACTGCATCATCCGGTGTATTTTTCGTGGCAAACACGCCAAAAATCGTTCCCGTAAAATCCTTGGCCACGAAAATCTTGGAGGGGATGGAGCCAAGATTGAACCATTCGTTTTGCTTCGTCGCATATGAGAAGGTGTATTTTTCTGAATCTCCCTGTATCTGTATCCAAAGCTTCCCATCAGATACCTGGGCGATGGGCTCTTGCGCGACTATCTCAACGGTGGGCTCGCTCGCTTTCAGATGCGCTGAGCGAAGAATGACCTTTGCGGAGACCGATTCGTAGTAGATCTCAAGATGGCGGTATTCATCTTTGAAAATTGACAATCCAGCCTCCACGCCTTGGCTAATGGAGGACGGGCGCAATGCAACAGTGGCACAATCGATAAGATGGCGCTGCCGTTGTCCAACAAAGGATGGTGATGCCGCATCGGACGAAAGCCCCACTTGGCTGGGGTTGAGGGTGATGATGTCACGATCGATGTCATAGTCTGCGAGTTGAGCATCTCTCAAATAAATCAAAGAATTTTCTTTTGTCTCTTTCAAAAATTCTTGATGTGATCCCTTGACCTTTCGGGTAAAGTTGATTTGTGGATGGGAGATTTGAGGCCATCCTCCAGTGGGCCAGTCGACTGGCGCGAGAAATGTCTCTCTGCCCATAGGGTAGCTGCCGTTGTTGTAGCGGATGCCAAGACAGGTGCACCACCAACTACAATTAGCTTCATTAGCATGATGGCATGAAAGAAATGTATAACTTCCTTGAGGAATATGCTCACTTACCTGCCGTCGCGACCTTGGAAAAGTTCGCTATGTCCTGTGTGTTGTATCTTCTCATCCTTGCCATCAGCAGTCAGAAGCGGGTTTGAGCTGAAATTCTCATAAGGACCCCAGACATTGGTCGACTTGGCAATCGCAGTAAGATGGTGTTCAAAGGTACCACCTTCAGCTGTGAGGAGGTAATAAAAACCATCCTTTTTGTAGATGTGTGGCCCTTCGGCATCTTTTCTGCCAGTGGAGCTACCCCAAATGTACTTTATATCGGACAGTGGTTTTCCAGTCGTAATATCAATCTCAAACTGACGAATACTGCAATTCAGCACACTCAACGGCCCATCGCGATAGGATCCTTGGATGTATACTCGGTCGTCATCGTCGAAAAAGAGGCTGGGGTCGATGCCCCGGAAGTCGAAAAATATAGGATCTGACCACTGCCCTGACCAGATGTCCGAGGTAGTGACGTAAAAGTTCTGACACTGGGCAGTATCTGGCACGTCTTCACAATAGTTCGTGCAGATGATGTAGAAGGTTCCCTTATGCCAGCGAATAGTGGGTGCGAAGAGCCCTCCAGCGGCGACAACAGTGCCAACATCGCCGAGTGGAACAACGGTCGCTGCTGATCCACGCAGGGATAACTGGGACTGTCTGTTGATGGCATTTCCTTCAAGAATGGGTCAGATGTTAGCTCCCGAAGCAAAGAAATAAGTTTTGCACATTCATGATGACGACTTTGCACTTACCGATGTGTGTCCAGTCATTGAGGTTTTTGGATGCGTAAATGGGCAACCCAGGGAAAACGTGAAACGAGGAGTTGACAAGAAAATAAGTATCTTCGGATTCTAAGAAAATCACAGAGGGATCAGGAGCAAATCCTGGGATAATAGGATTTTGGAATTCCATTGAGACGGGATCGTTGGTGGTTGAATTTCTGTGGCAAAACTTGTTTTTTAGCGTTGACACACTGCGACGCCGGATAGTATGCTCTTGAATGAGTTGGTAGATATGATATATATAGGAATGATATGGGTACCTACGAATGGTAAGATTATCAGTCAAATGATTCTACGAACATCCTTGCTCGGCAGAATCGAGGCCGAAATCGTCGCCGTCCACCCGCCGTCCACTTTCCGTCCACCGCGTCCACCCGTCCACCGCGTCCACCCGTCCACCACGACTTTAGCCGGAAATGATATCGAGGCACAGCAAATCGGAACCACCATCCCCTGCGATTAGTACAAACTCTGTCTAAAGGCGCTAGGGAGAGTAACATCCCGTCTGTGCAGACAGCCCCGTAGTAGAGCGCTTCCCCAGATTCCCCGCATTCTGCACTATTGTCACATTGATGCGAATACAATAAATAGTTGAATCTATTCCCGAAATTTCATCATGTTTTGATTCAATGTATCCTGAATTTGCCTCGCGCTCTTTACAGCATAGCGGAGACGCTGATACCTCTGACCAGAAGTTTTTATCATGTCGCACCAACATAAAGACGAAGAGGTATCCGAAGTGGTCACCATTGACAGACTCAGCACTGCTTTGGAAGAAGAAACAAATCAACAAATAAACAGAAACCAAGATGGAGAATCTCTGTTCAAAGCAGCTTTTCGCCACAAAAGAATTCTTCTCCATTCGATTGCCGCCTTCTTCGCAGGCATGGTATTTGGATACGACGTACTCGTCAATGCGACAGCCATCTCAATGCCCGCCTTCCTCATGTACTTTGGCGAGCAAGATTCAAAGGGATCTTTTTATCTGCCCTCAATATGGACCTCTCTTTGGACGGCCATGTCTGCCTTGATGCAAACCGTGGGAGGTATTGGAATTGGTCCCGTGTCTGATCGCATTGGCCGACGTTGGGCTTGCATCAGCGCTTGCCTCTTGTCCGTGGCGGGTATTGCGATGCAGTACTGTGCTACTAGCCGAGGCCTCCTTCTGGGCGGGAAAATGGTTAATGGACTGGCTATTGGCTGCTTGACCGCCGCGTCGACTGCCTGGGCATCTGAGATTTCCCCAGTACGGCTTCGTGGGCCAATTCAATCAGCCATTGTTCTCTTCATCACCGTGATGCAAGGCGTGGCATTGGTGGTCGTCAAGGTATACGCTTCGGACGTAACCGAGCACTCGTTCCGCGTCGTCTTTGCAATCCAATGGGCTTGGTCGCTTATTACCGCTATTTTGTTCTTTGTCATGCCGGAATCTCCGACTTGGCTTATTTTGCGTAATAAAACTGACGCAGCCAAGAGTTCTCTTGCCCGTCTGTATGGGAGCAAGGACACTATCGAGGCTCGTTTCGACATGTTGCGAAATGACATCGAGAGGGAGCGCAGAGATTCTGCAGAACAAGGTGCAGGCACCTACAGAGATGCCTTCAAGGGAACAGACCTGAAGCGCACTCTGACGGTGATGTGGCTATTTCTCGGCACAGGTATGGTTGGCGGCACCATTCTGTCGCAGTCAATTTACCTGCTCGTGACAGCTGGCATGAAGGTATCTAACATATATGATGTATCAATTGGTGGATTTGGCCTTGCGGCGCTGGCCATAATTGCATCTTGGTATTTAATGGAAAGAGTCGGGCGCCGTCTGATCTGGCTGGTTGGCTCTGGCATTAACATACTGGCAATGGCGGTTATTGGCGGGCTTTACTATGTGCCCGGGATAGGGAAGTTTTGGGCGATTGCGGCTGTCATGTGAGTTCAATAGTCGATTTTTCTTGAATTTGTTGAACTAACAATAAGCAGGAATGTACTTTTGTCGTGGCAAATTGTCACTATCACCTCCGTCGCCTGGGTTGTCGCGGCCGAAATCTCATCGTACCGTCTTAGGGCGAAAACCCAGTCAATTGCAGTGTCTTCCCTTTCCTTTACAACTTGGTTTTTCACCTTTATTACACCATACTTGTATAATGTTGATGCTGCGAACCTTGGCGTACGGGCCGCCTTCATCTTTATGGGAACCTCTGTCGTGGTTCTCGTTGGCTCGTACTTTTTGGTCCCAGACTTGCAAGGTTTCACAACAAAGGAAATCGATTGGCTCTATGAGAGTGATATACCGGTAATTGAATTTCAGAAATATGCAAATGGAAGACTCAAAGAGTTAGTTGAGAATAACAAAAGAGCAAATATGCCATCGCATTGACTATTCAAAACCAGAGTCATCTCAATGTATAAAGGTTTCCATTAGTAACAAATTGATGAGAAAGTCTGGATCACCGCCCAAGTATCAAAATTTATTCTGCTGGAAAAAGAATAATCGTATAAAGTAGATGGAAATTATCCCTGGTGAATTTGGAGGCTGGAACTTCGTAAGAAAACTTTTCGACGTTAAGTCAACAAGCGTGATGCTTAAAATTACTGGTGCATATAGCTGTAGTTATTAAGTGATAAAATGGTAGCTTTTACACCTCAAGGCCGATTGAGCGAAATTTTAGATTCCAAGCAGAGTTGACTCATAATCGAAGGTGTTTGATGGATGATAGGAATATGATGATACTGCTATGTACTACATCTCGGAAGATCGACTGTTAATATTCCCCCTTCACCACATGCTAGCACCACTTTGGATCCTAAAGTCATTGAGTTGGATGGTCGATATTCGGAGGGAAGCCAAATAAGCCTCTTGTTACCTTTCATAATCCACATTTTATCAAAGCTTAATCCATAGCCAATTCGATGAACACAATTCCCTTCAATTTGCATGACTCCATATGGTGTGTAGAGCCGAGAGCCTGTATATGAATCAAAGTGTAATTCTTCAACTTTCAAGTCGTCAATGGTATGGATGAAAGTACCCGATATCAAATCTAGAATTTCAGTCCTTCCTCTTAAAGAATAAACGAGCCACTTCGAATTCATAGCAGCGATCGAACCACAGAACTCTTGATTATAGGGAATCTCCTGAATTAGAGCGCCTGTGTTGAATTCAATAGCAACTGCACTCGTCGATCATACTCAGTACTAGTATAACGGGCCGCATTCTGGCGTAGATATCGCAGTTTGACCGTCAAAAGTGATTCGGATGTTAGGCCGTGATTTAATATTGCATCAAAGGTATTTTTATAGTCTTTCAGAATGTGGTGCTTGTAAGCTAAATAACACAATAAAGCCACTCTATCGGCAGAAATTAGTGATGACATCTGCCGAGGAGATTCACACTGCTCGAAAAGCAAAAGATATAGCTCAAAAGGCAGCCTTCTAAGACCTCTTGTTCTGCAAGATGATGTTTGGTGTGAAAATGAGATTGAAGAAGCCATGGTGGCGTAAGGGAAAACCAACAAAACCAAACGATGAATAAAGAGAAATCGAGGAACCTTCCCTTTCTAGGAAGCAACAAAGTGTTTGTCTCAGCCTGGATCGAGCTTCAACGTTGGAAGGAAATCTTCCTGTTTTATATCTGATTCAGAAGATTCTTCTTTGGCTGGACTTCGAGCCTCCAAACTGATTGTACCTTGAAGAACTTCGAGCTGCTCGTGTGAGCCTGCAAAGATCGGCGTAGCCTTTCATGCACCCGGGTAGACACAACCCTCTACCATCAGCTGGGTCACATGTCTCATTGAACCTTATTGGAGATCTCTAGAAAAAATGGATCTCCGAAAACTTCATTTCAAACTTACCAGTTTTGAGGGTTTCTGAGCACCTCTCTGAGGTCCTCATAAGAAACCGGATTTACTTGTCCAGTAAATACAATGAACAATGGGTATTTGACCATTAACTTGACTTACAGTCCAATTTTGCCGATGCCTAACTGCATCGATGAACATCCATCTTCCAAGATACATCTAAAAGTGCCACTTGTAAACCGGCCTGCCCTGGTACGGGGCCTTTTATAATGAGTAATCCTATTCGTACACATCAACTTTGCCATTTGTACACATCAAATATATAATTTTATTATTTATATCAGTAATAAAATGATCTAAATAAATTATTTATAATAAATAATTTATTTTATAGTTATTTAAAAAAAATATCATTTATTTTTTAAAGGAAAAGTCCTTAGATGGATCCTAGCTAGGTGCTTTGTGTGTGCAAATAGCAAAATGTATGGGTACGAATAGAAATACTCGTTATAATACAGCGATGGAACAAGGATGGAGGCTTATGCCACTGAACGTGAAAGGGATATAATACAAAAACGAATCGTTATGCAACCAGGTAAACAGTACCTAGCCTGAAGCAACGGGATCCATCTCTACAATGTGGGGCAGCCGGAGCCCGGATGCGTTCCGGAGCAACTGCGCCGGGAAATCCGGACGGCTCATTAAGGAACTCCTGTCGCCGTCCACCCAGTTCCGTCCACCCACTTTGAACAACTCCCTATTGAAGATAATGGATCAGCCTCGTAAACCTAGTACTGGGGCTTCCCAAGAAAACCAGGTAGCAGCAAACAAAGGCCACCCTTGTCTCATTTGCACTCGATCATTTACTCGTATTGAAAATTTAAGAAGGCACATGAAATCACGTGAGTGGACGCATAACCAATTGCATAAAACGCAGATCGATGGGCGAAGAGTTCAAGTGACCATGAGTTTAGATGAAACCGTTTTGCCATATAACTGCAAAATCTGCGGAAGGAGATTCTCGCGCCCTGATCTTGTGAACAAACACCAACTACGCCATGCACGTCGAGCTTCAGAGGGCTTGCTTATATCAAACATCAAAAACAACAACAAAAAGCGGCAACATGTGGTGCAAAAAAGTCTATGCCAGATTTCAGATGCAAGCTCTGCATGTGCTGAAACATCTAGTTCTTCAAATGTGAATGTAGAAAATGATCATCAAGGTGCGTTTCATCATTTCTGTTTTGGAAAATGCCAGCAACATGATACTAATTGTGCCTGGGGTTAGACATTACGATTCGTAGCCCAGAAAATAAGGATAACCATGACGTTGATGGAAAAGATGAACAGACCTTGGATTTGTGCATTGATTTTAGCGAAAGGTCTGGCCTTTTCGACACGGCACTTATCCTCGAGGACCAAGAAGCTTTATCTCGCTTGAGTTCACGGCACAGACACCCAAATACCCCCCAAAACGCCCAATGCTATGACCTGGAAAGTCGAAGTGACGATAGTACTTTCACCAGTCCTTCAAGTACTATGACCTGCTCCACAGACACAGAAATGACAAGCGACATTGAAGCCCCAACAATTCACCAAAGTATCGAGAATACAGACATTATAAGCTATGTCTGGGACCCATCATCGAAAAACACCATCAATAGGCATTCAGTGGCTCTCAACGACAATGATCCGCTTATGTTGAACCACAATCCAAGATTTGATATGAATATGGCGACATGGCTTAGGCTAAGACATTTCTTAGAGCCACGGGTACAAGCTGAAGATGACTTTAATTTGCCCCCTCTCTCTGTGGCCAATGTATTCATTGGTTTATTTTTTGAAAAGTTTTACGAACAATCACCAGTCCTGCATTTGCCCACGTTGAATATTAATGTTTTGGCATCATCCTTATTGGCAGTCATGATGATCATCGGTGCCAAATATAGCAACTTACAACACACAAGGCATTTAGCAATTCTTATGTTGGATCGTTCACGGCGGAATCTCCAACAAGCTATCGAGAACGAAAATAGTCTTACACGACAGGACGACATTGTTTACGCGCTGTCATTAATGTGCTATTCGGGTGTGTGGAGTGGAAACAAACGAGCATGTGAGATTGCTGAAGGTGCCCGAGGATCGCTAGTAACCTACATTCGAAGACTTCGCAAGCAAGTGGTTATCTCACCAAAAGTTTCACCAGAAGACCTCGAGGGACAATGGATGCAATGGATCAAAGTGGAGTCTAGACGGAGACTCTTATGGTTTGGATTCATGGTTGACGCTCAATCCGCTCCACTTCTAAACATAAGACCCATCATGTCTCTAGCTGAGATCATGAGATGGGAGTGCCCTAGCGATGAGGCATTATGGTCTGCTTCGACCTCACGAACATGGAGGACCTTGCTCGGCCCCGCTATAAGTCCCTCAGCACCAAAATTCGCTACAGTGTCTGGTCCAGTTTTGAACCAACAGAAAGACCAAAGGCCAGCCCCGAGAACCAACCAGTGGACATCATTCTTAATTCTTGCGTCTCTAGCGATTCGCGCCGTAGAATGGTCGCATGACTGGACGCTGGTTCTTGATATCACTGTCGAAAATGCTAGCAAGAACGAATTTTCGAAGATGTTCTCTCCAAAATATGCAGGCGCCGAAATGCATGACCTTCTAAGATCTCGCCGAAAAATACTATGTATGGCCCCCGCATGACTGCTCCTGTTTACATGCATCTAACCATATAGCCGCGTTTGATACTTGGCATTGTTTGTATGGGTCCAGACAATCCTCCCAACCCAGTCGGTCACACGTCGAGTCATACTTCCACAGAGCCGCCTACATGCTCCAGAAAACAGCCAAGATGCATCTATCTAATTGCATATCAGACATCCAGGACCTACTCAGAGAATGCAGCCAAGTCAACACCAATCACGCGCTCCACCAGTTCCGAATCGCGTCAATACATGGGTTTACAAGCGTTCTAGAAGAATGCGGCTCATTGGGAGCGAGCAAAGAGAGCCCGGTCGATTTTTCTGGACTCGTAGACGTTTTTCAAGAAGCAGCCAGGGACATCGTCGCTGTGACGAAGGACGAGCTTTTGGAGTCAACATTTCCCTACGGTTGCATGAGCCTCTTCCTCCACCATATGTTGCTTTGGGCATTGACTAGAACGGGATCGCAAGGTTTAAGGCAAAGGCTCAGAGAAAAAATTGATGGAGATGCGTATCTCATCAACACGCCCAGCGGGATTGAGCTGAAGGGTGTAATTCAATCGGCCTTGGGTGGGGATGGTGTAATGGCGAATGCTGGCGTAATCTTGGAGCATGGTGCCAAGATGCTCAACAGGCTAGAAACGTGGGGCGCTCCATTCAATTTGGCACTTTTGCTGAAATGGCGGTCTAATAGGTTGTTCACAAAATGAAGCAGTAATGTGTGGCACTTGGTCGTTGAGAAATACGGATTAATTTACTCAATTGTCACTGTACTATATACGAAGAAGCCGACTGCAGTCCACTGAAAGACGCCTTCTATGAGATCTGTTTGATAGCCGGAACGCGGAAAGCAAATTCTACCTGAGCTTTTGATTCGTTCCGGATACACGCAAAAGTGGAGTTGATGAATTTTGCCCAAGTAGACCGCCTGCGGGAGATTAAAGGACCCCGGCCGTTAGAAGCGGGTACAGAATAGTCGGAGGGATTCGCGTCTCTCATTATGAATCGGTGTAAACCACAAAATGCATCCAAAGGGCCTACTGGTATATCCAAGTTTTAAAACCTTTAGTATTTGAGTTTATGCTCCGATTGATAGAGAATCCCTGCTACAGGATTGCGAAATGATGGATAGAGTAGGCAGGGCATCGAGTGAAGGCGACCTGAGAGTCAGGAGTGGGTGCATTACATGGTATGTGAGGCGTAAGAGATAACTGCTGCATGGGACAGATCTGACCTTTTTTTTATAGCATGTTTGTAGACCCGCCCCGGATTTAAATATGAAAATCGTTGACAAAGGATTAGAGCCCGGCGCCTCGAGTGCGACGGACGAAAACCAACATGCCTTAGATGTGAAAACAGCGGCGTATCCTGCAACGGCTATGCATCTCGCTCTTTTTCACCCGGGCACAGGGAGTCTAGAATACGCCAACATCGCCAAGCCGCCTATCTCGCAGCAAGCAACACCCACGACATGTCGTTAGCGCTAAGGCCCGGGCCAGGACATAATTCTCCTCAGCTATCGTATCAAGCCAGCTTCCTTCATCATTTCCGGACATCCACCCTTCCTGACCTCATGATGAGCTCTGGCCAATCCGACTTTTGGAGCGTCTATGTCATCCCTCTCGGCCATACCGTTGAACCGGTAAAATATGCATTAAGCGCTCTCGGAGGTCTGCATCGCAGGTTCAAGACTCGATATGGTAATGCAGAAGCAGAAGCAGACCTTGAGCTGGGCCAGAATTCTATCCGCCAATACAATCAAGCCATAACGCACCTACGTTCTTTTATGGAAAAGGGAACACAATCGCACACAATAGTAGTTATTGTGTGCTGTGTTATTTTTATCTGTATTGAAGTCCTTCAAGGTCGCTACTCAGAGGCTTTGCGCCACTTGAAAGCTGGGTCTAAGCTTCTTGCCTCTCTGGAGGCGGCATCCAAAGATGCTGGCTCAAATACAACCGGCCCACGGCGGGTCGGCCCCGAACTTATTAAACATGTTTCTTCCATTCTCCGCAACCTGGCTCAGGACATTTCGTTTTATATAGGTGGTGAGATCCTTCCTGATCTAACCTGTCAGGACCTAGATACTGTTGTTGTCCAATATCCCATTGCGCCATTCTCCTCCCCTGCCGAAGCAGAGAAATCATATCGCGCAGTACAGAGGATGGATAACGCGGTGAGA
The DNA here is from genome assembly GCA_017140755.1 of Calonectria hongkongensis. Lineage (NCBI taxonomy): Eukaryota > Fungi > Ascomycota > Sordariomycetes > Hypocreales > Nectriaceae > Calonectria > Calonectria hongkongensis. Next base: position 926,009 of record JAACJA010000017.1, read on the forward strand.
CATTATTGTCAGGTCAACTTTGGACCACCACCAGGTCACAGCTTTAGTTCTCCACCAAAGTTTGGTTCTACACCAAGATCCGGACCTCCGCCAAGGCCAAGCCCTCCGCCCAGGACTGGTCCTCCACCCATGTTGGACCCTCGTGTAGAATCATTGTGGGGAATTGTGAATTCATCCATGCGTGATTGGGTCACACGCTTTGAGATTTTCAAGGGGCGGGTCGATGAGACGAAGCTTTCAGAAAAAGAATTGTATCAAATGCGATACCTTTCAGTGCACCAAGCCATGTGGGCAATACACATGAAGTTCTCTGGTCCCGGTGGAGGCATATCTCTCGAAGAGGGCGAAGATATCCTAAGCAGGATCGAACTCCTGCTAAAGTCTGTAAACTCCGAGGAGCAGGCCGTATTTACTTTCAATTCGGATCTGATTCCCACGATATATTTCGTCTTCATCACATGTCCTGATCTCGGGATGAAACAGAAATGTATAGATTTGCTTCGCGGTATGCGACGAAAGGAAGGGATTTGGGACAGCGAAGAACTAGCAGATATTCTAGAGAGGGCAGTTATTGCTCAAGGGAAAGGTCTGATGCGGTTCGACGGTATCCCGATGCAAGTCCCCGAGTTGGCCAAGGCACTTGCATCAATGAAGTTATATAAATCTGCTAAGTCGAATATTGCTGAAGGGATTTTGGCATTTCAGCGAGAGTAATTAGTAAACACGAAGGATTGGTATATCTCTTCTCTCAGCGCAAAAAGTGTCTGTTATTAGTAGCACGATTAAGCAAGATAGTCACCGTCTTCAAAGGAAAGGATTTGATTCCACAATTCTATTTCAAAATGCAAAATATCGTTACTTGCTAGGTACAAGATCAAAGATTAAACTCAGCGATCATATCTACGACGTCTCCCCACAACTCCTTGGGCTGTTCTAAAGCAGCAAAATGCCCTCCCTGCAGGATCGTTAGCTCGCACGAACAAGGGTATCATTCTATTAAGTTGAGTGGCTTTAAACGTATCGGTTCAGCTTTACTTACCTTGTCGTGATCTCGGAACCATTTTACAATACCGGCTCTATCTCGCCACTTCTTTGGGGGGTTGACTATTTCCCGCCTGAACCATGAATAACCGAGAGGGCATTGAATCCCTTCCCATGCAGGTGGCATGTTTGGCCCCTTCTCAACCACCAACCGGTAGATCCAAAGTGAGGTCGGGTACGACTTGGAGAACCAATAGAAAGAAACATTGGTTAAAATAAGATCAAGAGAGGGTGTTGTTTGAGGGTCAGACCACTCAAGGAGCTTTTCTCCAATCCTATGTAGGAGTTAGCTGCCGGTAAAATCATGTTTCGAATACTTTGAGCTCACCAGGCAAGCATTGCGACTGGGCTGCTTCCAATGGCCAGGCCAGCAGTCGCTGGTCGTGTCCCTTGGAGTGTTGCATATGCAGCTCCAGTCGCCTGGAAGGCCATGCCATTTTGCAAGGATTCAATCTCTTCGCTCGTGTATTCCGAATTTAGGATGTCGCTTTGTATTTCCGATGGCTCAGGTGGTGGTATCAACAAAACATTGACATGGGTAAGGCGGCAATTGTCAGGATCAAGAGCGGCCATCTTCGGGGCTATCGCACCGCCAAGGTCACCGCCTTGAGTCATGTATCCACCATGTTCAGCTGTGAACCCAAGACTATGCATCATCTTGATTAAAACCCGAGCATTATCCTCATGGCTAAAATCCTTGTCAATCGGTGGCGGCGAGGAAAAGCCAAACCCAATGAGGTCAGGGATCAAGATGTGGTATGGTAGGGTGTCTGCAGTAGGGTACTGATTCTGGATGAGATCAAGCATTGGAATGAATTCAATAACGGATCCAGGCCAACCATGGAGAAACAGGATTGGAAAGGCATCTGGGAGGGTAGAAAAAAGTGCAGTAAAACGTATGCGGTACGTTGTGCCATCGTCATCCTTGACCTCGACCGTGTACTGTGGGAAAGAATTCAACTTTTCCTCCGATTGTCGCCTGGTCCATTATTTACCTTAGTTCTGAGCGAAAGCGGTATATAGCTTACCAATCATGGTTTTCACGCAATTCCTTCACTGCCTTAGTTAACCAGTCCCTAGTCACGCCAAACCGCCCGTCTTCCTGTGAATTTTCCCAGTTTGCATCAACAATGGGACAGTTATCAAGTAGGAGATGAAATCTCTCAATCTCCTGCTGGGGAATTGAGATTTTGTATGGCTCGATATGGGCTTCTGAAGCCACGGGATATGGCAACTTGGCGAAATCTTGAATACCCATCCTGAGTGTTGTCGCAGTTCCGTACAGGGTAAAAATGAATGCTTAAAGATGGTAAAGGTGGAAGATTGTTAACTGAATGGTGTCTTTTGGCCTTTATATACATTGTGTCATTAATGAAGCGGGGTATCTAGCCGTAGGATAGATTCCTCCAATAAAAGCTTAGATTTAAAAGCATTTCTGCTTTAGATAAGCCTTGGCCAACAGGGATTGGGGAGAAGACTAACTGGTACTGATTGTCATCTCAAAACATCAAAACAGGAAATCTCCGGCAGTTCAATTTTGCTGATGTCAGCTGATGGCCTCCATATGAGGATAAAGGCGATTTTGCAAAAGAACTCGGATAGTTTAAGTACAAATTAAAGTAAAGACATTGAGAGAAGTCAACATGTTGTGAGCATGGAACTTTGGGCGTTATTCGACCAGGCGTTACATGGCCTTTGTATGGTAAATGAGTGTAATGATTTTGGATTTCGATAATCTATTTCTCCATAACTAATTGACGAAGAAAAGTCGCTGTCACTCCTTCAGAAAGAAACGCACCTACTTTTTAATTCTTAATCCTTGTGTGCTGACCACGTTCATCTCACATCTCGGTTATTTCGGCAAGGCAGCAAGCGGCTTTGTGTCTTCCACACCAAAGCCTTTCACCTTCAAGGCTTTTTATTGAAATCTTCAGAAACTTTATGACTCAACTGAACATGCGACTAGAAACGTTCCCTAGCGAAAGTAAGCCACTTGCCTTCACCAATGTCAGCAAGTAGATGGGGCATGAGACCCAAACTGTGGATATTTTGGCAAAACGGCGACGGTTATTCCGATGAATACCATGCGTCCTGCATAGAATAATGGTAGCACAAGATGTAGATATCACACTTTTAAATGCGAGTGGGCCTCAGGTTTTGAAGTATAGCATCTTGAAGGATAACGGAGACATCGGCATGATCAAATCGGAAGTCCGGATATTTTACTTAATATGCATTTAGGTTTGGATGGCACTTTAGCAGTAGAAGGAAGGAAATTAAATCTGGGAAGCGGCAAAACGACTCCCGAGGCATAAGCCGGCCCGGACTCGGCTTCGCTTACGCCGGTGCTCGCATGCACCTCTCTTGTCCGCTTCCCGGTAATGGATGCCATTTTCTGCAGTGGAAGATTAAAACAATGGATATAATAAAATATTATGGTTTTAGTTGGTAGATAGCGTCCTCCGATACCCGTATCATAGCTAAACGTCATGAATACCGGTCGCCGCGTAGTCAAGGCCTCGCGTATGGGGCGTCCTTTTCAGGGCCCTTATGAGACCCCTAGATGGTTTTCATATTCGAAATTCAAGTCCAATAGCCTCGAATTGTGAGTACGAAAGCAAAGATAATTTATTATGTGAAATAATGCTAAGTGCACGACACAAATCCTAGGCCTCGTTTCCCCGGAGCTGTAGACAGTCCTTACAGCTCAAAGATGGAGTGGATTGTGCCTTCAAACTACCCGTCAATATCCACATTTCGAATTTTGAATTCTGAGAACAGAATTGAAGATCTGACTCAAATTTCTGACATCCCAAAAGATGACATCGTTAAGTGGTACAAGAATATGCTTACTAGTGCGTTGATTCAATCCCAAGTGCAACGCCATATTATCATAAAACTAATCAATTTTTGCATCTCAAAGTCAACATTTTAGATAGCATTATGTTTGATGCCCAGAGACACGGACGTGTGAGCTTCTATATGGTATGTTCTGTCATTCGAACTCATGGCCCAGGCTTCAGCATGGGCAGCCCAATCTGCCGTTCTACAGTAATCCTTACCTTGTGACTTCATTAGGTCTCCCATGGAGAAGAAGGTCTCATGATTGGATCGGCTGCCGCGTTGGGGCCAGGAGACGTAATTACCTGTCAATATCGAGAACATGGAGTCTTCTTGCAACGAGGCTTTGAACTCAAAGACTTCATGAATCAGCTGGTTGCGAACCGTAATGACCCTGGAAAAGGACGAAACATGCCGAACCACTATACTGGGCGTGCAAAAACTGGAGCGGTATGTGGTGAATATTATCTTTTCCTTAGATTGTACCTAACTGGGTGTTAGCATTCAGTTGCGTCTACTCTTGGCCCCCAGATCGCCCATGCCGTTGGTGCCGGCTACGCCCTAAAACTACAAGACCGAGATGAGCCGAATGGGCTCCCTCGAGTCGCTGCCTCTTACTTCGGAGAAGGTGCTGCAAGTGAGGGTGACTTCCATGGGGCCCTCAACATGGCTGCAATGATTCAGAGCCCTGTTATCTTTATTTGCCGCAACAATGGCTACGCAATCTCGACCCCAGCTTCGGAACAATATAAAGGCGACGGCATCTCAAGTCGGGGCACCGGCTATGGGATAGAGAGCCTGCGTGTTGATGGAACCGATATTTTTGCCGTCTATGAGGCAACAAAGGTTGCCAGAGCAAAGGCCTTGGAGAACGGGGGGCGACCAATACTACTGGAATTAATGAGCTATCGCATTTCTCACCACAGCACCAGCGATGACAGCTCTGCATACCGCAGCAATGAGGAAGTAGCATCGTGGAAAAACTCTTCGCATCGCAACCCTATTCTCAGATTGCGAGATTGGCTGGAGCATGAAGGTCTGTGGGATGAAGAAACGGATAAGAAAACCCGGGCTCAGATTCGCAAGGATGTCATAAATGAATTGAGGATTGCTGAAGGGGAAAAGAAGCCTCCCTTGAGTGCAATTTTCGATGACGTTTATGCAGAGATGACGGAAGAAGCGGAGGCCCAGAGGCGCGAGTTGAAAAGGATCATCACCAAATACCCAATGGAATACGATGTAAGTCAGCATGAAGCAGATATTGCTGGGCTGTAAGCACGGAAGGCTTTGAAGACAAGAAATACATTTCTTCCTGGGTCTCACTTTACGGATTGGATATTGAAACATAAAGTCCTGTCAATCTATGCTAGCTTAACTGGTTCTGGTCTCATGAGCATCTTTCCATATACAACCCTGCATTAGAACACTAGCCACACAATCCGTGATAGTTTAAGCTGAATGCGTGTGAAATATATTGGCCTTCTCAATATGATCAACGCTAAGTATCTTCCTTGACTTCTCATTGGCATCGTATGATTTAATAGGGCGGTTAATACTACATCGATTTCTATCTACCAGTCTTAATCTTCTATTATTTGAAGGATACTGTCATATACCCCTATGATACCCAGTTAGTACAGTGAAGTTCATAAAAAAAAAGGCAGGTTGGTTTGATCCTTACTTGCGACATCCGGGAAGATATACTTTTCCCAAGACAAACCTGTATGAGTGGTTAAGCCACCAAGCCTCTTGACCGGAGATTTAAGATGGTAAAGTGCATTTTCTTGAATGGTTGCTGCTACCTCAGCCCCAACTCCATAATTAACCATGCTCTCATGAACAATCATTGCACGTCCAGTCCTTCGGACACTATCCAGTACTGTCTCTCTATCCCAGGGATATATAGAACGGAGGTCAATAAGTTCGATATCAAGACCGGGTCTATCTCGCTCTGCCGCATCAATTGCCGCTTGGCAAATATAGAGAGGGGCACCATAGGATATAATTGTCAAATCGTTTCCAGGTTTAATAACTTCGGCTTTCCCTAGCGGCAAAGTGTATGATTCATCTGGCACCTCTTCTATGGCGGCTCGATATAGAATCTTTGGCTCCATAAAAATAACGGGATCTTTTGATTCTAGAATTGCCGATAGAAGAAGCCCTTTGGCTTGTGTCGGCGATCTGGGAATAATAACCCGAAACCCTGGCACATGGCAGAAGAGTGCCTCTGGTGATTGAGTGTGATATCTATTGTTTTACTATTGTTAATGTTGACCGTTTGATGGGTATTGAGAGTGCTTACAGAGCACCATGCCCAACCCCGCCACAAGGCATACGAATGACAAGGCCACCTAGATTGAGACCACTTGTTCCCTCGCGGTAGCGGAATTTGGACGCTTCATTCACAATTTGGTCGAAAGCAGTGTAGACATAGTCGGCAAATTGTATCTCCACTACGGGTCTCATACCTTCCGCAGCAGCTCCAATTGCTACGCCGACCATACCTTGCTCAGTAATGGGGGTGTTGAAGACCCTGTCCCGGCCAAACTCTTCTTGGAGGCCAGCAGTACATCGAAAAACACCACCGAACGCAACATCCTCTCCAAAACACAGGACTTGCTTTGATGATGCCAAGGCCGTTCTTAGTGCAGAGGTTACAGATTGACAGAGGTTCAACCTAGAAGACGAGACGTCGGCCGGCAATTCTGTCGTTTTCGAGAGACTGTCCTTCGTGTGGTGTAATAATGGGGTAGTGCTAAAATCGATTGGAAGATTCAGTCGGCGTGTTGACTGAATCTGAGCATGCGTGGTGTACGCGGAAATATGACCCGTCAAAAGCGCTTTTCTGAATACTAGAGAGCGATATCGCCACGCCATAATCGGGTTTGGGGGTAATGGGGAATGTTGGCCCAAAGCCGAGAGCCTATGGGAGGATATGGGTGATTTGTGCATCCTGTCAGATTTGACAGCGTCAAACAAACCGTTTTTATCGCCAAATCACGATAGTTGTAATCAAACGACCACAATTATCCACAACGCATGTTTCAACGAGAAGCAGTAAAGAATAGTCACACTTCACAGATTTCTTTCAGACAGTCTCCAACAGGTGTCACTCAACCCGAGGGATACTTCGGCGCAGAGTTTGATAGGTGTCAACTTACTCTACTCTCTAGATACTTTCGGTAATTCCGAGGCAGTACTATTCATTACTGGCCCGGATGTTGAGCATATAATTCTTGGTGGCGTCCGGGTCCGGGTCCGGAATACATTCATCCCGGGCCAGTGAGATTGCTTAGTCGGTTCTATTACTTCACCGGATTTAGGGAGTTTGGTCTAAATATTAACTTAATTCATTCTCAACCATGAGAAATGTTTTCGCGGCCAAGCTGCCCGAACAAAAAGACCCAGATTCATCGCAACTTATACACACTATAACTGCTAAGACCTATGAAGGAGTCAATCTTTAGGTCACACTGGCAATAACCAGCTATTTTATTTTCTTGTTTGTACGAACTAGCAGCTACCCCAAAAACAAATTCAAAACTTACCCTTGCGTGGGTACCTATATATTTTGGTGTTATAAACGGAGATACTGCCTGAGCGAGGGTTGACACACTAAACTCATTTCAATGCTGCTCTTATTGGTGGATGGAGTTCCGTTGAGAATAGCGGGGGTCAGTTTTGTGTGTAAGCAAGGCTAGGCCTAGACTAAAGGCCAAATCCACCGCCCCCGCTTTAGCCCTGGAAGTAAGGGTTTTGTGATCCCCATTCCAACCTACGCGTTTGAACTGGACACTGAGAATAGCCCCAAGACTGGAGAACAATACATACTTCAGTAGTTACAATGGCAATTGCCTGTGAATGCATTGTTAGAGGCGATCCAATCATTTTTCGTCTTTATCCTATTATAGGTTTGAAGTCCCATCCATATTGTCTAGGTTCAGGATTACAGGGCGGAGGCGTATGAGTAAGTAATGCCTCTGCTGAGACAAAATACGCCACAAACTATAAGGAATGGGGGGCGCTGTATCTCATGCACGTAGGAATTGAGGCCTATTCTCCTTAAAGCCAGATTCCAGGCATCACATGATGATAGATCCCTGCCGGTTTAGCCGATGCGGCACATGGGTCGCCCACTGCTGACTTGAAATCTCAGCAATCTCCAGACTGGCCCACTTCAATATTGCGCGAGTTCTCACATATCGCAGTTAACGCGACTTTTGCGAAGGCACTGAAGTCTTGCAACACAAACTTGAAATCGAGTCATCACGGCTTTGCCGAGGTGGTGTCGAATCATCATCATTCGCAATGGCCCAAGATAGCCCGACTTGGTCTGTTACGGTGAAGCGATCTGATCGCATCCAATTTGGTGAATGCTGCCCAAGACAGCCTTATCTAGAGCTCAAAGTGCCCGAAAATTCTACATCTGTGCAACGTGTTGAAATAACAACCATCTCTCACGACCAAGGTGTGTTTGAAATCCTTATCTGGCTTCGAAAAAAAAAGTCACTAACGCCACCTATAGGCTGGAGTGATGACCGTGGAAATCATGGTACCTACAACAACTCCAACACCTTTTTTGAAGTTGGTGCCATGACTCCTCTAGACCATGAGCGGTCACCTCGCATCAGATTTCAGAACAACGTCCATGGGGTAGCTGAGCCCCGTAGACATACGAATATTTGGGATATGAACTCCAGTGATGTTTCACAGCGCGACTGGCTACAGACCATTCAAGCTGGTGATGGTATCCAGGTTATTCCAGCCGCAATTTATCAAGCTTGGGTCAATTTCGTTTATGAGATCGAAATAAAGGCAGAGGGTCAAAGCAGCCTGCAAAGTGATCTGCAGTCTGGACAAATGACGCCAGATCCTACTTTGGCTGACAAAGCCACTTTTTATGAACAATTGGATGTTCGTAAAAATGAAACTCGAATTTTGAATCTTTTCTCAGGGACTTTTGATGCTCCATTAGTCTGCAGCATTTCGACAATATCTCTCAATGATTTAGAACACGAGCACTATGAAGCCCTATCATACTGCTGGGGCTCATCAACAGATCAAGAAAACATCATGTTACACCAAGCATCCAATAAAGATCAGGAGATGACAAAATGGGAAGTGTCAATCGGAGCAAATCTTCACAGTGCTTTAAAGCATCTCCGCCCCACCACCGGAGAGCCACGAAAACTGTGGGCGGATGCGATATGTATTAACCAAAGTGACGTGGATGAGAAAACACAGCAAGTCACCGCAATGCCAGCAATTTATGCTCAGGCAGATTCTGTCTTGATTTGGTTGGGACCGAGTAATGATGCAAGACGCAGGGTTTTTACCCCCTTAAAGACTATTCACGAACGCCTTCAAAATGATTCTTCCATCCAAACGACATGGACCAATGAGCAGATTGACCAGCGAGAGGGAGAAATACTCCACGACGTGGTCGATCTAGGAATCGATTACATCGGTCGCTGGCACGAATGCGACTTCGATTGGTTCAGAAGAACTTGGATTTTGCAGGAGATATGGAATGCCAAAATTGCATCTGTCTGTTGCGGATTCGACCAAGTTAACTGGAGTGCAGTCTCTGTCATTCTCCGCCATTTTAGCATGGAGAAACTGATAATGCGATTTGTTGGTGCCGCCAGGGTACCGCACATTTCGGCTGGAGATGTCATAATTCCACCTATTTTCTCTCGGGTGCTAAGAACTGTTCTGGAAGAAAGACAACCTGAAAGAAAAATTGGTGATGAGGGAATTCTAGAAGTTCTCATCAAATCCCACGGATTGAAAGCTACAGATCCCCGAGATAAGGTTTTTGCTCTGCTCCAATTCGGAGTCGAAACAAGTGATGTCGCTAATCTGCCCGATCAAATTCGCCCCAACTATCGCAAAACAGTTTTGCAAGTCTTTACAGACTTAATTCGCTGGTGGATTTGTGAAAATAAATCACTGAGAGCATTATCGTCAGTGCACACTCTCAAGTACCGCGGTTGGCAGCAGATGTATTATGGTCAGCCACCCGAGTTGAGCTCCTTAGGCTACCCGACGTGGTGCTTTTGGCATGTTGGGAATGAGAATTCGTTTGGATCTACATTGGGCCTTTCACTAAATTCATCATACCACGCTAGCGGATCCACTATTCCCGATGTTGACCTCATTTCATCAGTGGATGCCGAGAGCCATCCGGAGGTGCTGAGGCTAACAGGTCATCGATTGGGAACAATTTCAGAAATAAGCTCTTTTCCATTCTTCGACAATTCTGTTCAAGTAATAGAACTTATGGAACCATATATTCGTATATTTGACCCAGCGTGCCACAGAACATCCTTGGCACAGGATGAGAGTCTAGCTCATGGGGTCCAGTTTAACCGAACAAGAAGAACGTTTGTAACTCGACATTATATGTCACATTATTACGGATTTACCCGGGATCCCAATTATTTTCCATGTTTGAGTCGCTGCTTCTTTCAAACAAGTGTGTTTGGCGTCGCAAAGAGAGGACTTTGTCCCCATTATGCCAGACCAGGAGATATTGTCTGTATGTTGCATGGTGGATCGGTTTTGTATTTACTCAGAGAGACTAGTTCGAGCGTTATAAACCAACCAGGCCCGCTGTTTGAGTTTGTTGGAGAGTGTTTACTGGAAGGGTACATGCAAGGACAAGCGGTCGAAGATATCCAGCAGAGGGGTCTAGAAAAGGAGATATTTAATCTTGTATAGCTTAGCTAATAGTGACTGTACTTCCTCCACACCGTGTTTACATAATTACACAACCGCATATTGTATTTCCCAGCTCTATAGCAGTTGCACTATTTTTGTGATAAAAACTATTACCACGACTGCTTCAATAATAGCTCCATAGCTACCGCCACGAAAACGGCAAAGAAAACGCTCGCATATGTGAACACTTGGGATGGTCTCGCCTTCATGCCACTGTCTCTTGCACGTAGTTGTGATATGATACACCTTGTTATGCTGAGTCTGGATAATGTCTTCGTTAACGACTGGTGGTTTCGTGCCAGCCCTCGATATTGCCGGCTTTCTCGCAACTTTAGTTCCATGGTCGATCTTGTGTGTATTGTCAATAACACGGGCTTGTTCTGTGTCCATATTGATCGGCAGGCCCTCGGGAAGATCATCGTCTTTTGGTGGGGGATGGATTATCCCTTCAAGTGAGGCATTGACTTTCTCCAGTGAAGCATCTAGTTCTTCCATTGAGGCATCAGCTTCCTTTAGTGAGGCATCAACCTCCTCTATCGAAGCATCAGCTTCCTCTATTGAGGCCTCGATTTTTTGCAGTGAGGCATCAAGGTCTTCAACTGTGTCATCGACTTCCTGCAGCTTCAAATCCCTCATGGCGTTGCTGAGAGTGTCGCAATGTGTTTTAACGATTGACCATTCCGTACTTTCGGCAATTGAACCCCAAGCGTAATGAGTATACTTCATCACACCCAGCGTTTGCTCAACAAACATCGATGTGATTCTCCTAGATAAACCCGTACTATCCAGTATCATACGACAATCAGTAAATTTCTTTAGATGTTCTTGGAAAAGACGCCTTAATTGCGAGGTATATCGTGAGCAACATCCTAGATCGGTCAAAATTTGTTCGAATGCCGACCTGCTGTTTTGCCTTTTCATTGCTTCCGTTTGTTGTTCCACGTCTCCACTTCCCTCTTTCCAGTCTTCTATTCGTTGCTTTGCAGCTTCCAGATTCTTCTCAAGATCTTGAAGTGAATCCAACGTGATGGAGATATTTCCAATCACAAGTTTAATTATTTTGGGGAGATTGCTGCTCTGAGCGGCGTCCTGGCAGGCTCTGAGATTTTCAAGTGCAGATTGAATATACCCAAGAGCACTAGACTCCAAAGAGCCCTTTTCTTCTGACATGATTAGATATAAAAATAATCGAAGTAATAGAAAGAATTGTTTAGTGTTGCAATCTGTAGATCCTGGGCACCGTTAGAAAGTATCCAATGCCTTGTCAAATAGATTGGTAGTTACATATGCTTTGGTGTAAAGGGATCAAGAGTTAATGAAGGGTGCAGATATTGTAAACAACCAAAATCCGACAGGGAGTAGCTACACTTCAATAGATATCACACTCGTCAGTTGGTGCTGTTACCATTTTCTGTTTAGTGGAGGCGACTCCATACTACCAACCACAAAAGCCAACAGTCTCCTAAATAGCCAATTCTAAACCGCTATTAAGCGCTGGCCATGAGATTGGCCATTTCCCCGAGAAATATGTGCTTGATCAGAGTATTGGTTGTCAATTTTGGCTTGAACTATGCACCAGGGAACCAACAGTCTCAGACTTGATCTTGTCGTACCGCATTGTGAAATGTAGCGTACAAACACACATTGGTCCCATATTATCGCCTCTACACAGGCCTTAATAGACCTGAAAAGGTCTAACTAGCATTTGAGGGTGAGCGCTTGAAAGGCCAATCACATTACCCAGCCCTTACTCGCGAAGACCAATAGACGAAGTTACGAATTTAGTGATTTGATTTTGGGCGACAATCACCAACTATCACAATATCTACACTAGTAGAAGAATTATTTCCCAAATAGCTTGGCATGGCCTTGGTGGAGGTCTCATGAAGGAGCAGCGAGTCAAATATCAAGAGTCTTTTGGATTGCGATGTGATGGCCTGATCTACCAACATTTGTGATGTCCCACTAAGTCCACGTAACCACCAACATGTCGCTAAATCGCTTAAATTTATCATCCAATAATGCATACAATTCGCGGGGTCTGGTTGGTTCTGCTCGGGGCCTCGTGACGAACCTAAGCCACATTTAGGCGCCGAGAAAATTGTCAATATTCAGCCGTTATTCGTTTCCTCAGGCAAGCTTTTCTATCCTCAGGCACTAAGGCTTCGCCTAATTTGAAGGGCGAGCGGTGATGACTTTATCCTTCCCTCGCTCTAGGATCAACCATAAGCATTTGATTCACTATTTCCAGTTATTCCCATTGAAGTTATTCAATTCGCTCTTACTCACAGCCATGGTCAATGACGATTCAGAATCAGAGGCTCCACCTTACGAAATTCGTGGTTGGGATTCTGGTGAGGATTATTTCGAAATAAGCATACGCGTCAATGGCTACCGGTTTGCAATACCTATTTCATCAAGTAATTTTTCCGACTCACCTCTTGCTCTGGGCGTCTTCTACGGCATCCACTCTAAGCTCACTGCCCGTGGCGCCTATAAATGTGAATTACGCGTTATTGATGAAAGGCTTCTTGCCGGTGCTGCCACAAAACGAGTGCCCAAGGTGGACTATGTTGACGAGTGGAATGTTCGCAAAATACAATCCAAATTTCCCATTCTGTCTCCAAGCGAGGTTGAGGTTCCTTATACTGATGGCACTCGAATTTTCGATATTGTGCCCCAGAAGGTTGTAGTCCATGGCAAGCATCTTTTCTACAAGACGTCCTGGTCACCTTACGACCCGATCGATGAGATTTACAAATATGTCAAAATAAGCTCAACAGCAAATATTTCTCAGGAAGAGCTTAGGATATCACGCCTGTTTGGAATTGTTGCACACGCTAATGGACAAACCAAAGGGCTTCTTTATGAATGGATCGAAACATGCCCACATGGAGGAACATTAACGTCCATGATGAACCCGGGCGTTCATTCATCCATTCGGCAAAAATGGACAAGTCAAATCGGCACTACTGTAGCGAAACTTCATGAACTGGGTATTGTTTGGGGTGATGTTAAGCCTGATAATGTACTGATCGATAATCACGAAAATGCTATTGTAATTGACCTAGAGGGGGGGACGACCAGGGGATGGGTTGGTCAGAATTTAGGCGGCAGCCTTGAAGGTGATGTACAAGGGATGGAACGACTGATGGATTTCATCTCCAATGATGAATCGCCCCTCCGAATAGGATCTAATTCAGAGACTCAGTATAGTGAGAACATGGATGAGGATTAGATCATATAAAATCCTTGCCCAGAATTGTCAAGTTTGGAATGCGAGTAGATACACATTGGATCGATGCGAGAGAGCAATATGACTATTGTAAATAGCAGAAAAGAACTTCGAGGTCGGCATCAAGTATTCAGAGCCAATTGGGTTTTCGCTGGATAAATCATAAAGATGGGAAATTTTGTTCAACACAGCTTGTATACCGCTATTACGGGTCTGAGGCTCCTTATTAACCCAACTATTCGTCCTTTAGTGAGATATGAGGAAGCAATTCATTAGATGCTGTCAAAATTTCGATGCAAAGCGATTATTCCAGGCCCTGGTCCTTTATGCTCTCAGACACGACTGAAGCAGCTCAATAGTCTAGACAAGATCACGAGCTCTTGCATCGTATGATATCGTTTCAAGCACCAGTTTCGGATGTTTTTAATAATCAATCGACTAATACCAATACATCTCAGCAGTCTCCTACTTCATTTTCGCTCCCTTTCATCTTTATTAATTGAACATTATTCAAGCTCGAGCTCCCCGTTTCATCCACAGAATCTAAGCGGCAATGCGAGGAGTGACCTGGATGATGATCGTCTTTTGAGTGGAGATGCATAATTGATACTCCTCTATCCAAATCATTTTCCATCGCGACACCCCTCAGTACTGCTCTTGAATGGGCGGTATCTGCGAGACTATTTGAAGCATGCGAATAGCCTGACCTATTCTTTGAGGCAAAGTAAGGGCCCAGACTTGGTAAAGATGCCACTAAAACAGCGATTGTGCAATCAAGGTTGCCAAATAGTTCTACCACCGCGTTGGATTGGTTAATCGAACTGCATTTCAAGTGGCGCCACAACGGCTATTCGTGCCCAAATTACATACCAATTGATGTTATATGAAGAGTTTGATGGCGCACCGAGATTTGAATGACGATAAAACGAAACACACAAACCCCTATATCAATGATTCCCAGAAGAAACGTACAATATACGCCGATTTTCAACTTCTTTTGCAATTTCATGTCTGAAACGATGAGTCCTGGGAGAATAAATACTGCATGGTTTAATTAACGGATTTTGCACTGCACCACTGTGGATTCAGACGTACCCAAAATATCTCCAAACAGGTGCAAGACCCAGGCAATTTGAAACACTACCATCAAGTCTGAAGCCCGGCAATAAGGTGCAAGGCCAGCTGACCTAATCGAGTTTGTCAGCGAGGGAAACGTTTGAATACAGTTACCAGAAAACCCACCAATTTCTCTGAAGCGGAAGACACATCAGAAGCTGAAGTAGAATGGTAACCATATAAGAACAAATAACAAAGCCGACTGTAGTCCAGAGAAATATTCTCCTCTTTTCCATAAAGTGCGGAATCGATTGTCGGTATATCTCAAGCAGTGTTCCTTTAGCCAAATAGAAAGCTGTTACGTATGGAAAATAAGATGTCCAGAATAACTAAACAAAGTATTCATTGGTTAGAAATATTTTTCAATTCTATTGATGCAATTTCACCTCGGATAGGGGTACCTTTTGTAGTAATTTCTTGTCTTCAAGGCGACCTTCATAGCCATCCAACGTGGTCAACACGTGAGGCTCCAAAGCACCCATTTGATGGAATTTGATGTCATAGGAACAGTTTGCGATAGCCGATATTAGAGCACCGCAGATTAGGATGTCATTGAGTAAAAGTCTTCGCTTCTGTATCCTGAGCCGCAAGTTTAAACGGGCAACAACAGCCATGGTGGCCAAGCCAAGGATAGTCCATTCGGTCACCTAAGATTACAACAGTGAGCGAAGATGATGAAGCAGTCGGAAGACATACTATAACCGCCCAAGGACCAGGAGCAAGAGGAGCCATAGCCTCGATCCCTATACATCAGAGTGCATCGTGCGGGGCAAACAAATGCATAGGTCAAGGGCATCAGAGTCGCAGGTACGAGGATGCTAATTGTTGTGTCCAGACTTGCTAGCTTGATTGCGGGGAAATGCAACTGATGAAATCATGGCTCCCGGTACGGCCACTTTTCATTAACCTGGTTACGTGGTATTAAGCTCTGGGCTAGACCGCTCGATAATGGTTTAGTTGGAAGCTTCAAACGAATGCGCGGCTGTTTTCGTGCTAGCGAGTGGTAAATTTCGAGAGAATGAAATGGAGATAACCGGTTTCGGTTAGTCACTTGCAAAGCAACAAATGACAGCATATGTGGCAATGAACCATGAACTTTGAATGGATAGGCCAAAATACCATAGCTACTGTGTCGAGATTGGCTGGTGTCCGCTTTTGCTTGATACAATTTAATTGCTAGCCAAGTTTGTAATAGATGTAGCCACGTCATTGTCACATAACATGGATTATGTTTCGTATTCTTCTTAGTATAATTATTGGAAAACTGATGAAGATATGGATCTATGTGAGCCTTTGTCTAAACATGATGATAGAGCTTCTTTGGCTCACTCTATGACAAAATATCACAGTTACACTGCAGTGTTCGGCATTCGTCAACCACGTGCAATTGATCATTTGTCTGTAAGAGGTTTCTCAGACCAGAAAATAAAAATACAATTTTAGGAAAGAAGAAATATCCTTATCGGCTCTTGGAGTTTGATGCTCAAGATATCTTGACTTGGATATGTAAATGTAGGGTAGGTGACGTTTTGGGGATGAAAACTTTGGTGCCAAGTCCAAGTGGGTCCACCGTTTTCCAAACTGTCACACGTTCAAATTGGGTGGGACACACTGAAGCTGGCGGTCAAGACGCTATCCCAGGGGAGCAAAAGGTAACCATTGCATCATGAGAGCCGTGATCGCTTGTAACCGGTGAGTTTATTCGTTCCATATGGTGCGATGTGTGTTAACTGTGGCGTAGGTGCAGGTGGGGTTATCTCTCCCCGCTGTTTCATCTGCCTCGGCACCACTAACCCGTCTCCCAAACAGGAGGTCAAAAGTGAAATGCAAGCACCGTGGTCAAGGGCCCTGTGCAGGTTGCGAGAAAAGCGGCCATGTGAATACATGTGTCTTGACTGGCCCAGAGATTGGCACCAATTCCCCCAAGCCACCCCTGCGGACTACCAAGCGGAGGCGACTGACCCGTACCAATGAGTCTGAGGCAACTGGAGCCTCTGCCGCAGTTACTGGCGAGAACAGCATAAAAAGCGCGTTCCTTCAGATACCATCGTCACACTTCGTGCAGGCTGTCAAAAAATCTCAGTCTCAGTTTCCCGAACTCGGATTCCTTCACCCCACCGACCTCGATTATGAAGCCGCGAATCTGGCTGAGGCAGCTGTCCTCCGGCTACTGGCACTATCTGCCATGTCAAACCGCTATTCCGATAACTCGACCATCATCATCGATACAAGTCATGAGTCTCTTCTATTACGCGAGCTACATAAAAATCTTGCAAGCCCACCAAATTTGTGCATTATTCAGACGTTCTTAATTCTATCACTGTGTAATTGGGGTGATGGCGATGGTTTCAATGCCTGGATGCATGCTGGAATCGCCTCTAGAATGGCGCAAGGCCTGCTTAGTCCTAAGCTTTCATCCATCGGAATAAGAACACTGTCAGAAATGGAAAAGAGAACCCTGTGGTCGTGTTTTGCTGTCGACAAACTACTAAGCTGTGGCAAACGCCGCCCAGCCATGTTTGATCTGCAGAGCATGGACCTTCCTTTCCCATCAAATGACGATGACTTCATCTTTTCTGACAGGAAGACGGCAATGCACATGCCAAGCCAAACTTTAGATCTAACTACAGCGGAATATGGACCCGACAACATTTTCTTACTCACTATAAAGGGCCTCCACAACTGGTCCAACGTGCATTCTTGGACTGCAGAAGGCGGACGGAGACAACCTGGAATGGCAGAGCCGAATGAATGCCCTTGGCGGAAATCCTCGTCCTGGAACCGCATGAGAGAAGCTATACAGGAATGGAGGGAATGCCAAAGTACAAGATTGAGGTATCCAGATTCAACAGTGGCGTCGCATGCCCACGTCAAACAAGCCGAGAGATTCGGTCATATTAATCTGATTTACTATGTGAGGTTAGTGGATGATTTTACTAGCCCTATCCTACGAGCTATAAAACTAACACAGGAAGCATGGCATTTTTACGGCGTGAATATATCCCTTTTTTCCCTGTTGGTGAAACCAAGCCAAGAGGTCCAATTGAGGCGCCACTCCTCAAAGCCACAGGGCCGGACACATTCTGGACCGCGAATTTGGCTGAACTCTTTTATTGCGCCACCCAGATATCCAACATTCTCAGAGACTTGCGGCGTTTTGGTGTGACTTTGCGGACACCATTTTCTGGGCTTTGTGCATTCACGTCTATTCTAATGAACCTGTATGCCTCCTCATTCCCATCATACATGGGATTCTCACAGGGCCAAGTGGACCAAGCTGCGGCACAGGCGGAGGAAAGCATGAATGATCTTCGAGAGATTGGGCGAGTTTGGAAGATTGCTAATGAGTGGGTTGAAGTGGCAAATACAGCCAAGAGCCTTTTTCATCGAGTGACGGCCAATATTGGAGAACCGGTCAGGAAGTCGAGATACGATTATCCCGACCTTGAGGACTCTATAAACATGGCACCACTAAAGGGAATGCCCAAACCCACATTTTCCAGCCCGGCCTCAGTTTCGATGGCAGCTAATATCGAAGACTTAGTCTCTCCGCTGGAGAACAGCGTGGACGTGGGACACTCGGACGAAATTCATATGCGGTCACCCAGACGGAATCTAGATTTGCCGACCAAATTTCCAGACGAAGGGATGGATGAGGATGAGTGGAGGCGTTGGTTGTTGTGGGATGACCCTCATCTACTATCAACAGTAATGGATCCAAGCCTTAGCGCCGAGGAACCTCAGACTGGAGAGAACGTGGGTCCCTAGGTTATTGAGATGCTATTAATAAACATGAGCTATCAATAAGACATGGATCCAACTGTTCATTTACTATTAATTGTATCTCACGTTGCAATATCTAACCTGGTTGAGAGGAAGCAAGGAGCCGTCCCATTCTCTACGTTCATAAATGGACTAATAGTGATTTAGCCGTAGCACAAACTACGACTATTGATTTTCAATATTAAAGATAACCTAAGGGATTAAAATCAAATACAGCATCAAATCCAATTATGCAAATTCATTTCGTCTTTATACAGCGCTTCCAATTCAGTCAGGCAGAAGTTTGTGATGTCTTCTTCTTGATACTTTCCCCATCTATCATGTGGTATTCCTCGCGGCTGCCAACCCTAACGCCGTCTGTAGCCGCCATTTGGTTGAATATTTCATCCACCTCTTCAAGGGTCTTGCCCTTGGTTTCAACAAATAGCCACCAAACAACAACTAGAATGACAACATTCCAGCTGGCGTTGATGATATAGTACCTCCAAGATATATTTTCGATCGCGAGCGGTGCGGTATAAAGGTTCAGGAAGCTGAATGCGTAGCCAATGGACTGAGCGATTACCACTCCCTTGGCTCGCTGCGAGTATCGTAGAACTTCGGGTGGGTATGTGTAACCTAAGATCATCCTATTGTTTCATTAGAAAACACAAACCATCACATTAACAGTGACAAAAACTTACCAACTGGTAGATACCGCAAATAGACACAAAGCCACAACTATGAGGGCTGCGATAGCATATCCTTTGTTAGAAGTATTCACTTCCGTCAAATGGGTAAATACGGCGAGTAAGGCCAACAAGATGATGGTGGCTCCGGTGCCGGCAACTAAACAAACATTAGTTCTGACCGATCTGACTGAAAATGAAAGGAGGGAATATTACTGAATGGCTTCCGGCGACCGACTCTATCAATAATGAAGACGCCTCCGATACTAGAGAATGCTTTCCACAAAAGTAGGCCCATGTTGATCAGGAGAATGTCCCTTCTATCGGAAATGCCGAGCGTTCTAATGATGGAAGATGAGAAATATCTGGACGTGGATGTGAGTCAAAAGTCGGATTTTGGGGGAATAATTCCAAAACCTACAGAATCATGTTGCCACCAAGGATTTGATAGAAAATATTGCACAAGACGGCGATGCTGAATCTCTTCAGGTTTGGTGCTGCGATGGGTTAGACAGCTGGAACTTGCAACATCCAAGTCGAAGAGTGTTGTTATATATACCTGGTGTAATCAGTTCCATCCAGCCTCCGTCGTTGTTCCTCTCATATTCTAGAGTGGTCATGATCTCTTCTTTTTCTTTGACAACAACCGGATCCTCTGCGTTGCCATCTGCGTGAAGTCGAGCAAGAATTTCTGTTGCCTAATTGAAAATTAATTGATGACCAATTTCCAACACGCTCGACTGAATATACCTTTTGTTCATGTCCCTTGAACAGAAGCCAACGGGGGCTTTCGTCAACGAATGGCAAGATGCACAAGGAGATTATAGATGGTACTGCCTCGCCCTTTATCCATGTTGTTAGTTGGGTAGGCAAATTTCATCGGAAATACTCACGAGCACAATTCCTCTCCAACCCCAATTGCCCTGTTTGTCGTAGATTCCCAGCATTATACACGTCACAATGAATGATGTGAAGGGAATGGCAATGAGTACGGAGCCTGAAAGAATCGCTCGATATCTGGCCGAGGCCAACTCCATAACCCACATGGGAGCGATAGAACCGTTGATGAGAGTTGCGAAGCCGACGATAAAGCGGCCGACGACAAACTGGCCAACTTTTAATGGTCAGTATAGATCCATATATGCATAGGAAACTTCATCAGGTGCTAATTACTCTTTGTTGAAGAACCCTGGAGAATAACTCCAACAATGATGCAGACGGAGCCCAAGGCCAAACCTGCCTTTCGGCCCCAGCGGTCGACGACAGGACCGACGATGGGCCCACCGAAGACGGATCCAGCGCTTACGATGGCGGCATTGAGGCCATTGAGACCACTGGTTAGTTTGAAATCTGTCAAAGAGCGCAAGCAAGTCAGAACACGGTGTTGGCCTGGGAGATCCACTCGACTAACATTTTTGATATGGCTCAACTGCGTTGAGATTGTTGATCATGCCGGCATCGTAGGATAAAATGCAAATGTTTAACATCGCCACGAGCAACATGAGTACGTGCGAAAGCACCGGGCCAAAATTCTTGGCCACCATGGTCACGAAGATGGGAGGGGGGGCAGCAGCAGCAGATTCTTTCCTTTGGTCGACGTTGGATCACGGCACAGGACAGGTAAGAAAAAACTTTGCGCAGAAAGTCTTGTTGGGGAACAACACCCTATGCTAGGGTTATTTGTATGGCTGCGTGATGCTACCCGTATGCCCAGGGCATAGTATCAGCGAGGTACAAGCAGAGATACGCGACTCCCGGGCTTCGCGGTGGCAATGCCGCTCCCTCCCCCCTTTACGTGACAAGAATTGAAACTCGCAGATTCACTCTCAGCCTCCGTTTCAATTGTGGGTCGCCGACCCAGTGTCAAGCTAGGATCAGCTTGGCCTAGTGTGATGCGGAGTCACCGTGCGTCCGGGATCCCGGCGGTGCAACGCTAGATGGGATGCTACAGCGCATGAGATGAGTCTGGACACAGCCCTCTCTGGCCTATGCGTCTGTGGCCAGGCTCCCCTGAGCCCTCCCAGTTGAGTCCACGCCAGCTGTGTGTCGCGTATCGTCGGTACTATTTCCCGAGGCCTCATTCCCATACTGACCGGGGCCCTCGGCCGAGCAAAAACGATATACTCTGCCAATTCCCCCCTCACACACACACGCCCCCCGCGTTCGTCGTCTTTTCCAATTTAGGACTCGGCATGCGAAATGAAGATTAAGGGTTTTTTGCTGATTGGGCAGGCTCGCATTGGACATCAATCGCCGGTTGCCTCGGGTTTGGGGCCCATGCCGGCCTCAGGGCCTTCCTTCACGATACTATGCACACGAGCGATCCCGTCTCGGCAAAATGCACCATGCCTACGCGTCACGAGGTCGTATAGGAGGGGAAATGGGGATGCGATTTGGCATACGGCGAAAGTACATGCGACGGTCCGACGACGTTATTTGCCGGCCGATGAAAAATGAGGCCGAGCAACACCGAAAATCCTGGTATTCTGCAGGAGGAACAGCGAACGATCTATCGCAATTCATGCTTGATTCCCCGTAAGGTTTTACTCTATATTTTCATATTACCTGTTTAGGCGAAAAAGAAGCCCTAGAAGACCATTAATGTTTGTTTAATTGTGATTTTCAACTCATCAACGAAAATGAGCTGTTCTGCTGTAAAACTCAGTTGCAGGCCGCGTCATATTATAAATAGGACATTTTGTGTATTTTATTATGAAAATGACTATCCTAATTTATGTGATGGGTTGGCAATTCCACAGTTTCCAGAAATTAGTCTTTCCAGAGGGCGATCCCCCAGGGAGTCAGCTCAGATCCGATTCGACAAGGCAAGCACGTGAACTGGATTGTAAAAGCAACAAAATTTGGTTTATCACTGGGTGATCTCTCATTGAGATAGAATTTCAAGTCTCAAAAAACTTGCATTGCATTCACAGGTACGGTATGTTTTCCGGTTCTTGGCTTGATGCTCAGACATGGTTGCAGTGATGACATCATTTCTGGATGAAGTAAATAAAACAAAGACCTGATTGAACTAGCATAGAAATCTATATAAGTAAGAATCTTGTAATCCTCAAGAGAATCTTGGATGGTGGACCAGATATTCCTTGTCGGATTGCCTCGCGTCCAAAAGAATGCATACCGCATCTGATACTCCTTAATGATCATGGCCTTAAGCATCATGATTATTGAAGAGCGATAAGATTCAACACTGCAGGCGATTGACGACGATGATTTAGGCACACCACGTCCATCTTATTTCAGAATTTACCAAAATCCTCCCGCAGGTGGAGGCACCGCAACATCATCTAGATGCCCGGTAACACCGTTCTTAATGTCCTGTGCGACCTTTGGATACTGCTCTCTCGCCCACTCCAATGGGTCCCAAGGCTTAAGCTTTGGGAATCGTTTCTTGGCCCACTCCTCTGGGTTTGCCTCGATATCGTCCCAGGGAATCTTGTAAAAGGCGTCGCGGTTCTGCTGGCCGCTCTTATGCACAGCATTCGACCTGTGATATCGAATTCTCTGTGTGGCTTCTAGGGCAAGCTTGACATCGGAACCTGCCGACTCTAAGCAGTGGGCTAGCGTGGCGGCGTCCTCTAGCGCCTGAGACGCTCCTTGACCTGCTGTTGGGAGATTGGCATGCGCCGCATCACCGATCAAAATGGTGCGACCGCCCTTGCTGACCCAATTGTCAATGGTCGGACGATAAACAAGCTTGAAGTCGATAGTCTTTCCGACAGGTGTGATTTCAAATAGAGCTTGAGCGTCTTCACCGGTAAAGTCTTTCATCCACTTAGCCACATGTTCTCTTTCCGCAATATTTGACCATGACTCGGTCGATTCCTTGTCATCCTACTCAGGTTGGCGTCGTTAGCATTCACACCATACAGTTCATTGGTAGCCACTAACCGGATGAATGAGAACCCATGCAATATCCTGACACTGATTCCACACAAATACCATGAGACTCAGGTTGTCATACATCCAGAACCTGACAGTGTCATGCTCTGGATGGTACAAACCTTGAAGCTTAGGGTGGTTTCTCATCGCTTCATCGGTTTTGAAAAAGCTGCGGAAAACAGCCCAACCGCTGTACGTCTCATCTTTGTTGTCGTCATTGATATTAAGGACCTTGCGTCGTGCAATGGAGCGCGGGCCATCTGCAGCGATGACACAGTCACCCCAGAGAGTTTCGCCGGTCGACAGCACTACTCCCGCACGGCCTTCCTCCTCGAGATAATCAACAACCGCTATGCCGACCCTAATATCCTCAACGAGAGTCTTTGCGTAGGCCAAAAAGATGGAGTGAATTTTGCCGCGGTGGCCGGCATAAGTAATGTTGTGCTCTTTTCCATCCCTCGCCCAAGGCACGTGGGTGATGAATTTGCCGTCATACTTGCAAAGCTCCATCGTTCGGATTTTGCCACAGCCAGTGTCGTGGATTTGCTGACCAACCTTGCCATTGTCCCACCGATGAATGATGCGACCAGCATTGGGAAAGAAATCGAGAATGTCTAAAGAGATGACCGTTAGTTACAATAGGTTCTGCTTGAACAAGGCCGGGGCCTAAGACAGGAAATAATGACCTCCTTGGCTATTGGAATCGGGATATTTCTCAATCACGGTAACATCCATCCCACGTTGGGCGCATTCAATCGCTGCTGCGAGGCCGCCGAAGCCAGCCCCAACGATGATGATCCTCAGTCCCTTGTTTACTGTCATGATTGCCGTGTGATGTGCGGGTGCATTCAAGGGTGTGATTCTAATTGCTTCGAGTTGTTGATGCTACATAATTGTCAATTCATTTCCAATAGATATATCCATTTCGCATCTGAATTGAGCCCCATCTGGCGTGGGTCTTAATCACAAATTCCCGAAACGCGGTGTATGCTTGAGGCTCACGGGCGGCCCGCCACGGCGATGAGATCTGACCAATCGGGCACGTATCCCGAAATGCCCGAAGTTGAACGCCTGCATCAGAAGAAGATCCGAACGACAGGACATTCGTGCCGCTATGCTGATTAACTATCCTGTAGATTTCTAATCAATGTTAACATTGACCTACGGGATAGTTGGCGATTCTTTTACTTAGTTTCGCTTTATTTTGGCATCTCATCCTTCACATTGAAGTTCGACTGCACTCCAAAAAGCTATCGTTTAGACAGAGCACCTACAAACCATTCAAACTTACTTTTACTATGGAACCTGATACCTCTGTAACCCAAACCCAGGCCACTACCCTGGCTAAATCAACCCAGTCTGAGACCTCTCATGTACCAAAGTTTGAGACCTTGCAAGTCCACGCCGGCCAAAAGCCTGACTCTGCCACACTTGCACGTGCGGTGCCGATCTACCAGACCTATGTGTTCAATTTCCATAGCTCAGCGCACGCTGCCCGGCTTTTTGCGCTGGAAGAGGAAGGCGAGATTGCAACCCGAACAGGGAACCCTACAACAGCTGTAGTCGAGAAGCGAGTAGCCGCCCTTGAAGGAGGCGTCGCTGCAGTCGCTGTGTCGTCTGGCCAGTCAGCTGTTTTTATGACCATGGTCGCATTGGCTGGCCGAGGCGAAAATATTGTGGCAACAAAGCACTACTACCACGGGGCGTACAATCAGTTCTCTTTCCTCCTGCCGGAGTTCGGAGTGGAAACCCGCGTGGTAGAGGAGACTGCCGAGGCGGTCCAAGCAGCCATTAATGAGAAAACTAAGGCCGTGTACATCGAGACTGTTGGCCATCCCAATTTCAATGTACCCGACATCGAGGCTATTGCCAAGGTGGCTCATGCGGGTGGCGTACCCCTGGTAGTAGAAAACACAGTCGGCTGTGCCTACTTCTGCCAGCCCATCAAGCACGGCGCCGATATCGTCGTGGAAAGCATGAGCAAATGGATCGGAGGACATGGAAGCGCCACCGGTGGAATTATTGTTGACTCGGGAAATTTTGACTGGAAAGCGGCGCCTCGCTTTCCCCAGTTCAATAAACCTTGTCCAGGATTCCATGGTCTCAACTTTGCCGAGACGTTTGGACGGGAAGCCTTCATCATGCGCATTCGCGGTCAGATCTTGCGCGATGTCGGCTCATGTCTGTCTCCATTTAATGCTCAACAGTTTATTCTCGGACTTGAAACGCTAAGCCTGCGCTGCGAAAGACATGCACAGAACACCATTGCCCTGGCCAAATGGCTTGAAAGTCATGATCTAGTGGAATGGGTTTCCTACCCAGGGCTTCCTAGCCATCCACACTACCAGCTGGCATTGAAATACCTGCCCCGAGGAGCTGGCGCGGTTCTTATGTTTGGCATTAAAGGTGGAGCTGATGCCGGTGAACAATTAGTTGACAATTTCAAAATGATCTCTAATAACCCTGGGTGAGTCATTATTTCTTTTTAATCGGAGAAACGCTTCCTTCAAGTTTGGTATCTGCGAACCTCGGCTAACAATGTTAGATATGGCGACGCAAAAACAACCGCCATGCATCCATGGTCCACTACTCATAAACCAATGCTGGCCCATGAAAAAATTGATTTAGGAGTTGCTCCTGAAATGGTCAGAGTTTCTGTCGGAATTGAACACATTGATGACATTATCCATGATATCGAGCAAAGCATGCTCGTGAGCCCAGCTGTACCTACGAAGAATTAGCAACTATGAAATAGAAACATTAAGTAAATAAATTATATACATTTACCATTATAATCGCATTTTTATGGTCGGATACTCGATCTTCTCCGGATATAAAATTATTTTAGATGGCTGGATGTCACCCTATCATCCTCCAAACTGCTGCAGCTCAGGCTGCAGCTCTACACCAACCAGAGACGTCTGATTACGATCGGAAAAGCGGTATGAAATCAACTTTGGACATTCTAAGTAACTTATGAATCTATTGTTTATTTCTGAGACTTAATGAATGCTATCGCATCAGCAATATCCTCGTCAAGATTCTTATCCCAGATCCAATGCATCTTGGTCTCCAACATTTTCCTTATCTTCTCAATGTCATCGCCTTCCTTCTCAAAATGCCAAATATATCCAGCTTCCCTACTAGAGGAAACAACCTTCTGGGTCCGTTCTACACGAGCTTTGCTGAAGGCCTCGAAGGCCGCAGGAAGGTCGTCTGCTCGGTCCACGGATTCAAGGATCCGTCCCAGAACGTACGCATCTTCCACCGCCATTCCCGCACCAGATCCTTGAAATGGCGTTGAGGCGTGTGCAGCGTCTCCCAACAAACAAACTCTGCCTTTGTGATACGAATCTGCTGGGGGGTGGTCGAAGAGAGCCCAGATGTCGGATTGACCCATGAGCTGCACGATATCTCGTACTTCTTGTCCCCACTCACTGAAGCTGTTGGCCATTTGCTCTTTCGTAGCTGGAATAACCATCTTTTCGTGAGTCCATTCCTTGGAAGACTGGAAAGCTACGACGTTCATCATTCGCCCGCCTGCCACTGGGAAGGTGAGCATATGGCCGTGATAGCCCAGATACGCTTGACAATTCTTGGCCTTCTCCTCGCCCAGGCGTTCCACTGCCTTATCCATTGGCACCAAACCCCTGTAGCAATATTTTCCCGAGTATGTCGGGTTGGCTGCAGGGTGGTCAGCACCAAGCAAGATGCTTCGGGTGCAGCTTTTGATCCCATCACAGCCAATAATTGCACTGTGGGACGCAGTTGTCCCGTCTGCAAAGGTCAGTGTGACCCCTGCACTGCCTTTATCATCAACATTGACCAGGGTTTTGCCAAACTGAGCAATGTCGGGTGGTAGCAACTTGACCAGTTCATCAACTAGGTGGGAACGGTTAAGCATCCAACTTCCTGGATCGGGATGTTTGACCGAGCAAAGATAAGTCCCGGCCTTGACACCTCTTTGCTTAGCACTCTCATTGATGCCATCCATGCCAATACTAAAGTCGAACCAGGTATCTCTTTTATCAGGCCAAATATTTCTGTTTGCGCGAGCCTCTACAGCAATTGCGAGTGGCTGAGAGATCTGCTGCATGGCTCGCACAGCGTTGGGTCCAAAGGCGACCCCGGCGCCTATTTCGCCAAACTTTGGTGCATTTTCGTAGACCGTAACAGGAATAGAGGTATAGTTCCTAATACAAAGGGCCAAACATAGCCCACCAATGCCTCCACCAACAATGGCGATGTTAAAATCCTTTGGGTCGCTCATTATGGAGAAGGAGCGGTCGTGATTGTGCTATTGATAGACCAATATACGCGTAAATTACTGCGTAGATAAGACTTATGCGTCGTTGTGAACGAGATACCAAGTGGAACTTGCTTCTTCTGATAGCTTCCTGGGTCCAGCGGGTTTTCTCGTATCTATCCAATCTATCATTTGATGAAGCGTATTGCTTTTGATTCCTATCACTACGGATTATCTAAGAAAAGAATTCCCGTTATCATGGGACCCATGTTTAGCCGTGAGCCACGGTGTAACGGAAAATCCGGGTACACGGCCGATCGTACATCGAGACACTACCCTCCTGCTGACCCTCTGTCGGCCGAAGCCCCGGCAGCCGAACCCCTAATTTCCAGACAGGTGAATCTATGCAACGCACCCGTTTGCGGGTAATTTTAGCAAAATGGTAAATTTTGGTGAGAAACCGTGGCCCCATCCCGATTTGGCATTCTTTATCAGAACTCGGCTCCAGTGATTCCTTTGGCTTTGTTCGGAAGACTCACAAGGGAACAACATCCTCTCCATTCTACAATGACTACTCGCGCTGAAGTCTACTATGACCTACTCAAGGGCTCCTTGGAACAATATGCGTTTGCAGCGGCCGGACTGGCCAGCGTAAGCGCCATTTTACTGGGGCTCGTGGTCGTTTGGTCTTTCGCAGTTGAAATCAGACTACCAAAACTCCCGATTGCTATGAAGGATGAGGTTCCTGATAGGAAAGAAAGAATTGACCTATTTGTAAAAAAGACTAGAAAATTGTTCATGCATGGCTACGAGAAGGTAACAAAACTTCCACCCCCTCACCTATTCTGACTATGGTGGTCGAGACCACTTGGTTACTAACACCGGTCCAACTAGTTCCAAAATCAAGTATTTGGTGTCACGACAACAGAAGGTATGAAAATATACAAATATGGTCGTTTGAAGATTTTTTGGTGTCTAAAGTCCCAGTGCAGGAACCAATATTGTCATCCCCCTCAACCTGCTCGATGGGTTGGGCGGACAAAAGTCCTTGAGCTTCTCCGCGTTCCTCGAGGAAGAGGTAAATTTTGACACATAACAATAAAAATGATCCAGTTACTGACAAGAGGTTTCTCATCGCAGTTTAGCATGAAGAGATACACTAAAGTCGGAAACCTAAGCGAAAAGGAAATCACCATTGTGAACAAACAGTTAAATCCAACACTTCGTATGTATTTATTATGGCGCTGAATATTTACATTATAGTACCTTTAACGCTGACACTTCAATCAGCGCAATACACTCCAGTTCTGCAGCAGTTGATTAAGAAACATTGGCCGTTGGAGGAATATCGAGGTAAGAACCAGTTACATCCAACTCCGTACTCTCATGTGCTATGGACGTGAGTGCTAACTAATTGTTCTAAACAGAATCCACTCCAGTAAAGCCATGGCCTCATGCGATGCGACTAGTTTCTCGCGTATCAGCCCGACTGTTCCATAGCGCCGATGCCGCCGATAACGACCACTGGCTTGATATCGCGAGTGAGCATGTTCATTCGACCGTCATGTGGACAGAGAATTTGAAGAAGTGGCCCGCTGCGCTTCGACCATTTGTGTATCGCTTTGTTGATGGCCGCCGAATCATGATGCAACGCTTTGGAGAGGGTATGGATTTGGTCTCACAGACCCTACAACAGAGAAAGGCAAACAAGGGTCAACATCTCAGCAATCCCCCATCTCTATTGGATTATCTTGCCGATGGTCATCTTGGCCCCGATGATGTTGAGACACATACCGTCGCGCAAATAAACCTTTGTGTGGCTGCCATCCAGTCTATGGCTGCAACAGTGACACAATGTCTTATGGACCTTGCCTCTTATCCTGAACACGTCCCTGAGCTTCTAGCTGAAATCAATGACGCACTCGCTCAGGGCAACGGATCAATTAGCAAAAAGGGTCTTGCGGAGATGCTCAAATTGGACAGCTTCATCAAGGAAACACAAAGGCTGAATCCTCCTGATCTCAGTATGTCGATTTACCCCCTCAACCCACTTTCAAGTAGATCGCTAATATATGTAAAATTATAGCCAGTTTCCAGCGAAAGGCGATGGCAGATGTAACCTTATCCAATGGTCTTCAGGTTCCCAAAGGCGCTCGCATTGTCCTCCCAACAGGGGCTATCAACATGGATAAAGAATTTTTCGATGATCCTGAAAGATTCGATGGTTTCCGGTACTACAGACTGCGAACTGCCACCGAGAAGTCCCGAACGAGCTACCAAATGACCACCGTGGGCAAAAAGGATTTAAGCTGGGGCTACGGCAGAAACGCTTGTCCCGGCCGCTATATCGCCGAGGTGGCGATCAAGCTACTGGTCATCGAGTTCCTCCAGCGATATGAAATTAGCCTTCCCAAGGGTATGAAGACGCGTCCTGCCAACGTCGAGTTTGAGGGATTGGTAAGTTCAGAAATTTAATGAAATCAAGCTCTCATATAGCTGACAGCCCCTAGATTGTGCCAGATCCTGAGTGGACTTTGTGCCTCAGAACTCGAAACTAAAATGTTTGGATGAACTGGGCGATTGAAAGAACGTTTCTATTTCATCATCTTACATGGGATACCGTAGCTCAATATCATAAAGACGGAAGATCTTCAGCAGATGAATACAAGGTACTCAGGATTTTCGTAGTAGTTTAGTAAATTGAGGCTATTCCGTGGTTCAAACTGAGAGTCGATGTGGCATCATAAAGCCAAATGCTCATCTCAAAAACAAGCAGACTGAGGACCTTTCAACAAACTGTTCGTATTTAATAGCCCAGAATATCTTTTAGAATATTTCCGAATTCTTTTTTTTTTCATTCCCCATTCCACACGAATTCCTTGGGCAGATCCTTTCGGAGTGTGAAGGTTAGCACGCTCACCGTGGCAGGCAGACGACGCGAAAAATCCACGCTAACAAACCCGTGTCGCGAACATCCCTGTGGCCTGGTTGAACTACCCTAAAGATATGAAGGATGCATTCTTTGGGCAGATCTTCAAGCAAGCATATAAATGGTCATCTTTTCATCACGAAGATTGATGGGGAAAAAAATTGATTCGTAGGTGGAATTAATTCGTTGTTAAAAGATGTACCATTTCAATGCATAGTTTTGAGAGTTGTAGTCGATTTGCTCTAATCCTAAGGTCAGCAGCATCATTTGAGATGGCTCTGGCATTTATCCTGATACAAATGCTGCACAAATTGGAACTCTGGGATTCTTATCAAAAAAGTAAAAGAAAATTATGATATGATCTATTGCATTTTGGCACCGCCAGTCACAAACATATACTGCCCATTAATGAATCGGGACCTCTCCTCCGCTAGGAAAGCCACAGTCCATGCTACATCATCCACAGACGCCGCGCCACCTTCAACAGGAGTTTCGCCCATCAGCAATCCTTTTATGTGATCCCATTCCTCAGCGGAAAAATGTTCCACGAATGTATCTGTTAATACTGGACCAGGAGCTACTAGATTGACAGTGCAGCCGTACTTCGGAGGGAGCTCCAGAGCCCAGACCCGCAATAGTGCGTCAAGTGCCCCCTTTGTCGCAGCATAAATGCCTTGGTTTGCCTTGGGGACGCGCGAGGCGGCCGAGCCAATTATGATGATGCGCGAGCCTCCAACAGCTCCTGACATGTTCGGCGGATCCGAGGGTTTGTAGGGCGTGAGATGCGGGAGCGATGCCTTCACCAGCGAAAAAGCTCCTCGCGCATTCAGATTCATTGCTTGATCCCACATTTCCAAGTTGGCGTCCCAGAGTGGAGCAAGGGGCACCAAACCAGCATTGCTGACAAGGATATCAATGTGGCTAAATTTAGCAACGGCTTGCTGGATAAGCGTAGCGACGCCGTCGTCTGCGGTGAGGTCGGCGCAAACGGCGATCCAATCCGTCTTAAGCATTCGCCCAACAGCCTCACATTCATCTTTCAAAGATGGGAAGGGATAGTTTAGGACGATATTCGCTCCCCGACTGGAAAGTTCCAAGGCGATACCCGCTCCGATTCCCCTCGAAGATCCGGATATAAGGGCTGTTCTTCCAGCCATAGTTTTTTGGAATTGATTTGCGAAGTCCATGACGCAATGCTGATTCTGCGGTCGGGATCTATTCGAGCCGAAAAAAAACAACGATGATAAATTCGATTCTGATTGAGATTAGGCGAGACTGGCTCCAGGACAGGATATATAGCATTGAGCTTTGCACGGTCGCGCCTTCAGGATCTGGTGTGATCCCGAGCTCGGGCGACGAACACCGAGCAACCAAGACCCACTGCAATCGAACTTCGAGCAACACTCGTTCGTGCCAGTTTACCGATCTTGCGGAGTGAAATGGAAATTTACCCGCGAATAAAAAAAACAATTGAGCATTTAATAATTGAACTAATTTGATTGTGATTTACTCCAATACAGCTAACCGGTTCAGTTCTTGATCCGATACATTGATGGCCAATTTGGTGGCTCCTCCAGCAAAACGAACTGCGGTGCGAAGATCTAGATAGATCAAACCTCGATGGGGAAAGGCGGCGCATCTGAAACGCCAGGTAGATCTTCCAGCCGCTTTGTGAAGAAGGCGCGGGGAATCTCGGGGCCCCAACTTGACACAGTCGCGGCAACGGCAGGCTCATCGGCGTGTGGTGAGTCCTCATTTACCAAATCGCCATCCACATAGTGCTCTACGACAAATCCGGAGTTATCAAACCTAAGACAATCGTTGTTAGAATACACATGTATGGTAGATAAAATCGGTGGTTCCGAGTGGACGTACCAGTAGTCAAAGATTTGGCTGCCGAGAACGTGTCTTCCGACTCCAAAAACACTGAGATGTCCTTGGCGGATCATATGGTGATGTCCGACAATTTGGCTGTCAACATCATCAATCTCCCAGCTGCTATGGTGTGCCTTGATACCCTCCTTGATATGCGGAGATCCAGCAATAAAAATGTTCTACATCAAGTGTGGTCAGTTTTGAGCAGAGCCTTGAATGGAAGCACGTAACACACATGGTGATCCACAAACTCCTTGCCCTTGTCGATGTGGATAAAGATCATACAAGTCTTTTTGACTTCAGGGATGAACAAAGTATCTGTCTTTAGCAGATTGAATGTTTTGCTATACCAGTCATAAACGTCGTGGATTGTGTCAATGTTGACCTCAAACCCGTAATGGCCAAGCTTGTGAACTTTGGAAGGTGTATCTCGTTCTGGTCGTTGAAATTCGCCCAGACGCTTCTTGTCTTCCCAAGTGTTCCACATCACTGGCTTGGGGACCTCCCGAGGGTCTGGGATTCGGTCCTGTTGACCGTAGATGAGAGTAACCTCCTCCCCGAGAAGATCCTTGATAACAACAGCTTTACCGCCACCAGGGGCGTCAAAGTCATGAATCGGCGTGGAACCTGGAAGCTTGGCAGCCTTCTCCAGCTCGGCCATTGACTGCACAATCCAGCCGCCTCCATTGAACTTGCGCTTTCCCTCCTCAGTCTTCTCCGCTACGTAGCAGAAGGAGTCCACTCCGAAGCCACGGAAATAAATTTTGTCATCCTTCTCCAGCACGGGAATCAACCCGAAGTCGATGTAGAATTTCTTTGCTTGCTGGAGGTCGGGATGCCCGTACCGACAGTACGCCAGCCGATCAAGAAGAATACGCGGGTCCGCCTGAGGTTGCGACATTGTGATAGTTGTATGACGTTTTCTTTATCTTCTGTGAAGCCAAATTTGGGTTAGAAAATATGATTCCGAACAATGAAACGACTCCTTTGCCAATTTGAAATGATTTTTATACACTCTACCATTCGTTATGTTTTCCAGACCCCGAGGAGCGAGAGGCGAGCCGCGAAGTGTGCACGTCACACTAGGGATACACCCCGCGTGCCGGCCATTTCCCGTGAAGACCTCATTCGGTGCCGGAAGCAGTGGAACCAACTTGCTCAGTGGTCTAATCCGAGACCACCGTCGGCATGCGGCCCGGGTACTATTTTCGCGGGGTCAAGTGCTCGGGATTGGTCGCAACCTACTCATGTCAAGGCCCGCCTGGAGAAGCTGCTGCCACGAAACACCCATACTTGGTGCATATGTGAGATTCTATAAATCGATTTATATTTTTCGGCGAAGAAGAAAAGACAATAGTAAATCACCTCAATCATTCTCAACAAATCTCATCTGCAAAGCTCAAAATGTCTTTCGATAACATGTTCAGATTTCTCGACACCAATGGTGTCGAGAGGCGTGGAAACGTGAAAACTGCAATTCCTGCATCTGAGTTGCCTGGGAAAACTGTTCAACTCATTTCAGGAAGCTTCATGACGGGTTTCAAGGTTGAAGAAAATGAAACCGCTGAAGTCGCCAAGGTAGGTTGCACAAGTTCAGCATCTTTGAACAAGCTGGCTGATATCAAATATTCAGGTCTTGTGCCCGATTCCAGCCACTCCCATTATCCTCTGTGCCGGTGTCAATTATAAGTCCCATGCCCAAGAGACGAAGGTAAAATTTCATCTACTTTGGGTATATAAATTTGCTGACGAAACGCGTAGTTTCCTCCACCCAAGAAGCCAGTCCTCTTTGCGACTCCTGGTGACCGGCTGGCAGGCCCATTGGATGATATCAACATTCATCCAGATGCGCAAGAGCTTTTGGATTACGAGGGTGAACTCAGCATCCTGATGGCCAAGGACGGCTATGACATTCCGGAAGAAGAGGCGCTGGACTACGTTTTTGGTTACACCATCAGCAACGATGTCTCGGCTCGCAACCTGCATGCACCCGACGTATCAGGCTATCAGATGGGCTATGCCAAGTCTTTTGACAAATTTGGCCCTACAGGACCTTACATTACTTCCCCTAGATTGGTACCTGACCCGCAGAAGCTGAGCCTGACTACCAAGGTGAACGGTGAGTTGCGCCAGAGCACCACCACTGACCAGATGATATGGTCTGTCCGACAACTCATCGCATTCGCCTCCAGGGGCCGAACCTTGCGCCGTGGCACATTGATTATGACAGGAACACCTGAAGGAGTTGGCTGGCACACCAATGGTTGCCTTAAGGATGGGGATGTGGTAGAGGTTGCGATTGATGGACTTGGTTCCATCAGCAACAAGATGGTGTTCCAGAAGTAGTTTCCTTCTCTTAGATAGACTAAAATTAGAACTCAACTTAAATAAAACATTTCCTCTGCATATTCTCTATACATATTCTCTTTGTGTATATAGACGCGCATCCCCAGAAGAGCATTTCCAACTCTGCCACGAAAGCACACGCTATGATCATCGCCAAAATTTCTGACGCACTTCCGCCTTGTACCCTTGCATGCTACAGGCACATCTCCTCTGTTGCTGATACTGCCACACTCGCTAATCACAATTTGGAACTTGTTCAAGAGGATTGGCCCGAGGCTCAGACCCGGAACCGGTTCGGATTCTGTCCAATAGGAGCTGAGTCCGAGCCTCCGAAGAGCGCGAAGTGTCTACGGACTTTCGGCCGCAAAAGACCGGCGCCAAGACTGACAAGAATCACGGTACTCTGCGAGCGTAGTGCGAATGCTACTGGGGCCACCTGGGCACTCACGCACCCTAGTCCGTAATCTCCATACTGCCTGTCACGCCACTAAGCCAAAACTTGGGGGGTTCCGCCTCACAAACTGTTTAGACCAAGACTCTTGCCCATCAAGGTTCCAATCAGCAACGACAAAAGATTAACTAAGCAACCAAGGAAAATGGGACAAGCAGTGACAGCACAGTCAAGCCCTTCCATCCTGCTCAAGGGTGGCACGTTGCTTGTCCACGATGGCAAAGATAACGTAACCCCGCTCAAGGACACTGATATCCTTGTCCAGGCAAATCGTATCACCAAGATTGGCAAAGACATTAAGAGCCCAGATGGAGCAGAACTCGTTAATTGCAATGGTAAAATTATTAGCCCTGGTTTTGTTGACACGCATCACCATCTATGGCAGACACAGCTGAAGGGGAATCATGCGGACCTGTCAGTCTTTGACTATATCCCAAGTGGTTAGTAATTCACGCAGCTTGTACAAAATCTAGCAAGTTGACAAAATAATTTATTTGATCAGGATTTTGGCAAAGTTTTGCATATTCACCCAAAGATATGTACTGGGGTCAATTGGGAGGCGCTTTAGAAGCCATTGACTCTGGAACAACGTTTGTGCTTGACCATGCACACGGCAATCAGTCCAACGAACATGGTAAGCTATCTAAAAGCCAAGGATATCAATGTGACTGAGTGGCTAACGAAAGAAAATCCATGACAGCCAATCAAGCCTTGGCGGCCACTGTAGCTTCTGGAATTCGTTCAATTTTTGCTTATTCTCATGCGCCATATTTTACCAAATGGGATTCAAAAACCTGCGAATTATCTAGAGATATTTTACCAGAGTCTAGCATGGCTCATATATTTGAGCTGGCAAAAAGCCAGCCATTCGGTGATGGCAGGGTCAACATCGGCTTCGGATTTGATTACTGGTTTTTGCCCAAGGAAGCAGTTGTGGGCATCTTTGCGGGACTGCGACAGGCAGGCGTCAAGCTATTTACAGGCCATTACGCAAAGAATCCAACTTTCGGTAAGTTCCATGGTGGTTTTATCGTAGATTCAAAGCTCACATCTCTAGGTGCCAACCCACTTATCCACACACTGGAGGCTTATAACCTGATTCAATCGCCAAGCGATATTCTCTTATCCCACGCCACAGGTCTTGATGCAAGTGAAAAGGCAAAGTTGGCAGAAACAAAGGTCCCTATTTCCAGCACTCCAGACACCGAATCTCAGATGGGCTTTGGTTGGCCACTTGCGTTTGAATCAGGCATTAACTATACTTTTGGCGTGGACTGCCACACCAACAACACCTCGTCCATCCTATCACTTGCGAGATCTGCCCTCCAAATGGCCCGACAAAAAGAGGCTGTAGGATATATGAAGGACTCTGATGGCGCACCCGCTCGGATGAATTTGGAATTAAAAGGCAGCACTCAGGAAGCCTTCAACGCAGCCACGATTAATGGGGCGCGCGCTGTTCTTTTGGGTGACAAGATCGGATCTCTCAAAGAGGGCAAGTTTGCCGACCTTGTCATTTTTGATGCCGCAAACAGCCCTGCCATGTCTTGTGTCTCCGAGTCTGACCCATTGACTGCTGTTGTCCGCCACAGCGACACCCGAGATGTCGAGGCTGTTCTGATTGATGGCATTTGGAGAAAGAAGAACGGAAAGATCTGCCCAGTCACTGTCAAGGAAACGGGAGATGTTCTCGATTGGTCTGGCGTGCGACAGAACTTGCTGCAGAGCCAACGTGACATACAGCAGAGGCAGAAGGAACTCAACATGGAAAAGGCTAGAGAGTCGCTCATTGCCATGTTCCGCATTGACAAGAACAACCTGATTGGACAATCGAAGAATTAGAGTACTAGAACCTCATATCAATATTAATCTGATATTTATCTTATTACAAGTTCCTTAACCATGAGATTAGTGTCTAGAGGAATATGGCTTAGTATGATCATCAAAACGCAGGTCTAGAGAACGAAGGCTAAAGACGAGCGCAAGAAAGGACGACTAGAGTCTAAAGGAAGCGTAGTGTTTAGCATTCAAGATAAGATCTTCGGAATCTCGGGCACCAGAAACCGCGGGGTTGGCTGGATGATCGGATTGCGGGGAAATCTGCGTATTCGAATTGCTTTTTTTTGTAGCTTGACACTGTATATAAACTGTACCAAACATCACCACAAGAATATTAAACAGTCATAATAAAACAACACACAAAAGCAAGAGTACCGAAAATTGATGCGCCTGGTATTGGAAAACCTGCAATGACGGACAAGCCACTCCCTCCACTGATCACGCTTGAGGAGCACTATGTGTCTACCGAGCTCTTCTCAAGGCTTTCCAGTCTCTATGCAGAGCAGCTAAAGCATCTTCCTGAGGTGTCATCACGCCTCATGGATGTCGGACCAATCCGTTTGGCCAACATGGATGAGAACCACATTTCTCTACAGGCTGTGTCACATGCCCCAGGTTTGGGCCCCAGATCCCCAGACTTCAGTCGGTTGGCGAACGATGAGCTGGCACGCGCCGTGCGAGCCAACCCGAACCGGTTCGTCGGACTGGCGGTCTTACCAATGGCAAATCCCGAGATCGCAGCCAAGGAGCTTCGGCGGAGTGTTCAGGAACTCGGATTCGTCGGAGCCTTGGTAGACGCCCATGTGGACGGCGTGCATTACGACAACCGACGATTTTGGCCTGTATTCACTGCGGCAGCTGAGCTAGATGTGCCCATCTACCTCCACCCGACGTACCCGACAGACGACCAAGCTGCGGCTTACGCCGGAGATTATGACCCCGGTGCTGCTCGGAGTCTTGGCTCCAGTGGGTTCGGCTGGCACCAAGACACTGGGCTCGGAGTCCTTAAACTATTCGCTGCCGGACTCTTTGACGAGGTGCCGACGCTAAAAATCATCGTCGGACATTTTGGGGAAATGCTTCCGTTCATGATGGAGAGAGTGGAGAAGCTCTCGGTCCGGTGGGGGAAGCGGAAGCGAAGCTGGCGACAGGTCTGGGACGAGAACATCTGGATCACTACAAGCGGGGTGTGGAGTATAGCTCCCATGGCCTGTATTCTGAAGAATACCAAAATCGATCGCATTCTCTACAGCGTCGATTATCCGTTCGAAAAGAACGAGAATGGCTTGAAATGGATCCGAGACCTGCGCGATAGTGGCCTTGTGACGCCAGAGGAACTGGAGCAGATCGCGTATCGGAATGCTGAACGGTTGCTGGGCGTCAAGGCACCCGTTTGAAACTCGATCCTGGCCCATTTAAGGCTAAGCTTTGTGTGGAAATGTTAAATGTTGATGCCGAAGATGGTTGGTGGTCGGGAATTCGCGACCGAGCAGTGTTCGCACAGACCCCGAGATGCCCAAGGTCTAATTGATGTACTCAAAATTCCATCCGTAGAGATTTCAATGCATTTCTGTTTCAATCAAACTACAAAGTCATTGAATTTATGTGCATTGTACGCTTTTTGCTAGCATATTTACAGCTTTCAGATCGCGTATCGTCACCGATAGTTCTAAGCACTTTTTGTTAGCTTACACTCAACGATCGAAAATGGCACCCTCTGACGAGACCCCGATCAAAAGAGTTGCCCTTGCTGGTGTAAGTGAAAAAGTTGACAACACATGCTCTCAAAAAAATTTCCTTCGACCATGAGCTGGACAAGTAGGTACTAATCCATGTCTGCCTTGACAGGCTAGTGGAAACTTAGGAAAACATGTATTGAATGCTCTGGTTGAGTCTGGAAAATTCGAGGTGACGGTCTTGGTACACCGCGAAAGCAAGCCTGTCAATATCCCACCACAGGTCCGTATTTTAACTGTCGACTATGAATCGGTGGATTCGCTCCAAGTAGCATTGCATGGAGTAGACGCAGTGGTTTCCACGCTCGGAAAGGCAACGGGATTACAGTGCCAGTTCCCGCTCATAGATGCCGCCGCCGCCGCAGGGGTTAAGCGATTTGTGCCGTCAGAATTCGGGGCCGATCTTGAACACCCCGCAGCTCGATCGTTCCCTACTTATCGCACCAAGGTCCAAGTGGAGACCTACATCGAGAAAATCGCCAGTGAGACTGGGATGACCTACACCTACGTGTACAACAGCGTACTACTTGAGGAAGGGCTGTCTTCGAACGCATTCGTCGACTTTTCCGCCAGAAAAGTAGGCATCTTTGATGGAGGTGAGGCCAAATTTTCCGCAGCACGATATAGCACGGTTGCGAAAGCTGTGGTGGCTATTTTACAGAACAGCGAAGCGACAAGAAATCGAGCTGTTCGAATCCAGGACATTGCTATGTCGTCGAACCAACTGTTCGCACTTGTGCAGCGTCTCGACACCGGACATAGCTGGGTGCCGGCTCTCGTTAATACTGAAAAGCTGGTTGAGGAGGCGAAGGCTGATCTGGCCTCTGGAAAATTCAGCCCGAGTGCCTTTGCCGCTTTCGCAATGAGAGGAACGTTTGCGTTGGGGCTGGGTGGCACTTACAACGCAGACAACAAACTTCTTGGGATTAAAGACATGTCAGAGGAGGAATTAGGACATATCTTGAAAGCTAGAATTGCGACTGACTAGGATCATGAACATGACACGCATTTGATTTTATCGAATTTCTTGTTGGCACTGTTATATACAGTAAATGTTTAAGCATCAAATTTGCACATCATAAAACCTATATAAAACCGTACCCAGAGCCTTTAATACACCCTAAAATATTGTCCTTGCGGTCTCATTCCTAGTTTCCTGTAGAAAGAGAAGCGTCTACAGTTGGTGTGCTAAAAAATGCAGAATCAAAATACAGCTGAACATCTTCATTTGCATGATTGCATGTGTCCAGAGGCACCGTCAGAGGCAAGCCATTCCCTGTTGCGTTGTACAATGATGGCATTGGATCCTGGCAAGGGTTTTCGGGACTGTCAAGCATACCGACTTGGGGAACACCCAGGCTGTGTCGTGTAGGGTCCAGCAATCCGTGTTGGTCTAGGGGTAGCTGGACCCTTCCAGGCGAGGGGACGGTAGATCGAGTTGATGAAGTCGACTTTCGGCGACCTAGTTCTTTTCTTCTCCTCCTCTTTGCCTTTTCCATACTCCTCATGACTGAACGCCATTGATGGACTCGGTCGTGGCTGACTGATGAGTCCCATCGCAGGACTGCACTCTGTTCAACCGCTCGCCAAGCCTTGTCGGCGTCATTGGTGAGTGGTCTGTTCGACAGTTCCGAAAGGATAATTGCAAATGAGTGCCATTCGTTATAACATCTCGTTAACCATGCCCATTGCGCCACGCGAGCATCGGTCCGTAGTCGATATGAATAGGTCATGCAATCGATCGCGTCCCGAAAAACGAGCTTCCTTTGCTCTTCGGTGAGGGATGTCCCTGAACCCAGCGGGTTCATTACTAAGAGTCTAATGTTACATATTATTGTATCGATGAAAGCACTGGTCAACTAAAAAGGAAGTTAGTACTTTTTTCTGGGGGATGCTAGGCCAGCTGATAGTGAGCTTACGTAGTGCAACGAATCTTTCGCAACTTTTCCCAGAGAAAATCTGTCCTTAATTTCTGTTGCTTGGGTATTAATCCAGCATTGTTTCTCAGCCATTGACATGGCCTTGAAACTCTTCCCAGTACTGGGATCAACTCTCCGTGTATCGATCATTGTACGCCACATATCTGAAGCCCAGCAACGGGCTGCTGTGAAGGACATGTCGGTGATGCCCTTGACTTCGCTTGGGTATTCCGTCATGTCCGGTCGTAGTTCCGAATCGTTAATATTGAGCGGAGGTCTTGCATCGAAGCTACTGAGCTCCATTCTAAAGGGCTCTAATTAGTTGCGAACATAGAGTTGGGGTGTGCAGCTGGAATATAGAATATCACTCACAACGTGGGCGAGCACGTATAATCTTCGGAAGCCGGGGTGTCCAGGATGCAGATGCTCCACCAGAGCCGCCGGCGGATCTCGGCATCAAATGGGCTTAAATTGAGCGCGCTCCCGTCTCGATGCATGCCCAGGGATTGTGCCAGTCGGGCCGCAAGTCCAGTCATGTTGAAAGAATACGTGGGGTCGTGTGATCGCAGCAGGACGAGGTAAATCACAAAGGTTTGAATGGTGAGGATATTGTCTGTGTCCATCAACCTCGAGCGTGCCAGCGCGTTGTCTGCGCCACGTCTAAATTTGGCCAACAAACCCAGCTGTTCGGATCCAAATTCTCGTTCACAGTCGTCGCGAGACAGGCTGTTGACAGCACCGAAATAAATCACAAACATTAAAGCCTCTAGAGGCGGCTCCATTGGCTGCAAATTTTGTAGAGTCTCAGCAAGTATTGGCTCAATTGAAGGTACGTGCAGAATGGTCGCGACAGGATGCACATTAGTCTTGAACAGCTGCCAGGCGCGCAGTCTATGCTCGCGAGGCGGATGAAGAGAGCTCAATTCATTTTCTAGCGCACAACTTTTGAAGATTGGAGCATAGTTTGAGGATGGCTCTGGTCTGAACGAGAAGCCTTCTGGGTCAGAGTCTTCATCCGACATTAAAGCTTCGTCCATATCGCCCTGTAAGTGGATGTCAGTTCTGAAAACTGCTGACTTGTACATGCCATCTTCACATCACTATTGCTTTACTTACTTGAGCATGTAGAGCCTCCCAGAAAGTTCCGCTGACGTATCTACGTCGGCCGTCATCTTTGACCAATTTTCCGCTTGTCGTCCCATACGGTGACCAAGCTGCTCCATCACGCCCCTGCAATGAGTCTCCATTGACCGTGCGAACATCTGCGCTAGAGGGTGGGCCCGGTGTGGAATCCGTATCTTGTGGCGGCGACGGCTGGCCTAGAGAGCTTTGAGTCCGATGTGATGGAGCCAGATTGCTGCTAATAAGATCTTTTGAGGTATTCTGAGGGTTTGAGGCCATAGGAGGGCCATTGCGATTGACAGATTCAACAGAATGTGGGGGAGTGGGAGGGGGTGGCACGGCATTGGTATGGGAATCATCTTGGGCATCTCCACGCAAGAGAGCTTGGAGAAGGGCAGATGAGGTATTGGCGGTAGATGGATCTAGACTGCCAGGTTCCATGCAATCTGCTAGGCTTTTGAATACTGGTTCCAACCGGCGAAGCTGCTCCCATATTTGGGGATCCGGAAATATTTGTTTGGCGGCGTACCTCCCGTCTGGAGGATATACACACTCGGCACCGGACTTTTTACAGTGCTGGCATGGCTGTTTCTTGTCACATCCTACTTTGCGCCTGCGACACTCTGAACACACTCGACGAGGTTGTGCTTGGGTTCGCGACTGTGTCCTTCGTTGAGCCGTCCCCTGCTGCTGGGCGTTCTTTTCGCCGTTTGGGTCCCAGGACGAGGTGATTGAGTCTGCCGTCTCGCCGTCGTAGCCTTGTACTTGGCTGCCTTCTGGAGATTCCATGGTATCTGAAGGGATTGGAATAAATCAGCAGCAAGCAAGGACTTCCGGTTCAGCCCCCTGCCCAGGGTGCACGCGACGAAGAAATAATGGACGGACGGGGTCTTGTAACAGCCCGTATCCAAAGGAAAGAAGGAAGGCTCTGGCTCGAATGGAGAAAAGACCCGAGGGCAGACGACTGATAGGCAGACCCGATAAATCTCGAATCAGGAGCGGGGACGGAATGATAGGAGAACGATGGTGATACCGGGCAGTAAGGACGAGATAACAGGCGCGTGGGGTTTTTGATGCTGGCCTTCTTGATAAACCCCTGGTCTAGAGTTTATTTTTAGGCGCTAGGGAGGAATCAAACCGTGGCAAAGTGCGGGGAAACGCCCTCGGCTCTCACAATTTAGGTAGTACATTCACTTTGTGAACGAATCATCCACACCGAATTAGTATGACGGGTCACTCGGCTACAGCTACTGCCACCCTTTCCAATCTCTTCCGTAAAAGTGGGCTTCATGAATTCCACAGCACGGCAGTTCCGCTTGGCAGAAGTCTCTCTTCTTGACCGTATCTTAAAAAGCCATCCAGATCGAGCGGTGGACGGGGAGGGACTGCCGATGCAGCGATACCCCATAGTTGATTTCAACCTAATCTCCTCACTGACATCGGCGAGCGGGTCACCTGGCTGAAAGCACATGAGCGGACTATGACGGATGGCGCGAATGCAAGTGTATGTGCAAGTAATTGTTGA
This sequence comes from Calonectria hongkongensis, assembly GCA_017140755.1. Taxonomy (NCBI): domain Eukaryota; kingdom Fungi; phylum Ascomycota; class Sordariomycetes; order Hypocreales; family Nectriaceae; genus Calonectria; species Calonectria hongkongensis. The sequence goes on from JAACJA010000017.1 coordinate 969,304, forward strand.
GGCTGGCATGTGTCATATGTCCTATTGAGACACCCACCTACTTACTATGTGCGCTCCTCTGTTGCATCTCACAGGGGCAAGTTTGCAACAACGGCGATCTGTTTATTTCTTTTTCTTCCGTTTTTAAATCCCCCCCTTTTCTTCATTTTACTACAGTTTTCTCTGTGGCAACATGGTACGTGGCCGATCTCCCTGCCTGGGATTTCAAATTGGCGGAAAGCTCGGCCGATAGCTCCATCTTCGGGCTCCGGATTCCTCGGCCGCCGACAGAGCAGAAAGCCACCGGCTAGCACCACACCGCAGTTATTTAGTGAGTAACGCATTAAAAGCAATTCGTTACGCGCCGTCAAGCTTTAAAGGAGTTTCATGATTTCTCCAATTCAATTGATCTGCATCGTCTTAGGCATCATGTCGACCCAACCCGAAAAATCAGAGTGGCTTGTTTTCGTTCCCGACTTTGCCAACGTTGCGGACAAGAGAGCTGCCCTACTTCCGTATGCTTCCCTCCTGCCATCCCAGATGCTACCCAAGCCCTCCTTCTTGGCGCTAGTTTTCGCTAGCTAAATTCGTAAGCTGACGGTTGATATCAGCCAGCATGGCGAACGCCGCAAAACCGACCCTGGCGACTTTTGGGTCCTTGGAGGTGGGTTCGCCCCTCGGTGGCTTCCCGGACCGACCATTGTGCGTAATGCTAAGCCTTGTAGGAGCCACGCTAGAGAACCCGGTATCGCCAGGACAACCCCCGAAGGTTACTGGCAGCGCTATGATCATATACGCGGCAACAAAGCAACAAATTTTGACACGGCTGGAGGCTGACCCCTTGGCGGAGGGGCAGGTGTGGGATCTTCAGAATGCTCAGATCCACCCGTTTTTCCGCCCCAAGAGAGTGCCAGTGTAGATACGAACGGTCCAATGCGACTTGCAGGCTTGGTTGATGTAATTAAGGCACGATCGTAACACTAGCTAAAAGCCGAAAAAGATCAGCAAAATGGTACTATGATCGCCACGCTACGTTGATGCATCATGTCCAATTGTCTTCTGTACCAGGGTTTTCAATAAAAATAAAACATTGGCAAACTTTCCGATTGATCAGATTCTATGCAATGCAGCTATCAGGAGAGGGGATGACGCGCCCAGATCTCTTTCCAGAATTCGCCAAGCAGCCTCACACTTTGTTCGTCTCCTGCAGGGAGAACCTGGCTCACATAAACAGCCCCAAGGTCTTTTTCTCGGTTCACAAACCATCCTATGTTGGGCATTCCGTTCCACGTCAGAGTTTTCACAGGCAGATTGGGCACAGCTGTTTTCACGACAAGGCCACCTAACCCGAATGCGACGTCTGGAGTACCCGTATGATCCCCAGTTAATTGCTTGTGCATGGCCTAGCAGCATGCAGCGTTAGAGATTTATCGGAGAATATGTGTAATACCAGTTCATCGAGCACACTTACATCTTGTTTCAGTAATCCGTCATATTGGGGAGTTTCTGACTCAAACTGAGGGCTGAACATCAGCTCGACCGTCTCTGATTTAAGGAGTACGGGCTTCTCCTTAAGAAGGTCTTGCAGAATTGCAATGAAGTCTGAACTACTGGTGATCAAACCCATGCCACCACTGTGGTCCTGCGCATCTCTCGGGTAAGGCGAGGGAATCGGGTCCAAATGGCCCGTGTTGGATCGGTGCCACATCTGGGCCAATCGCGCGTCAATAGCGGGCTGTGCAGGAACGTGAAAAGTTGAACTCTTCAAGCCGAGTGGCTCAAAGATATGCGCATCCATGTATCCACCTAGTTTCGTATTGCCGTGAAGCCTCTCCACCAAGACTCCAACCCAATCCAGGCTTGACCCATAGACCCAGTTGGTTCCCGGCTCGAACAGCAGCGGGAGTGAAAAAGCTTCCGAGACCTTGCCGCTCATGACCAAGGGTGGCTCACCTCTAGATTTTCGCCATTCGACTAGGATTGGGTGCATGGCATCGTATGAAAGCCCACTCGTGTGCGTAAGCAAATGACGAAGTGTGATCTTGTTCTTGGCCGGCGTGAGTGTGAAACCTTCACCGTCACTTGCCTTGATGATGTTGGGCTGATCAAACTCTGGTAAAATTGGTGCGACTGGATCATCGAGCCCAATCAGACCCTTTTCGATGCATTGCAGGGCGCAAATAGTTGTAAGGAGTTTAGTGCAAGAAAACCCCCAGAATGCAGTGTTTAGATCCATTTTTTCATTATCCTTAGCATGACCTTGGGTCTTCGCATAAAAGATGCCTATATCCAAGTGTAAGCGCTTTGCGGGCTAATTGCTCTAGGGAGACTACCGTCATGGTTGAAAGCTGCTAAAACGACACCTGGAAGTCCCGTTTTGTGATCCTTGGTGAGTAAGTCAAGAGTCTCTTCGCAAGAAAGATTCATTTTGGGCGATTTGGTGATACGGATCGACGCTCGAGTCTAGCATGTAGTTCATATTGGTCAAGAGTTCTATAAATGCTTTTTAATGAATGCTCAAGGAACTTTGCTAGATGGGACTGCTTGGGCCATTCTCGCATCAGATCCCGATCGTATTTTCGGTCCGTGCAGCTCGGCCGAAGCGGCCGACCCGCATCAACGAGGACTCCGGTGAGGCTAGTCATGAACAAACCTTGGGCGACACAACGATTGAGCCCTACCAGATACAATCGAAGAAAGAAAGAAATTACGAAAACCTCCTTTGAGTAACCAGCCATTTCTTACCTCACAGATATTTCCGATCTTATTGGTTCGATCATTACGCCCCTCCCAAGCATTGATCCATAGAAGTTTGAAACATGTCAACAGAGGAAGCTCCCATGGCAGAACCTGCACCAACAGATGAGGCAGTCATTGTCGATACCAATCCTATCCCGCCAAGAACAAGCAATGCAGGCCGGAAACGGAGATCGTGTTTGACTTGTAGCAAGAGAAAAGTCAAGTGTGACAAACAACAACCATGCCATAACTGCGCCAAGATTGGGAGTGAATGCATATTCCCCCGCGTTGTGCAGAACAGGAGTCAATATCCATCCACCCCGGAAGTTGTGGAAATGCTCCAGCGGTTAGAGAAGGTTGTTGAAACTCTCAAACCACGAGAGCAAACAAGAGCAGAAATTTCGCAAGGCTCGCAGAGCCGTGCAGATGGAGATGATGACGAACAGCGATCTCCAACGCAACGGGCGATTCAAGACAGTACAGTCGAGATGAGCGGCGTCGAGGCTCACGAAAAGGGCCAAAAACCCGAGGATGAGAAACAGACCTCGACATGGCAAAGCGCTATAATGCAAAGCGTACAATCAACTTACAAGGGTCCCGGTAAAATTATTCAAGACCAGGGAAGGGACATTTACGTGCGTCGCTGGTTCTGGGACGAAGCCGATACTGAGGTGAGTGATGCTACGACATGTATGGGATATATTCTAACCGAACCTCAGGATACTAGTGATATGATGACTGATGATGAAGATTTCCTTGACAGCGATGAGCCAAACCCGATATTAACCAGTCTAGGAGGACTTTGGTCTATAGACATCAACAATCAAGAACCGGGGTTTCAGGCAGTAAGCAGTTCAACGGCAAATTTCCAACTATCATCTGAGCAACGATTTCAACTTTGGAACATATACAAAGAGAGAGTGGAACCTCTCGTCAAATTGTTTCACTTACCAACACTGGAACAAGCTATCCTTGACTCTCACCACAAGAGCTCACCGGATGGAGAACAATGCATCTTTCTAGCAATTTACTATGGGGCCATAACCAGTCTCACTGATAGTGAGTGCATGGGGATGTTTCGTGAGAGCCAAGCACAAACTTTGAGTCGCATCCGAGAAGCACTGGAAATAATGTTTTCTGAGGCGATGCTCATACACACTGGGGACATCCGACCTTTACAAGCCCTAATTCTATACCTGACCTTTCTCCGGCATCATGACTCTAGAAGATCATGGAACATGACCGGCTTAGCTGTCCGTCTGGCTCAAAACTTTGGGCTTCATAGAGAGGGTAGCTTGTTTGGACTGTCAAAGTTTGACATGGAACTGCGCCGCAGGTTGTGGTGGCACGTTGCGATTTTGGATGCACCTTCAGCCGAGGACTACTCTGGAGAATACACACTGTGAGTACCGCGAACTTGTACAATCAAATAATACTACGGCGTATCTAACACTTTGATAGTCTTGAGATGAGTGGATTTGACACTCAGCCACCACGAAACCTTGATGATGCACAATTATATCCAGAGCTGATGGAGTACCCACCTGAAGTGAGAGGTTTCACGGAGATGACCTTTACGTTACTTCAATGCGAGATTACCAACATATACCGCTGTATGGTGGACTCAAGACGGCTTTGTGGAAACACAGGCAAACGATATGCAAATTTGACAGAACAAGAATGCAGCGACTGGATTGATTCATGTGAGATACAATTCTTCGACAGATATTTATGTGATTGCAACATTTCCAACAGCTTCCACTGGGTAAGGCTTTGCATGCCCTCTTGTGTTTATGCTCTAAAGCCTTTACTAACCCGTGATAATGCAGATGACTGGTACTTTGACGCGTATGCTTTTTAATAAAGTCAGATTGCATGGCTTTAAGTCATTAGAGGATATCGAGATGGTATCAGAGGCAATACATGAGCGATTGTTCCTCGCAGCAGTGGAAGTAATCGAGCTGAATTACCAACTTCGAACTGACCCAAGAACACGGTCTTGGAGCTGGCTCTTTAGCTCTCACTTCCAGTGGCACGCGTTATCATTGGTCCTGGTTTGGCTTCAAATGAACCCACTAACTAAGAATTCACGGAGGGCATGGAAGGCAGTCGAGAAAGCCATGGTTCTCAGGTGGGAGAGTCCATCACCGTTGGTCAACAGCGGCAAGCCTCAGCAATGGCGTTCGGTCACTCGAATGTTCGATAAAGCTCGATTAGCTCGTCGAGAAGCGCTCAGTAAACGAAATCGGAGAGGCTCGCGACGCATGACCGGCGGAGACAGCCTCGACCTGTCGTCTAGTAGGGTGCCCACAACAGATTCCTCCAACATGGCAAACGCTCCAAATAAATCTGCGCAACCTTCAAGCGCGAACCAGTTTTGTAATCAGGATCATGATGGATCGGGGGCGGGATTATTGAATATACCAAGCAGTTCTGCTCCTCCTGGAATGGGCACTAGCCCTTTGCTGTCACGATTAGAGCCGAACATGTCCATGCAAGCGTCGGATGGACTACTGAGTCTGGAAGGGTTTCCAAATTTCTTGATGGATGATATGGCGGACTTACAATCTTTTTCTAATTGGATGTCAATGGATCTGGATCTCCCTGGAGGCGATATGCCGGATGTATCAAATTTGTAACAGTCTTCACATTTGTATTCAGCTTTCTTATTTTGACGAAGTCATGGATTTTAAATCCTCAGTGTGGGTTGGTGTGGCATTAACAATGTTCGTAGTTTGTTAGCAAGCTACTAGTTTGATATTACGTGTGTCATAAGAAAATTCGTGACAATATTCGTCGGTAGAAATACCTTTTGATTTTGCTTTTACATGGCGACTTGGATGAGGTGTGAATTAATTGTGAATTTTGCTAACAACTCTACTATCTAAAAGAATGGTACATTTGATGTCATGGCACCGGAATATCCTCTTGCATACATCTAAAGGGATGGCTTGAGAGGTTTGTCTTGTTGTACCTTCCTGTGTATCCCACTGTTTCCTTCTAACCCAGCATGCGTAGCCTCATCCATACCAGGAATGATCATCTCAAACGTATCTCGAATGACGGTGTACTGAAAGTATCCGCATCGAGCAATGGGCTGGGTCTTGCGGACATCCAGTTTTCCATCGGTTAGGACGTCGTCACTAATGTGTACGGCAACCACCTTGCCGATGACAATGTCGACAGTGCCCATGGGTGGTGTTGCTGGCAACCGCAGTGTTGTATGATATTCGCACTCGAACTTGACTGGGCTGTTCTTGACCATGGGTAATCGCTCCCCAGGCAAAGCATGAGTCCATTCCTTTTCAAGTCCGGCGCGCTGAAATTCGTCTACTCCATAGTCGACCTGCTGAGCTGAAATGTTGACAGCCTCGCGCAAGTCCCAAGTAGCCAGATTCCAGCAGAACTTTCCGGTAAGCTCCGCATTGCGGACAGTGTCCTTTCGCTCTTGATCTGGCTTCTGATTGGCAGAGAACATGACATATGGTGGATCAAATGTCAGATTGTTGAATTGAGAGTATGGGGCCAAATTGTGTACATTGGGGTCTGTCGCTGAGATGGTCGAGATCCAGCCAATTGGGCGAGGAACAACGCATGCCTTGAAGGGATCATGCGGGAGGTTGTGTGGGGTTTTGCCAGGTTCGTAATACATCTTGAACACGCTTGAGAATACAGGTTCTTCCTGATTAGAAATGTAGGCGCCTATAATCTTGGCTATACAAGTATTAATGTAAATAGCTACCTTTGGGATATTTGGAACAAGACATCTGGATTAAGTAATCAATAACTTTAGCAATTTCCGAGATTGGTAATAGAGCAGATTCGACAACTCGGTTCCCGAGGTATCTGGCTGAGGCGCATCACAGATGCTCCCCCGCATTCCGCTTGGGGTAGTGGACTGTCGCGCGGGGCCTTCGGATCGTTCGTCGGGGTCCCGGCCGAGCAAAGATGATCAGGCGCTACGCTGCCGGGCATTCTCCGTTGGCAAAATCCGGACGGAGCTTGGAACCGGCACTATGAGCACGTACCAAAGACAAAATCGACAGATTTATTCATGAGACGGACAAGTACATAAACTGCAGTAAAATATTTTTACCTGTCGGATTAGACTTGGATCAATTCATTACAGATAATCCATTTTCTAGTCGAGCTTCAACTTATATCCACATCAGTCCAATTTCATCTAATACATCAAGCCCCACAATGGATCCTAGCTTGGATGATGACGTTGAACTCGGCCCTGGTCGTGATATTCCTACCGATGGTATTCCTGTGAACTTCGTTCCAGCTAAGAACGGAGACGTTATCAAGCTCGGCCTTATTACTTGCCGTGTGCTTGAGGATGGTTCCAGAACAGGTGAGACTTTTTATACCTATTCCGATTTGAATCAGGCTTACATGGGTCACCGTGATAGACAACCGCATTGGCGCGGCCGAGTTCACTCTTCCTCCTGGTCTGAAGGGCCCACCCCCACACTGGCATGAGATGCACGATGAGACCTTTCTAACAACCAAGGGCACGATTCGGTATCACATTCCCAAGGCGGATGGTACCGAAGACATCATTGATGCCAAGGAGGGTGACTACGTGACGGTGCCTGTTCGAGCACCCCACACCTTTAGCAATCCGACTGATCAAGAGGCGAAGTTCTTCAATACTTACACCCCTGCTTACTACATCAACTATTTCAAGCTTTTGGGAACATATGTACAGGAAGGAAAGCCCATCTCCGCAAAGGAGCACTTGGATGCTATGTCCAATTATGCTACTATCCCCGTACCGCGCAAGTACATTGAGAAGAAGGATGAGAAGAAGGATGAGCAGAAGTAGTCAGAGCTAGTAAAGCATGAATTATCCAATAAATTTGTTAAATCTTGAAAGACTTCACTACATGGGATCTCGCTCTTTGCGAATGCATTTGTTTGTGACTCATTCACCAATTGACCCGTCAAAATCCGCTTAATAGTAATACCTGACTCCTCAACAGTGCGATCAGGGATTTTCTTTGTAGATATGGACGAGCATCAGCATTTAATTCACTATCAATTGATCTGTAGATATCCTTACGCATCGTCCGTAACAGAAGTAGTCTCGGCTTCTAGGCTCCGAGCTCCGAGCGATATACAACCCTCTCTAAACCATGAATTGGCCAACTATCCCAAAAAGGGAGAGGGGCCCAGCGCCTCCATCCCGCCACGCCCCCGCTTCTCGGCCGTCACAGTTTCGGGGGCGGGTAAAAAACCGACACGCACCGCTGACACGAGCAGGAAAGCAAACATTACATTCGACGCGATTGGCTTGAGGAGGTCCCTTGTCGGCAGTGTCCGAGAATCGCATCCGCCAATCAGATCGCCGTCATACAACGCACTAACCTTTATCAATGCTCAATATCGTCCTTCATGTTACCAAAATATAGCATGGCAGTCGGACAATATTCTTTGAGTGTCTATTTAGATTATTATTGCTTATTCCCTTGGGTCAACTGGCCGCATTTCCCACAACTTCCATCAGATTCACGCTTGCTGCCGTATTGCCTCGCCTACATCACTGATTGGGAATCCAACTCGTCCCAGAACGATGTACCTGGTTGCGTTGCCGCTTTTATTTGCCGCAGCAGCGGTAGGCTATGCGGTTCTTTGGGTGGTTGTGGATTACATTCGCGTCTTGCGACTGAGGCAGCGAATGCCTCCTAGTCCATTCCCGCTCCCGTTATTTGGTAACATATTTCAAATTCCAGGCGAAAGACAATGGATGAAATTCCAAGAATGGTCGCTTGAATTCAAAAACCCTGTCATCACGGTTTGGGATGGTCACACTCCGGTGGTTATCTGTAATGATGCCTGGTCGATGGCTGACCTGTGTGACAAACGAGCCAATATTTACTCGTCCCGACCCGTGAAAACATTGACTGGAAAGATTTTTGGGCTTAACAAGTTCAATCAAGCTGGACTTGCGTACGGAGAGCAATGGCGTCTGCATCGCAGATTGACGGTAAGTGAAATTGGCATGCAAGACAACCGATTGGACGCAAAGGCTCATTTTGTATCATTTGATAGCATTCGGCTGCAAACGCCCAGATCGTGCAAAATTATCGCCCCATGCAAGCGGATGAGGCCAAGATTCTCATTCATGATTTTCTGACTAACCCAGATGGTTACGTGGATTCAGCTTTGAGGTTTACCGTGTCCATTGTATCTGTCATCGCGTGGGGCCGAAGAATTGGTGGCGCAGGCGATAATGTTCTCAAAGTCGCCCAAGCATTTGTTGGAAGTGCCAACTTGGGGTTCCCTGGAAAAACATACACCGAAGCAATTCCCATTCTAGCGTCATTCCCTCCTTGGCTCAACCCCCTTCCAAACCAGCTCAGAAAGTTAGCCTCGACGTCTAACAAGTATTTCTACGCGTTATCGGTTGAGGGCTGCGATGCCCCGCAAGACAATTTCGCTAAGAGACTGCTCAAAGAAAAGGAAGAACATGGCCTCAGCAAAGTAGAGATTTCAAATTTGACAGGGAACTTCATCGGCGCCGGCGTCGACACTACAACAAGCACCGTCCTGTCTTTCATCCTGGCCATGTGCCTGAATCCTGATGTTCAGAAGAAGGCTCAAGAAGAGATTGATCGGGTCATTGGCCAAGAGCGATACCCGGATTGGTCTGACGAGGAGCAGCTGCCATACGTAGGGGCAATCATCAACGAAACATTAAGATGGCGACCTGCTTTCGCCCTCGGTGGTCCACCTCATGCCCCTATTGAGGATGTTGTGTACAAGGAAATGTTTATTCCGAAGGGAACTTCGACTATTGGAAATCTGTGGGCCATGAACCGCAATCCGAGAGAATACCCTCAACCCGAAAAGTTTTTGCCGGACCGCTTCCTCGATGAGTCTAATCGACCTGCATACCCGAATAGAAGGGGTCACAACGTTTTTGGGTGGGGTCGACGAGTATGCAGCGGGGAGCCGCTGGCCCAACAAAGCTTGTACTTTACGATTGTTTCCCTTCTTTGGGCTTTCCATCTCAGTCCCGGTCTGGATGAAAACGTGAGTGATTCTACATCTTGTTGGACCATCCAGAACATAAAACAGCTAATACCACATTAGGGGAGGGAGGTCGCTCTGGATCCAAATGCGTACAGCGTTTCTCAGGTTAACCGACCATTGCCATTCAAGGTGAGGTTTACACCTCGGTCGCCAACCATTGAGAAGTTGGTCAGAGAGGGAGCAGAGAACTCTCTCGTGGCTCTACAAGAATATGACGCAGAGACAAAGGTGACTTTTGAGAATGCTCAGTCAGTCTCGCTGGATATGCCCATTGCGCATTCGGAGAAGTCTTGAATTAGTGGGGCACATGGCAGCCTAGAAAAATGGAACAGGACAAAATTCGCCGAATAAACGACGAGCTTCCTATGCCATTACGATGAAGCGTATTTGTATGATAGATCAGACAGAATTTTGTCATTCAATCGTGCTTAACTTACACCCGTCCCGAAGGTTATTGCCAAATGAAGTGCTTTTTATCTATGGGAACACAGAATCCGTCCCGTTCGACATCAACTTTCTCCGATAGACTTGGCACAAAACTACTTCCTATCCCCAGGAGGTTCTTCATTCTAAAATCGCGCAGTATTGTCATGGGCGTAGCGATGAACTATCCTAAACCTGTTCGGAGTTTAGCGATAACAGGAAGTGAGTGGGCTGGTGCTCGGTCTCGCTCAATGAGTATTCCTCATGACCTACCCACTTTAGCAAGAGCCGCTATCAAATCGCAATTTGCCATCTAGTAAGCACTATTGGGTTCGCTTCGGGTAAAAGTCACTCCCAGATCAATTGGTTACAATGGGATTTGAAGATTAATAATGCTCTTTAAGCTTGAATGGATCCTTGATTACGCTGATCTGACGACATTCGGGAGAGAGGTGGACCCACTTCCTAAAGGAGCGATCGGAGTTGGAGCTGACAGAGCACACGAGAACCTCAGATTTTAGTAGACGGGATCCTCTTATAAATAAACAAGAATAAATTGGATTTTTATTTCACTTCTGTAGAAATCAGAATCAACTTCACTTTGCTTAATATCAACATGCGATTCCTTCATCTTGGTCTCACTGCCTGGGCTGCGTCCGTGGCCACAGCCATCACCGAATTTGATAGCTGGGAACATGGCCGCGTCGCGCTCGATGATGTTAGCATACACTTCCGATACGCTGGTTCAGGCCCGCCCCTACTTCTCGTTCACGGAAACCCTCAGTACAGTTTGACATGGCAGTTTATCGGCCCCATTCTAGCCCAGAACTACACTGTCATTGCTCCAGACAACCGGGGTGCTGGTGACTCAAGCATCCCACCCGATGGCAACTACAGCGCGGCAGCCTCGGCGGCTGATCTGAAAGGTGTTTTGGACTTTTTGAACGTTTCATCCGCCTATGTGTTTGCGCATGACAAAGGAGTCGGCATGGCCACAGCACTTGCAATTCAACATCCCGATAGTGTCAAGCGATTGGCTTTGGCAGAATATCTCCTTCCAGGATTTGGCTACGAGGCATCTAGCGCCCCAGCTCCCTACTGGGACCTTTACCAGAACTGGCAGCTGGCATTTTTCCAAGTTCCTGATTTAGCTGAATTCCTCATGTCTGGCAAAGAGAAGCAGTTTTTGCAGTGGTACTTTTACCATGGCAGCTATTCCGGACCAACCAGCTTCAGTGAGGACACTGTGAACAAATACACCAACAGCATCGCCAAGCCGGGGTTTCTTCGGGCAATGTTGGGTCCCTTTTCAAGCGCCACGGTCTACGACGATTCAAAATTCTTCCAGGCAGCGCTAAACGGAAGTCGCCTGAGTGTACCATTGTTGGGAATGGGCGGCGAGGCGAGTCTCGGGCTAAAATCTACTCTGCATCAAGTTTATGATCCTATTTCCTCAAACGTTGAGCTTGATGTAATCCCTAAAGCGGGGCATTGGATTGGTGAGTTCTTGAAAACACGACTTCTTCACATTGCTAACATATGGCTAGCGGACGAAAACCCGAAATGGACAGCGAAGCGCGTGGCGAAATTCTTCTCGCAAGATAGCTCGCAACTGGATAGTATTGATTTGTCTTACTTGGAAGACTTGGTTACCCTAAACGTTGGCTTTTATGGAACGAAGCGAAATTTGGCTCTTGGATCGCAGTGAGCAACAGCGTATATTGTTGGGCATGATTTTACCAATAAAGCATTCCCTAATGTATATTCTAGATGACTGAATATTTCCAAAATTATTGACATTTGAATGATAGAATTTTCCTGATTTAGTTGTTATGAAATGTGGAGACACCAAGCCAACTGCATTGCACAATTAAGAATCTTGCACATAGCCCATTTTACGATTTCGCCAATTGGTTGTTAGAAAATCCGTCTTCCGAGCATTCAAATGAAGTACTGCATATCGGATTGTTCGGCCGACCGTCCGTCAGCATTTGAAACGAATGCTGGAAGTCGTATAGTGAAAGGCGCTGAACAGCGCCTTTCGCTTAACCCAGAACGTCATATCTCAAAACCATGTGATGGGGACCCAGCACGGTTTCTATACTGGGACATTTTGACTCGGCAGTTGCCACAGCGCTATAATGCGAATGGTTTAGTGGCTAATCAATCGCCACCTTCCCCGCAGTTGGCAGCTGGACCCTTGTTCACGATTGGGGTCCTTTGCGCAACCTCCCAGATCGTTGCAGCGGATTGTTCGGCCGTGCTCGGAGGGACCCGCTGGAGGCGGAAGCGGCCTTCTTCGGATTTTTCGTATCAGTTTTGCCAAGATCCGAGATGCGAAGCACTGATCGTAAGCCATGCATTTATTAACGCCCAATTCGCAGAAGAAATTCAGAGCAATTCCTCAAGCAGACACCGACACAAGAAACAGCACAGAAACAAGTCTTCAAGATGCAAAGCACACTCCCAGCTTCATGGTACCGTGAGCCAGGCTTCTACCAGCTTGAGCGACGAGCCATCTTCAGCAAATCATGGATTTTAGTGTCCCACTCGCTGCAGTTCACTGAGGTCGGAAAGTATACTCGCTATGAGATGGCTGGGTATCCTTTCTTTATTATCAGGGACCGTACTGGTAGTATCAATGCCTTTCTTAATATGTGCCGCCACAGAGCTTTTCCCATTGTCCACAAAGATTCAGGCGATGCTTCAATCTTATCATGTAAATACCATGGTATGTCAAGACATCAAATATGTTGCCAGTATAACTCGCTAACAAGATAGGATGGTCATATGGTGTGAATGGCAATTTGGCTAAAGCGCCCCGATTTGAAAAGGTTGATGGTTTCAAAAAAGAGGAATATGGGCTTTACAAAGTGCACACCCATATTGATAAGCTTGGTTTTCTCTGGGTCAACCTTGATGCTGCAGAGACGCCAACTCTCAGTTGGCAAGACCAGTTCGGAGGTGTCGACGAGCAGCCTCGACTACAAACCATCGACATGACTAACTACGAGTACGATCATACATGGTCAATGGAGGGTAAATTTAACTGGAAAACTCTTATTGAGAACTACAATGAGGTGAGTAATCATTTTGCAGCTGCATCATACATGACTTTATGTTAATAACTTCAGTGTTATCACTGTCCTACCGCCCACCCTGGTCTGGCACCGTTCTTCAAGGACAAGAGTAAAAAGATGATTTACGGTTGCCAAAAATATTGGGTTGAGCATCTCGGTGCCGAGGGAGAAAGCCGAGCCAGTGAAGTATGTCCAACATACTTCTTTCCAAATGCTTCCTGCGCCATCACGTAAGTTCCTAATCGTCCCTGACATTTCAAGGGCTCAGGCTAATTCTTTTTATGACAGCCCCGTATTCTTTTATATGATGTCTATTGTTCCAACCTCGGCGACCACAAGTTTGATGCGATACGAGGTTTATCGCTCTAAGAATGCAACACCTGAACAGCTGAAGGAGAAGCTGGACTTCTTTAATCAGGTGGAGTCTGAAGATAAGTGGCTTGCCAATGGAGCCCAATCCAATTTGAATAGTGATACATACACCACTGGGCCTTTCCATCCTGAGGTCGAGGAGGCAGTTACCTTCGTCACAGGGCTAGTTAAAGGGCTGTTACATGATCATGTGAACGAAGAAAAGAAGCGCGGTGCTGAGTGGTGGCCAGCTAGAAGAGCCCCAATGCTTGAATCAACGAAGGAAGATGAGGCTTTTTGTCGGGGTGTTTGTGAGTCATCGACCCTTGGAGGTAACAATGCCCCCGAAGGGCTCTCATGGTAGAAGGAGACGCTGTACTGTACGTCGAATCTAATTATCATATTCCGCTCACTTAAAAACGTGCGTGTATTCATGAAGTCAGCTGTTGCATCGTAGACTCTAGGATGCATTGAAAAGAGGCATCACAGTTGGGATTATTGTGTGAATCCTCCCAGCCAAGGTCTCTTTGTACTTATTCATGATTCCCATATTCAAATATGATGCAGAGTAATGTTAATTTTCGAAGCTTCTCCTTCTGCTTCTGCTCAAAATTATGGGTGTCTCTCCTTCCCTATTCCTTTATCAACTTCCTGATCATTTCCTCACAGGAAAGCTTGGGTATTTCCTTGACTACTTCAACTCCGCCAGTGATTGCTTTATGCTTTGCCACCCTTAAAGCCACAAATGACTCGATATCCTTGTTTTTGACCATGCCATTGACGGATGCTTACAACACAACGTATGATATTGATCTTTCTTCCCCAAAGACTGTTATACCCACAACAGCCGCATCACCCACCGTTTACCATCGGTGTGAACACGTCGCAGTATCAAATTATACCAAGAAAACCACACCAGAGCGCAAAAACTGGAGTTAAAGTAAAACTGGTATTTGATTTCATCCACAGTTAGTTTACCTCTGACTGTATACTCATTTCGCAGTTTTGTCCTGGGCTTTCCAGAGTAATCATGCGGAGTGGGTATATTGTGACCATATCTATCAATATGCCTAGCGACCAATGCTAACGTTGTTGCATTTCACGGATTGTTTGCAATGGTTCTCGGGTTTGTAGCTCTCGTTGCTTGTGAATTTGTACCGGCCGACTTGGATATTTGGGCTTGCAATCGCTCATTTTGAGTGTTTGCCCATTTGAATGCTCCCTGGCTCGCTTCTTCCGCTTTTCCTTTCTGTGCCCGATATTCCTGATACCACTCGTACCTTTTTTTCGACACGGCTGCTGGTTGAAGCTGGTCATCAGACCAATCTGCTAACCCAGGAAAGCGTTGACGGATCTCCTCCATATCTTGTGGTCCAACCTTAAGAGCTTCTGGGGGAGGAAGGGGTTCTGAAGGCTGTATCGACTTGCTTTTGTCGATAAAATTGTGGGGCTTCATCCAAATCGGAGTATCTCGGTTGTATTGAGCTAGCGCAGTATTGTGATAGCCCAGGAGACCTTGAGCATAAGCATCTTCTTTGTAAGGCAATAACCACAAATCTGAAATTCTCCTCCTATGTTCAATAAGCCTGTGAATTGTGAAAATCCTTGTAGATAACTGTTGTAAAGTGACTGGATAGTCCTGTACGGGTTCAGCGATACTATAAAGCGGTGTATAAAGTTTTGAGGTGACCTACAGGGTCGGGCATAATTATGTTTCTCAGATCCATCAGAAATTCGAATGTAGGTTCGGCCAGTAGATATTCCTGCTGAACATAAATAAGGAGTTCTTCCATGGTTCGAACTCTACAGCGGAATTGAATTAGACCCCGTGTTCTTTCCTCAATCCCGGTTGCTAGCTTCGGGCTTGCCACTGACAAGGCATTAGTTGGCTGTGTTCAAGACCTTCTTTGTAAAGGAAATGGGCATACGGTATAACTTTTGCTTCTCTGCTTTGAAGCATTTCAGTATCTCCTTCAGCTGAACAGGCTCTGTATGTTCAAAATTGAACACTGACGCTTTTTCGGGAGTAGTTTTCGAGTTTAGTAGCTCTTTAGGAAATGGCTGAACCTTATCCTCAAGGGCCGACTCTAGATCCAGAAGTCTGCTAGAAATTCTAAAAATATTTGGAGGAATATATGTGTTCTCGGGCGCAGCTTGAACCTTGCATGCTTCTTCGTAGAGCGGATCAGATTCTTCAAACAGTGGAGCGAAACGTATAGAGGGATACTTTGGCATTTGCCAGCGTTTCATTATCGTTTGGACAATGTGTAGGGGAGGAGGAGTCGCCCTTTGAAACCACATGACTGAAATTTCATTTACAAGGCTTGTAGGCAATGCTTCGATGCCTCGACGTATCTCAGGAGTCAGCTGACTTAGAAACCAGCCTTCCTGATTAAGAGACTCTTTTCGTTCCTCTGGCTTTATCCAATGTCGCAAAAATTCAATGCGATCATCAGATGACATTCTAAGTAGTTCCAGACGGCCAGGATATGATAGCTGTTTATGAACGGTCTCTAATTCTGTCCCTAGCCCAGCCCGAACAGCCTCAAGCATGGGATGCTGAAGCAACGCGAACGTGTTCATCATCGCCATTACTAAAAGGGTTAAACTTGAAAGAATTAAAGAAAGAATCGGTGGTTCAAACTTTTGGTGAAGCCGACAACAGTTTGATCATCGGCAAGGGATGGTTCAATTGTTGCCTGAGTCAAATGTGATGGGAATTGTGGACAAAGGATGATTGAATTAAATTTGATATGAACGGAGCAGGGAGACTTAGAAAATGTCTTCGTGCTTGATGAATATTTTCTCAGAGTGCGGGAAGCTGTTGGTATTTATAGAGGCAGAAGGACAAGGCAGTGTATCGAAAGTGGGTCGAGCTCACAAGGCAGACCAGCAGATCCAAAACGCTCACTCACGTGAGTTTTCGACCAACAGCACCAATGGAGAATTTCGAAAATTTTGAGATTGAGGGCCGCGTGTCTTTCTTTTGGAAGAAAAAAATGTCGGTGCCTGGGAGGCGGCCGTCATCATCCAAGCGGTTCAAAGGCTTGGAAGAGAGAAAAGACAAAGTGCTAGGCATTCTAAGTGAAGATAAAGTCATTTAATTAAGCTGAACTAGAGAAAACAATACCAAGAGAACCCTCCACAAGAGGGTGTTTTTCGAGTCAAAGGCTGATGTCATCCGTTAAAGTAAACTCATTCAGTGTTAAGCTAGACCAGCTGTGTTCACGTGCCGTTGGGTACAGTGAGCCAGACATTCTTTTTTTTTTTTTCTAGCGAATCATGGATTCATCAAAATGAAGCAGTAGCTTCGCAACCGCTTCATTTCCGATCGTAGTTGCCCAATTATATGCTGTGCACTTTTCCTTATCCAGCACGCCAGTGTCTGCTCCTGCTTCAAGCAAAAGCTCTACTATGTCCTCGTGGCCCTTTGCGGCTGCCCAATGCAACGCCGTCCACCCCTTCCTATCTCGAGCATCGATAATGTCAGCTTTCTTAAGAAGCTGAGTAGCAATCGTGTTCCCATTTGTAGCTGAGCGGTGCAGTGCTGTATACGCTTCTGCGTCCTTGGCGGTCATATTGATATTCCATTGGAGCAGGCTTTGCAAAACTTCAGAGTGGCCATGGGAAGCTGCCCAGTGTAGTGCTGTGAATCCTTCTTCATCCCTTGCGACATGATAGGCTCCGTTACTGAGCAACAACCGCACTAGCCTGTCATTCCCATCGGCAACTGCCCAATGTAAGGCCGTGGATCTTCTGCCATCTCTAACATTGATATAGGCCCCATATTTCAGAAGGAGCCGTACCGTTGCTTCTTGTCCACTCCCAGCTGCGTGATACAATGCTGTTCTCCCTCCCCAATCTTTCGTATCCACATTGGTTCCATTCTCAAGCAGTAGCTGCATAACTTCCTTGTTCCCATTCCACGCGGCCCAGTGTAGTGTTGGTAATTCCCCACCGTTCACGGTTTTCGTTATTCCACTTGACTGGCTAAACAATAACCGCACAATTGCATCGTGCCCTCTGGGAGCTGCCAGCATTGGTGCTGATTCTGCGCTAATATTCCGACAGGTGACATCTGCCCCATTCCCAAGCAGCAGTCGCACTATCACCAGATGTCCATTCCATGCCGCTCTGTGCAACGCAGTACCGCCGTGTACAGTTCTAAAGTTTATTCCAACGCTTTCGTCCAGGATCAACCTCATTATATCGACATTTACGAAGTCAGCTGCCCAATGCAGCACCGTTGCTCCGTATAAATCTGTGGCATCCACTTTAGATCCCCTCTTTAACAGGAGTCGCACAACTGCTTCTTGTCCGTTTCCTGCCGCCCTGTGCAATGCGGTTTCTCCCGACAACGAATTCGCATCCATTACATTAGTCCCAGCATCTAGAAGTAACCGCACTATGGCCTCGTTTCTAAGCCCCGCCGCTGAATGTAGAGCTCTCCCTCCATGTATATTTTTCGCTGTTAAATCGGCTCCGTGTTCGATTAATAGCTTTACAGCAGCGTCGTGGCCATATTCCGTTGCCCAGTGTAATGCAGTCTTTCGGGCCTTATGGACAACATCTACCTCCACCCCAGAATCTAGCAAGCGCTGGATGAGGGTATTGCATCCTGACTGAGTGGCCTTATGCAGTGCACTTTCTCCATTTTTACTTTTAAAGTTGACATTTGCCCCTTTTTGCAGAAGCAGGAGCATAAGGTCATGCTTGCTCAAGGTAGTGGCGATGTGCAACGGTGCGTTCCCTTGCGCATCATGAACGTTGATATCGGCGCCATGATCCACCAGCAATCGCGCAGTCGTTTCGTGCCCACTCCATAACGCTCTGTGTATCGCCCTCAACCCCTCAGGGTCCTTAACATCAATCTCAACTCCTCTATTCAATAGTATAGCTCCTATTTCGTCTTGCCCACTTCCGGCTGCCACATGCAGCGGCGTCCATCCGGAGCTATTCTTCACACTCAGATCAGCACCTCTAGCCAAAAGCAATTCTACAATCTGTAAATGTCCGTTTGACACTGCCCATAATAAAACCCTCCATCCCGATTTGGTTTTTGACGCAGCACTGACTCCATTGTTAACTAATAGTTGAACTACTGCCAGGTACCCATTCCATGCCGCCCAGTGCAGCGCCGCTTGTCCAATCCCCATAGTTTTCTTTGGCCTTAATGCTCGTTTGACAACTTCGTATCGAAAAACCGACCTCATCATGGCACTAAAAGCGCTGTTGAATGATTGAGGATAAAAATCGAGCTTGGTGTGGAATAGACGGAACCATGTCATAAATCGTGGCGATTGCGAATCACAAATATCCAGAGCTGCCCTCCATATAGGCGATGTCTCTGGAACTTGAGCCTTTTGTAAGTGGCTTGCTCAGCCTTTTGCCGCGTACTCCAAGAATCTGTGTCTTTGAACGTACTGATCAACACAATTTTCAATGTCCAATGATGCCAATCCGTGATCCACTATTAGAGAATGATCTTGAAATTCGGAAAGGAGGAGATATCGCACAAAGACTTCAGCAAGAATGAGGTTCGACTCGATTGGACACAAGAAATGCTTCCAGGATCCTGAAACAAAGGATATATCGCCGGAGCATTTGATCAAGAACTCTTTGGCTGTGTGGTGGACGAGGTAGACCTTTGAGTCGATTACTTTTATCAGAGGTCCACATAGTTCCTTAACAGTACTGTCTATACATGGCTCGAGATCTAAGTCTTCGTGCGAGCAATCAGAATCCGCTTTGTTGAATGCTATATTGATCTCATCAAGTGACAATGGCCTAATAGCTGCGACAATTATATGCAATAGCCTTTGGGCATCGTTGGCGTTGGTGATTCGGCGCAAGATCTTTTCGTATACGGCATCTAAAGTCTTGGGCATAGTATTGGTGATATCGTTTAAGGCTCTTTTTGAGACTCGAGCGTTAGTTTCGATCATTTGCAAAATCAAAGATACCCAAAGGAATGTTCGATCAGCATTGCCAATGAGCTTTCGTTGAAGTTCATCTCGAACAGCTGGAGGAAGGGCTCTCATAGATCCAATTTCCCCGACCTTAGCTTTGATTACAAGCTCAATGTCGTGGCCGATGGCAGATGTTTCATCCTCCGCCTTCAACCTAATTGTTGGACATGTCGAAAACCTTCTTTCAATCGAAGCATAAGGTGGACTAGTGACAATAAAATTTATCATTGTGGTTGAATTTTGGGCTTCTCTTTTTCTGAAGAGCTTAACCACGGAATCGATGAAGAGATCTCGAGTCACCGGTTCACATTCGTCCAGCCCGTCTAGGACACACACCATGTTGTCACAAGGCGGGCCCTCCAAGGCCATTACGTAAATATCCCACAGGGAGCTAAACCCATCTGTGAACTTTTCGTGCTTGTTCTGAAACTCCGTCATAGCGTGTCTGATCAAAGAGTTTTTAGCCGTGAAGAGCTGATGCATTAATGCGCAAAGTGCACCAGCCGCATTGTTTTGTCTATCATAGTCGTCTTTAAAGAAAAATAAACAAACAGTGCCAGGAAGGGTCGCTTGTGACTTTGGGCTATTTAGCTCGCTGACAAGGAATGATGCCAAGACGGACTTTCCACACCCAGGATCTAGGATCTCCCGACACCCGCAGCAGACTCGAGTTCTGTTCTTGTAACCACTGCTGGTATTTTGGATGTTACAAGAACCATTCACATGTTCCCGGTACTCTATCTGGGTTTCTTGCTTTATAGGATTCGTAGTCTAATTTGTAGAGATTGTGCAAGCATTTCACCTCTTCGTTCGATAATGCTAGCCTCAATTAGCAAGCGCCTTCTGACAGCGATCACATATGAAATTCTAGAGTAGGCTTTGTAGGAAAATATTGCAATGACAGCCTGAAAAGAATTATAACCCACCATCCTCACACTGGCGTCGTGGCTTGGCCATCGGGTCTGCCCCGATAACGTAAAGTAACCCTTTGGCATACGCTACGGCGGCATAGTGATACCATGAATCGTTTTTATGAGAATCTGCATAATCACTTATCCCTCGAATGACTACCACTGGCAAAATGTTGAGAAGACCAGCTGCCTCCATGTCCAGGCAAATTATGCGATATTTGTCCCGGAGTTCGTCCCTTAGTTTTGCATTTTTTTACCAGCTTGTCTCCCGATCCTATAAGTCCATAATGAACAATTGGATCTGTACAATCACGAGGCTCCCTCAGTATCAAGGTAGGATTAGTGGCATCTTCTTCTAGCTCGTATAGTTGATCATTCTCCGCGCCAGGATGCTGAAATTTCTGCGTTGTAGTCTGCCCTTTTTGAAAAACTTGAAGGTACTTTAGGAATCCATGAGATCCATGAAATTCTATCTCAGCTTGGAGGCAGGAAATAGCATTTTGTAGACGTCGATCTGTTGGGGAAAGCCAGCTCTTCCTAACAAAGCCCTCGACTGTCTCTTTTCCAAACTCATAGCCCACAACCCCTTGCGGATCATCGGAATCATCTGCCGGGGTGCCAACTACCACATCACCAAGGCGAATGTCAGGCTTCAAATCTCGCCCAGGAACCCCCGCACCAATCCCGACCATCAAGCCATAGCACAAATTTGGAAAGCTTTGTCTCATTTGAGAAACAAGACTGGCTGCGGAAACAGTGCCAGTCGACTTTTTAGGCAAGCCAGCGATAACAACAAAATGGCCGCCGATAGTTCCCGGGATGTAGACATTCTCGTCTCCGTGCCGTCTTGGGAACACGCCTTCATGTCGCTCATCCAGCATAAATCTGGCAGCTAACAGCTCGACTTGGAGGGCACATATCCAGCCTATTGCGTAATCTTCGTAATTGAGAGTAATAGTCATTTCGGTCAGTAGATGTGGATCTACTACGTAAACGATGACGATGGGGATTCAGAAAGTGGAGGACGATCAAGCAATTTTCTTCCGCGCAAGAGACGATGGCTTTGTTGGCCCAATTACAACATTTGTGCGGATGCTCGGTGCAACATTGCTCCTGTAGCGATTGGGTAACAGTACAGACAAATCTAATTGCGCAATCAACGACGGATGTCACAGTCTCAACTGGCAGCTCGTTTTCCATTCCGCGCGAATTCCTCAGGCAGCTCCGCAGCCTAATGGCTTGTGGGACCATCAGCTGACCAAGAAGGCGTGTTGCAGCCTCATCATATTTTCCACTAGGTGACAAAAATAATAGCCCATTGCAAAGCTGATTG
This sequence comes from Calonectria hongkongensis, assembly GCA_017140755.1. Taxonomy (NCBI): domain Eukaryota; kingdom Fungi; phylum Ascomycota; class Sordariomycetes; order Hypocreales; family Nectriaceae; genus Calonectria; species Calonectria hongkongensis. The sequence goes on from JAACJA010000017.1 coordinate 991,130, forward strand.
TGGACAAAATTGATTGTGTATTTTCGTCGTCTGCATAAAACATGATTGGCCGCGAACCGGAAGGTGAAACATAACCCCGCCCAGATTTTTTTTATCCATGACGAACTTGGAATTTTGCCTTCCTGACCCCCCAAGGGTAGTAACATATGAATCAAATCAACTAGTGTATAGGTGAGTATCCTCTTCTTTTAGTAGCTTTGACTTGGTCATTTTTGTCTAGTCTTAGTATGACTTGCATACCTGTCTTGACCAGCAAGACCAAAGCCACCACCCTGTCTCCAAAATGGAGCGCCTCCCTGTAGAGATTCTCCAGGACATAATTAACTTAGTGAGTGGCCCTTTGACTAACTATACCTTGCATAACCGAGCACCCTAATTAAATTAGCTTGATGACAAAGGAGATCTGTATAATTTATGCCTGGTATCAAAGCTGCTGCACACCCTCGCATCCACGATATTGGAAGAGCTGCGTCCCCTCAAGATTGTATTTCCAAACCAACTCGAGTTTCATAAGGCTCCAATCGATTCATTGTCACGCCTCGAAAAATCTGGTCGCCTCCGACGCGCACGATGGGTCCAATTACAGGCGTCATCCTTCAAGGAACATGTCCTCCGTTGCTTTCATTACATCCATGAAGGTGCTTACAATGGGCCGATCACCAATCATACTCAGCGTGACTCGCTATCTCGAATACTATCAAATGATTTACTCCCTTTTCTACTCCAGATTGAAGAAAACATTCTGGTTCATTTCAGGTACGAAACACCTTTTGTGTAATGAAGCCATTCTAACTTGTATAGCTGGGAACTGGGAACTTGCATCCCATACGAGATCATGGGAACCAATGGATGGCTGGCTCGTTCACAGAGTCAAATAAAAAGTCTTGCGCTCCTAACCGCCGGTGATTGTCTATTTTACATGAACCATCCCCCAGACTTGTACAATTTGGATCTTTCACCCTTTCAAGAACTTACATCATTCTCATGGATCGGCAACTTATCGCACGCGTCAGCGGATCAGCTTGAACTTGCATTGCGGCAGAACAGCCCAAATCTAAGGAGCGTAGAGCTCGATTTTCATTCTGCCAGGGTGCCAAGCTGGCACGGAGCGGCTGCTGAAATAATCCTATCGCATCTTTTCCAGTTATCAAATTCAACCCATGATGCAACCGCGTTCCCCGTGCTCGAAAGGTTGTTACTTTCACATGCCCAGCTTGGAGCTGTCACGCCAATTTTAAGCTCCTTCAACTTTGAGATAGTATCTCACCTTCGCTTACGGACCTGCGAGGGTGCCAGCGAGTTATTGAAGTCTTTGACTGATTCAAACCTGACGCTGAACATCAAAACACTAGAAATTGTGAGCAGCTTCTCTTTTGAGAAATGTGGAGACGTTTTCGTGATTGCCAATTTTCTTGAGTCCTTTAGTGGACTAGAGAATATATACCTGCACGTCGGGGCCGGGTCGGCTGGGCATGGGCAGCCTATCTGGAACGCTGTTGTTCATGCACATCGGTCTACCCTTCGTCGTTTTGCTTTTCAGTTGCATCGGGTGAATGGTGAAGATATTCTCGAGATGTGTGACGATATTTATTCCATGGGCATAAGCCATGACGGCATGCTAGATGACCTCAAGCGATGCAACCCCTTGAACAAACTTGATCTTGATTACTTTGGTCTCGCCGCTAGGCCCAATATTTTCGTGAGAGTTCTTATCTAATTATTTGCGACGTTTAATAACCAAATGCGTAGAGAACCGTACTCCAGGCCGCGGTTGGAAAGAAGCTGAAGTTCCTGCACATCAGAACACCCTTTGGGAGTCCAGAATTTCCCAAAGAGGAGATGCATGTTTCAGACACTGCTTCTCTTACCAGTCAGATCGATGAGTCAGTTCTGGAGCTTTTAGACTGGGTGTTTGGTGAGAAAGGCATTGCATCTCTCCAGCTAGTCGCTTTGGGTGACTTTAGCAATCGCGGGCAGCGACTGGATGGGGCTTTTTTCGCCAAGAGAAGCGCCGGTCCAGGTTCCTGGCAGCATTATGATCCTTTCAGCGAGGAGGGATCAAAGGACCAAACTCTAGGCAATCTTGTCGAAAGGAATTTTGAGTGTCTCGAATCAGTTCCCACCGAACCCCTTCTATCTTACTTCAGACCATAGAGAAATGAACTATTTGTGAAATCACATGCCCTTGTTTGATCAGGAATGGCTGCAGAACGCCACATGTTGAGCAAAAAACTTGGTCTACATTTTTCCAATTGATCAGAACAGCCTCATCAACCAAGAATATTTGGCGTTGCACACGATGTAGGCTATAATTAGATGATATGCCATTTTCAAAAGCTTATGTGGTGGGTTGGGTCTTATCACGATACCCATCTATGTGAAGATGATACGATCTCATTGGATCAACATCCAAGCCCATCAGCATGCCTGCAGCAAGCCCTGTCTCTTGACGTCAAGTGCTGCTCGACCGGGCGCCGGTCCTAGCGTCATCTCGCATCGCATTCCTCCATTCGTTTTCTGTCCGCCGACCTCTCTCATCAAATTTCAATCTCAACACCTGCAACCGCGTTCTACCACCAGCAAGCCCCCGCTCAACACTACTCAAATTTACGACCAACACCAACGCGTTTCAACTACTCAAGTTCATACGTGCCTTATTTTTTTTCATCGCAATGTCTTCCGAGCTCAACACCGATTATTCACAAGAGTTTTTCGAAGCCGCCATCAACGCGGAAGATTGGGCTGCCTTCTATCCAGAGGGCGGCGAAGCCACCGCAATCCCCGACGTTGCTCCGTGGCTGGACGAAAACGTACTTGCTCGAATACAGAGTTGGAGTGAAATTACAACCATACGTCAATACTTCAACACCGCTACTCCTCCGGCTCAGCAAGCAGCTGAGAATCGCGCATCTCTTGTGCGAGGCCTCATCCTCGATCCTGAGATCGGAGAAGGCGTCCAGCATCAGGGCCAGGCAACGACTGGGTCTCAGCCAGAGCTTGGCCAATCGACGTGAGTTTTTTTTTTTTAGCACGAAGCTAACCAGGCGTCCTGTGGTGCTCGAAGTGCCACCCCAAGTGCTATGACCATCGATTGGGCGGGTCCACAACGCTGTGGGCTTTCCAATTGTACATCCAATGAGACCTTTCAAACAGAAGGAGCCCTTGATCGACACCGGCAAAATGTCCATATGAACCCACTTATCTGCACAGTCAAGGGTTGCCGCCATCATCGGCCATTTAGCAGGCCTCGCGATCTCCAGCGCCATATGGATGCTGCTCATGGTGATAAACGCCCTTACAAATGCCCCGTTGTCGCCTGCGACGAACATGAAAATGGTTTCCGACGGAAAGACTATCTCAAGACTCACATGATCAACAAACACGACAACCTGAAGTGCACACTGCATCACTGTTATGAAATTGTTCCCGAGGTTCAGCAAGACCATCACATGGCGCATTCTCATGGGCTGTATGAATGTCAAGTGGGCGGGTGTAGTGGGCCATCGCAATTCAATACGCAGGGTCTCAAGCGGCATCTACAATCGCATCACAACATCACATCTGACCCTGCTGTCAGGATAATGAATGACTTTTCTAATAGTGGCTCACGCACGGTTACTAAGATGTATATTCGTCGACTCAGACGACTACATGATTGCAAGTGGTGCACGAAACACATCAAAGCAGTTGATAACAAATCGGACACCGATCCCATCGATTCTTGATGCGACTGAAGTAATCGGTTCAAACCTAGGTTGAACCATTCACTCAGCATTTGTCATTTAGGTACTAGGATAGTTTGTTTATCTTCGTCTGTTAATCAATTTAACCGTTCTGAAAAGCACTAGGCTGCTTGTAGCTATGTGACAGTTCCGCCCAATTACTACAACATCACTATTTTTCCTCGTATTTGAAGATTCCTTCCTCAAGGCCCTTGATCTGCAGCGCCAGCAACTTGGAGTAGTACCGGCACAAAGCCAAGTTACCTCCATGGAACCAGAATCCAGGGTGCCCTGTTCTCTGCCAAATCATTCGCATCTCACCCTCGTCATTGAATCCCCAGATGTCGCCCACGGCATCCGCAACTTCATCCCCAAAAATAGCTCGGGTTTGTGTGCGCATGTTGTCATACCCAGTAGCCAGCACGATTTCATCTGCCTCTAGTTCCGAACCGTCGGCAAACCTCAGTCCATTTGACAGCACTTCTTCTACCTCCTGACCCTGTTTCACCTTGATCTTGCCGTCGACAATCAGTTGAGATGCGCCTACGTCGAGGTAGTAGCCACCGCCGCGCTCAAAGTACTTGATGAAGAATCCAGCATCGTCGGGACCCTTGTCGAGCTTGAAGCCTGCCTTCTCGAGACCCTTGAGAAGTTCCGCATCATGGGCCGCCTGAACCTTGGTAAGGCTGACTTGGTTGGCCTTGAAAACCGGCGATGGCATGCTGTAAAACAGAAGATCTGCATCATCGACATCTGGCCCGTCTTCACAGTAGAGCCCCTTTAGGCCAATCTCCGTAATTGATTCCGAGGAGATCACACAAGTACTAGACCGTTGCACCATGGTAACATCATAGCCCTTTTCGAAAAAGTCCTGGGCAATATCGTGGGCAGAATTGCAGCAGCCAATGACGATAGCCTTGTTACCCTTCTGGTTCTCTCTTGCGCCAGGGAACTCGGAGGAATGGCAGAAGAGGTGTCCCTTGTAATTTGCACTGCCCTTGATATTTGGCATATTCTTCTTACCGGAATGGCCAGTGGCTTGAATGACGTGGCGGGGATGGAACACTCTGGTCTCTTCAACGCCACTTTCAAGCTCTCCAGTGACGGTAACAGACCACCGACGCGCCTCGGGGTCCCATTTGCTGCCAGTGATTTTGGCCTTCATCCATGCATTAAGTTCCAGCAGGGTCGCGTACGACTCAAAGAAGTCGCCCAGCTTGTCCTTTGGTGTAAAGATGGGCCACTGAGGAGGAAATCGAAGATAAGGCATGTGGTCATACCAGACCGGGTCGTGCAACACCAGCTGGTGGTATCGATTTCTCCAGTTGTCTCCCAGGCGCGCATTCTTATCAACCATAAGCGAACTGATGCCAAGAGCCTTGAGTCTCGCGGCAATTGTCAAACCAGCCTGTCCAGCGCCTGTTGTAACTATGTCAGATGACGAATGTATGATTGGATGGGATTGTCTTACCAAGAATTAAAACATCGGGCTCATTTCCTTCCGAAAATTCCTTCTCGTCTTTGCGACGATCTGCCCAGTTCTTTCGTCCCGGCCTACCGCCGTGCGCCACACCCTTCGGGCGGCGGTCAAAAATATTTTCTTCGTGGCCATCAATCTGCTGAAGGCTGGTGTAAAGAGTGAAGATTTTCCAGTTGCCTGGCGCAGCCTCGATAAGTCTTGCGATACCCTGTCCGGTTCCGACGCTCGTTTTTAAAGTAAAGGCAAACATTAAGCACGACACCTGTGACTCGGCATCGAGGAAAGAGTTTTGGGGTTTGCGAGCATCTGTGCTCTTGTCTAGAGTAATGGACTGGAGCTTCAGGCCGTCTTTGGCAGAAGCAGATTCTTGCAAAAAGGTTTCAATACCCTTGCGGGTTCCAGCTGTACGAAACGACCAAGACAGGGCAAGATGATCCCGCCAGAAGCCATCCTCTGTGAAAAGACTAGACAAGGCCGCGTAGTCACGCTTCTCAAGAGCCTTGTTGAGGTTCTCCGTGATGTGTATGGCGACAGCATCAGGGTCTTGACTTGTCGCGCTCGGCGAAGAGGGGAACGAGGCGGCCTTGATGTTGATGGACCCCGGCACAACCCGCATATGCGAGGGAATCGCTTGCAAGGTCTCTGCAGCCATGGCAAACAACTGGAGGTAAATTACGGGTGAGAAATTAAAGAATCGGAGCAAAGGAGGGTTGGTGTCTAGAGGAGAGGAAAGAACCGACACATTCAGCTTCGATGCGGGGATTGATCATTTTATAGACCGGACATGCGGGACACAACAGCCGAGAAAGTCATCTCAGGAGCGGGGAAACACATTGGTGATACACTGATACTATTCTCCAGGACAGGAAAACTCGACCAACACATGACCCCCACCCAAAGTGCGGGGGATGCATCGGCGCAGCAGGAATGCAGCGTGGATCTCGCAGAGGAGATGGCCTCGTCGACTGCCAGCCAATGGACCGCAGGGGTCTATTCGCTTACAGCTTCCCCATTACCCCCGTGGGGAAGTTTTGCAGGGACCTTGGCTGATCATCTAGGTACACGTCGAGCGAAGGCTGAGGCCGGCGCGTCGAGGTCCCTCATTATGCAGGGGACCTGTATCTCTGTTGGTGGTGATCATTGCCCGAAACAGCCTCCTGGCGTTGTATGCTCATCATTCATGCAGACGTGTGTGTGCCCAAACAGCTCTTACAGGGCAGCTCTGAAGATAACCATCAAGCCAATGCCAAAAATTCTGCAACCCATCATTTTGTAAGTGCAGGTTGAGCCGTTGCGGGCCGTCGCGACAAACGAGAGATCGCGCCAGCGTTATTTGCCAATAACAAGCTCGTGGGTTGTCACGCAAGCTTCTGGTGCCCTTCTCGCCAGCCGCAGCATTTAGCTCGTCCTTGGTGCGATGTGGCTGAGCAGTGAGCCAATCGGAAACTAAGTGCACCCGTCCGCACACCTGCATAACTCGGTCCTTCATCCGAGAGCATTGTTTCACCATATGTGAAATGAATAAGAAGTACGCAATGCGCCGCCAAAATACCATGGGAGCCAATAAGGTGGGGTTCTCACCGAAACTTTGAAAAGCTTGTTGGTGGTGAACAATCACCTGCAGGGACGATCACATAAGCGTCAGCAAATTTAATGCCTTTACGATTTACCGACCAACACATAATGCTACGCGTACCAAGCCCGCCCGTTTCGATTTCAGAGTCTAGCAAACTGTTAATTTCCGCTCCATAAGAGCCAGCTAATGAACTCACGTCAATCATGGTTCTGAGGGTTCAACAGATGCAATTGAACATAGCCAACCACTCAACATCAGAGGTGCCTCCAGCTTCGACCCGAGTCAGGAAAATGATATCCTTGGAACAGCGTGGAGAAGCCCACACCGCCGTCAAGGTCCAACTTATTTGAGACAATCATTCCTTCACGACAGCGACTTTGATGACACGCCTGCAATGTCTCGTTTCATAATGCACTCAGTATGTTATGAGACATGTGACTAGTGAGTGGGTTACCGGTACAGGCTACGAAAGTGAAAGATGAGGGGGAAGCGCTCAAAATTTGGTTGCCAAACGACCAAGCTAAAACCGAAACCTGTACTACGTATTGAGAAAAAACTTCTATGAACATGCCATCAGAAAATCTTCATCGTGGCAAATGCACTTAACCGGGATGATCGCTTCAGCAAAGTACTAGATACATGGATTGTATCAGATAGGACGATGTCTGCAAGTATCTCAGCAGTTCCAAGCCACATGAATTACCAATTGTATTTTTATCGTGACAATGGAAACCTCTTAGCGTTAGATTAGGTGCACTGCACCCTTGAGAAAATTATACACATCAGATTCCTTCACCTTGGAAACGGGCAACCTCAACCACCCCGAAAGGTTAGCTTCATGGGAAGAACAAAATAAAAGAAAACGTCATTTCTCTAATTCTTTTGAGTTCATTGCTCTTTTTTACGTGATATTCTTTTATTATTCACAAAGTAATTGAGGCAAAGCACATCCGGTTGCGAAGCTGAAAAGTGCTTCTGATGTTGTTGTTTCTCTACCTCTGTATGGTTCATATATTTGTTTGATTTCCAAAAAAAAAAAACAAATTCGTTGCAACACTCAATAATAAAGAAGTCGCGTAGTGCTTCCAGTGCGCCCGGGAATGTTTAGAACATTCGAATTTCCTTGACCTTTTCAGGCCCAGCAGAATACTGGGAGAAGCGATGTTGTGCCCTATGCGCTAGTGAGTCGGTCTAGGGTAAGTTTAACGCAACGCAATGAGTTTGTTCTCACATCCAGAGATCGACGGAAGTATGAAATACTATTTTCAAAAAAAGATTGAGGCTAACAGTAGTGCTGTGTTCTTTATTTTTCTTTTCCCTAGTCGTCATGTTCGGATCGTGGATTATGATCAACATGCTCTCAATTGTAAGCAAACATGCGATTGGCTTGTAGATGAGAAGATCGTTTAGTCTTCATTGCTTCCCTCCAACGCCGATTTAAATCTGGTCAAATTCCATTCATCCGTTCATTGTGGCTGTTTACGGCGAGGGATATACCTTCTAGCAAACTCTCACCAAGAGGTTTGGATCTACCGCAAGGGCGGTGCTCACAGGTGGGGTAAAAAGTCTGCCATCGACCGGTCCAACTAGTGCTAGGGGTGGGGGACCATTTTGACATTTTGACATTTTTCGATGGCAAAGGGCGCATGAGGTGGGTCTGGGCCAAATGGTTTAAGAAGGCGACGAGCAGCAGCGATATTCGGTCCAGTCAGTCAGCGACCATTCAAGGCATCAATCAATCACCGGGTCACATTTTACTGCTTGTGAAGAGGACGCATTATGGCGCAGGACTCTACAATTGAGCTCGAATCGTCCCGCCCGACTTCGGTTGGTGGTGAAGACTTGTCTGCATCACGTGACGCATTGACGGGAAGACAAGAATTCTCGCTCAAGAGAGTCGATGGTGGAAAAGATGCGTGGCTCTTCTTGGCTGCATGCTTTGTAGTCGAGGCTCTGACGTGGGGTAATCATATTCTTCCCAAGGACACATTCACGATTCAATGCTGATAGCATCTTTTCTCTTCTTGCAGGGTTTCCATTTGCATTCGGAGTGTTCCAGGATTACTACAGCACTCATGCACCCTTTGCGGGGTCGGGGCACATCGCCGTGATTGGAACGTGCGCCATGGTAAGCCGCTAAGGACTCTGTCCAATCTCACCCCAATGGTTGCAAATGCGCTAACCAGCCCGCCAACAATAGGGCATCATGTACCTGGGACTCCCTGTAGTCATGGGCATCCAGAGGCTGTACCCAAGGCAAACGAAATGGTCTCCCGTGGTCGGTCTGCTGATCATGTGCGTGTCTCTGGCTGCGAGCTCCTTCTCGCAGAACACGACGCATTTAATTGCTACGCAGGGAGTGCTCTATGCTGTGGGCGGATCAATCTCGTACTGCCCATGCATCCTGTACATAGATGAGTGGTTTGTGAAGCGCAAAGGGCTTGCGTACGGCATCATGTGGTCGGGCACCGGCCTGGCGGGTTTCATACTGCCGCTGCTCTTTGAAGCTCTCCTGGGCCGATATGGCTTCCGCACAACGCTGCGAATTTGGTCGCTGGCTTTATTTTTGTTGACGCTGCCCCTGGCCTTCTTTATCAAGCCGCGGTTGCCCTACTCGGCCACCAGCCACATCAACCCGCTGAAGCTTGGGTTCATGCTGAGCCGCACTTTTGTGTTGCATCAAGTGGCAAACATCTGCCAGGCGCTGGGCTTTTTCTTGCCTGGCATTTACCTGCCTACCTATGCACGCGCCGCCCTGGGAGTTGGCTCGATGAAGTCGGCCTTGACTGTCCTGCTCGTCAATGTGGCTTCGGTTTTCGGCTGCATCGCCATGGGCATCTTGACCGACAAGGTGCATGTCACAACTTGCTTCTTGATCTCGGCAGCCGGGACAGCGGTGGGTACATTCCTCCTTTGGGGCTTCTCAACCAACCTCCCCGTCTTGTACATTTTCTGCATCATGTACGGCTTCTTTGCCGGGTCGTACACCTCGGCTTGGCCCGGCGTCATGCGACAGGTCACGTCGCCCCCTTCTCAGGGAGATGAAGGGGCGCGACCCGGGGGCGGCAGCATCTATGACCCAACCATGGTCATGGGCATGCTGTCGGCGGGGAGAGGCATTGGCAACATCGTATCCGGGCCCTTGAGTGCGGTCCTGGTCAAGGGGCTGCCGTGGAAGGGCGAGGCCGCTGCGGGCTACGGGACGGGATACGGAACACTCATCGTCTTTACCGGCACCACGGCGCTGGCCGGAGGCGCAACGTACATTTTTAGGCGTGTGGGCTGGATGTAACCTGCCATTGATGAAAAGCTTTTGCATACTTGGCGTTCACTATTTTTCAGTATCGTGTCTTTTATTGGATGTGCATCAATTTAACTCTGTTTTCTTTTGCATCTTGCTTTAGTCGTCTTACCTTTTGTGGGACACGCTCGGAACATTGCGGCGGCTCGTATCCATAAGGCTGATGTGACCTACCTGGTCTGTAGACAACCTGTTTTTTTTTAACGTTGCAACTAACTATTGCCCTACCGTGCTCAGCCAGCCAGACCAGTTCCAGAGGACGGCAGCATTGACACCTAAGGGGGAAAAAGCAGCCAAGCTTGCTAATTTTAGAAGCCCACCGACACTGAGGCGTTGATTTGTTGAGACTTCTGTGGCGCTTCTGCCCCAGTGTCTCTTGGCCTCAAGCCACAGCTTTTTCGGCCTGCCCGTCGGCTTGCAGCGCCCCTCAAGCTAGCAGTCTTTCAGGTAGAGACCCGACTATTCTGGTGCTGCGCCAGCCCCTCGGAGACGTGATTGGGAGTCTCCAGCCTCCAGTCGCCGCTGATGGCGGCGGGCCTTGGCGCACAACGCTAGACTGCGCATCGTGACCTCGGGGACATTGACATTACCACGATGGCGGGAATTTGTATCATAGATCGTGATGGGATTGCAATATATAAACTAAACTGGATTTCCGGTTAAGATTCAAATCATCAGCATCAGCATCAACACAATCACAACCATCACAACTACAAAGCCACTCACAATCACACTCAATATCACAGTCAACCCTTTCCCCACTCAGCTTTTCACAGCCAATTCACAAGAATCACAAATCACTCTCAATTAATATCACCACCAATCACATCCATCAAAATGCAGTTCAAGGCTCTCATCTTCGCTCCTCTCGTCGCCTCTGGCCTCGTCTCAGCTGCCCCCGCCACCTCCAGCGCTTTCGAGGTTGTTGCAATTGCTCCCGGCAGCGGTATCCACTTGAACGCTCTCCAGGCTAGCCAGAGTGGCTTCCGCTTCAAGCTGGCCGACGAGAAGGCCCAGTGCACTTCCAAGTCCGACAACACCGTCACTCTCCAGGTTGTGGACGGCGAGCTGCACCTCTACAAGTCTGGCGGTGCCACTCAGCGAGCCTTTGTTGATCGCTCCGGCATGGGCCAGGGTGTCATTCAATACAACACTGGCGACTCGCTCCCCCGCAACGGCGAGCGCAAGGGTTTCGCTGTTGACGGCAGCGGAAACCTTACCTTTGGCGGCAAGGGATTCATTGCTTGCCCTGGTGCTCCCGACAACTCCTGGAGCCTCTGGGTCGATGCTGGAATCGCCAACCCTGGCTTCAACAAGGGTTGCAAGCCCCTGACTGCCTTCACCATCAAAACCAGCAAGCCCAACAGCTGCACCTACTCCTCTAACTAAACAGAGGATGATGCAAGGGAGCCATCCTGACACGAGACATTGGAAGCGAGCATTATAGACTTTAGACGGGCATTGGATAGACTTTGGAATAGAGGGTGATTTGGTACATAGAAAAGCACTGTCCCTACTCAATTTTTTAATATTAATACAATCCTTTTGATTCTCAACATTCATATTTCCTGCTTTGTTTCTATGAGCTAGATTTAATGACGCTGGTTAACTCTCATACTGCTGCCAAACCTCATCGTATAGTCACTGAGCATTCATTTCTCTCCGTATAAACCCCCCCAAGCGGGTCCACGGGCGGCGGAGATGACTCAATGAGAAGGGTGCCAATTCTTTCGAACTCGGCAGAGTCGCTAACCTGCTTTAATACCAGAGAAACTAGAAAATCTTTCCCTCCACCGTTCTCAATCGTGCTCATCCGGAGACATGAAACTTCAGTTCCTGGCGTGACCTGACTTGGGCCCGGGTGCTCGAGCTGGTAATCTGGCCGCATCTCTAGCCGTAATGCGGGGGAGAATCTCACATGATAAGAAATAGGATGTTGTTGGCCATTTTCGTCTTCATCTCGTTCGACGACCCCTTTGGCAACAAGCCCCGTTATTGTTACTGTTCCTCCGTTCAGCATACCGAATTCATCGATGCTCGATGAATCAATGTGCCAGGTTTCTACCTTGCTTAGGTGGTCATATGGCGGCCTTTCTTCGTCCGTCATATACTCTTCTGGATCCCAATAAGTGATGGTATCAAAGTACCAAACACTTGCCTCCACACTGGCCCAAGACCATGAGGGTGCGTTCATTGGGTTGGATCGCGGGTTTCTCCTTGTTTGGGTGACCGTCCATAGTAAGTCATCGTTCAAACTGTTTTCCCAAAGTCCCGCTAGATACTTGTTCTTGCGAACAGAGGCCGTCTTTCTTGCCAGGCCCCCAATCGCCGGCAATCGGTCGAAGGACTTGGTGATCCCAAGGTCAGTGTAGGAGCACACCATGGTCCGCCAGACCCGGGCCAGATAGTATTCCGCGTATTCGTGCCACTCTACTCCTACGGCCTCAGAGTTCAGCGCTTCGGAATAGAGTGCTTTCATGAGGGTTGTGGGGATGTCATCAGATGATCCGTGGTGCTGAATATCCCCGCACTCACACTCGGCCGATGCAAAACACTCAAAGAATAATTCGTATGGCCCAAAATGAACGATACGCGGAGACAAGAGACGCTCTTGATAAACCCAAGCTCTTGTTAGAAGTGGATGTCGAGTTATCGTAGCATGGCCCAGATTTAAAATGCGTGGGCCTGATCTATCTGGGGCTTTGGTGGAGTCAAGATGATGATCAATCCTTTCTCTAAAGAAAAGACGATAATCCTCTCCCGCCGGGGTCTTTCCAGACACCTCAAAGTCGGGTGTGTTCGTGTAGAGACCTCCATGACCGTTTGGAGAGTGCGTAGCAGCGATGGTCAGGAAGGAATTGGAATAGATAGATGCCATCTTTGCTGATTCTATTTCCCAATCTTTGAGGCTGTCCTGAATGATGCACAACGAATCGATCCATATGTACTGAATACCCAATTGCCTAGTTAAGCGAATGGCATCTCGGAATGTGTTGGACAAATCCTTCAATTCGATCTTTCGTTGCCTCGCTTCCAGAGTAGCTGTAGTCGTGGTGATGATTTGCGCCAGCCCCCAGCAATGACTCAAGCAAAAGTACTTAGCAGACTGGCCATTTGATTCGACGACTCGGATGCTTTCGTCGTCTGCCCCAACATCTACGACTCGCTTTGGGAGTTCTGGGTCATCTTCTAGTACGCAATCTTCGTGGTCGCTTTCGTCTTCGCAGGATTGCATCCAAGTCTCAACAAGATCCATGGCAGCGGACGAATCCGTTCGAGGGGATGTTCTCCTGCAGACCGGCAGAGGCTCCCACGATGAGGGCACCTGGCAGTCGTCTTGAGCGAGTGTTAGCTTGGTTGTCCAAAGCTGAAGCCCCGAGCGGACGCACTAACCATCTTCACTTAAGAATATCTGAACGTCAAAATAAGTGCCATCTTTTAATAAGAAGTATATTGTTTTGTCGAGATCGGTTTCGTGGCCTTCGTAGTTAGGATAAAAGAACCTGAAGTTGAAGCTCTCGATGTCATTTTCATTAACCGAGTGCTGTTCAAAAACACCGCGGCATCCACTCAGAAGAATACCGCAGGTGTAGCAAGTGCCAGCTGATTCTTGCAATTTGTCCCAGGACAGATTCTTCAGGTCGTGTTTTCGGTTCGGGATTTTAATCTTTTGCTTGATCTTTGTCCGATAATCGCTCTCCGAAGGAAGCTCTCCTGTTCCACGAAAGTGGTTGCAGATGGTGCAGGGCATTATGATGCCCAATCTGTCGTCCTGGTGCGAGGTGGTAGGGCAAGGCTCCCCGTAGAAGTGAATCCCACTTGACCCTCTGGGTTGTAATAATCTAGAAGGCTTAAGTAGCCTAGCTTCACTCCCCGAGACTGTGGGTGGACAAGGATTTCGGAGGTGATGAGAATAACTTCAGGTATGGGCAGGGTCCCAACGCGGGGTGAATCGCCCCACCAACTTTTAGCTTTCGGCATTAGATCCAGCTCTTACCCATCGTGCTCTAGTGCGACGAGTGATGTGGAGACAAGGAGACCAAGATCTCCGTTCATATAAGTGGCTTCGAGGATGTCAATCAGAAATGTAATCATTTTGTATTGAGGGCTAACATCCAGGGGTTGCCTCTGAGCCGTTGTCGAAACACAACCATTAAGTCATTACTAAACACACTTGAACCCGTTCATAAAATGTCCATCGACCCTACCTTCCAGAAGACCCAAACATGATAAAAGAAAAAAAAAGAAATACAAAAGGGAGGTTAAAGAGAAAACAAGTTAAGCCTTCTCACAATCTTCCTTCTTTTGGTCATTCTTAGTCTTGGACTTTTCAATTACTGGCGGCTCGATCAACGTAATGTCTCCATACGATAGGGTTTTGCCAATATCCGCTGTATAGGAAGCAGCAACCTTGCCTTTACTCGCTCCTAGCATCCTCTCCATGGTGATTAATGCAGACTTCAAAAGCCGCAAGTCTCCTGTTCCAGGCTTTGTATTGCTCGCGTTGGTCAGAATGTATGAAGTCAATTCCGCCAGATTGTTCTCCGACGTCAGGTACCCGGGTCCATACATTGATTTCAGCAATGGACCGCACCGTTTGTTGATTTTATCGAGCAGCGTCCAGCAAACGCGGTGGAGTTCGGTAAAAGGAAAAACGATTCCCTGGGCTTCTTTGTTCAGGCCATCGGCCAGTGCCAGAACGAGCTTCGCGGGTGTCCCCTTCGCCTCTTTCGACGGAAACATCATAGCCAACTTGTCCTTCTTCTTCGGTGTGGCTTTTGCCCCCTTTCGGTCCTTGGGTTTATTGGCGGCTACAGTTAGCAGCCCAAGCTCTGTCATGAGAAGCTCTGTCGCGTGCAGTGAGTTGTCCTGCATTATCTCGACGACGCTTTCAAGGCTCTCCGGGGTCCACAAGATATACAAATTCCGATGTTTCAAAATGTCGACAAACTTGTACGATCCGACGGGCTCGTACTTGATTAGTCGATGTGCCATTCGCACATCTGTAGTAGGGCGACGTTTGCCCATAAACATTGAGGCTGGGGCTCCCCTCTGAACACACCAACTCTTCAAGCAATCATCTATGCCGACTGGTCTTGCACCCCCAACCCAGAGTCTGGACAGTCCAAGTAGATTGATCAAAATTTCCATGTCCAGCCAATGCGGCTTCAGAAGCCCTGCTTGTCGCATGGCATTGTAGAGATGGACGCAGGACACAATTGTGCCCCATCTATTCATAACGAGGACTCCGATTTTGTGCATGATGGTCCGAATGTGGAATAGCCAGAGGCCGGTCATGATGGGGGAATGAATAAACATTCGATAGGGTGTGATGTACCGGGGCAAGGGTATATTGTTCGCTTGGTGCGCAGCCACCAGGACTTTGTGAAGCTGATCGTCATCAACAAGCTCGAACCAGCAGTTAAGGTGTTTCATTCCCTCTGCATGAGGGAAAGGTGCGCTTGGACCGCACATCTTCCTGAACTGTTTGAAATAGTCGTCACACTGGCCTTTGACTAGCTTCGCTTCGCGGTGGGCGTTTTCGAATATGACCCGAGCCTCGTCCCTCAAGGTGTGATTAATGTCCAGGTATATCTGCGCGGTGAAGATCAAAATGAAGCCAACTTTCCGTGACTTTTCCAACTCTTTCATGCCCATCAGAAATTCATCTTCGAATGGATAATCGGGAATGGTTCGGATGATAGTAAGGTGCTCGGTGCAGCACTCTCTCAAGAGGAACGAGTCCTCGTCGAACTTTTCCAAGCCAGACATTTTGGCACGGTTTTTTTTCGCATCATATTCGTATGCTTTGGCTCCAGGTAGAGCAACCCCAGGAACGCCGATTGAGCGTAGAAATTTACAAACAATTTGATGCGTGCTGTAGAAGGACCTGCTGGCCACATCGTACAAGTCACCGTTCAACATGTTGCAGCCGCTCTGCATGGCCTCGATCACATCATGCCCGGTTTTGGCGCATCGCATGTGGTAGAACGTTGACAATATGTCACCTATGCCGCCCTCATGCAGTTCTAAGAACCCTTCGACCTCCTCTATCATACCGCGAGCAAGTCCAATGGCAGTATTGGTAGCGACAGCGGTGGCAGCAGTATCTTTCTTGCTGGTCCAGAGCTGTAAGATGGTCGTTCGGATTTGGTCGAGGCCATGGAATAGAAGTTCGAAAATAAACACAATGTCCTCGTATGAGCAGGCTGGGACTGTCTCATAGCCGCCAGTGTCACTCTGTTGTGGCTTTGGTCTTTCAACTGGGGAGAGATACGGATCGAGGAATGCATAAGATGGCACGGAAATGGACAGAGCCGAAATAGGGTCACAGAACATCTGTGAGAAAGCACGTGGATGGGTTTCGTTGTTATTTCCTTTAGGCGAGGCTGAAGCGGAGGTAGACATTCGCGGTCGGAGCACGTTTCGGACACTCTCGAGAATACGAGCGAACTGACCATGGTTGGTATCATAACGGGTATCATGCTTTCCGCCCAGTGAATGAACAAAGCTGCTGAACCTGGATCGCACACAGATGATGCGATCTATGGTCTGGCAGAAGGCATCTGGTACTGAGATGGTTGGCTTTTCGCACTGGGCGATGAAGGTGGCGAGTGGCAAGAAGTCTTCTACCACCACTATGTACGGAGCTAGTTTTGCAGTCTCTGCGGCTTCTTTGCGCTCCTTGCCTTTAAGTCTCCCGCATGTTGACTTAATACGCGGTATGTCCCATGTCTTGGCAGAAAGTTTGGCAGCGGGGAATCCGCGACCTTTGGCGGTTGAGGCGAGCCACGCGGCGACGGAGTCAATGTCGTCCTTGTACACTTTGTAGAAGCTCCCTGGGATTGGTTGAGCCATCTTGATCTAGCGCCTGTGCGGGCTCGATGGAGGCTGCACAGGGCGGAAGGCAAAGAGATGGGCTATACGGAGTGCGAGGCGATGTTGTGAGGAGGTGGTTGGCTCTTTGTTTCAGCCTGTTGGCCTCTCTCGAGGATATTCTTCGGGTGACATCAATCACGTGTGCAGCGCGGAGGGGTTGAACAAGGACAGTTTTGAGTGGGCTACGGCTTGCAGCATTGCTTTTTATTGGAGTGGTGTCACAGTTGGGCTGCTGGGCAAGCCGATTTGGAATGAGATGCGACGTGGATAGCTTCGTTTGCGTGGGCGGGACAAGGGCCGGGGAGGGTCTAGGGCCCTGGGGAAGAAAAGTCTAGGGGACCTGGGGGAAATTATAGGGAAAATCGCAGATAGGGATGTGGACAGGAAACAGACGATAGCTACAGAAAAGTCGGCATAGCTTGTCCTATTTAGAGTGGCAGTTCGCAGATGGGAGCTTTACTTTTCACTAGTGGGGTCCAACTCCAATCGAGATGGGCTAAAAATAATGCTACGCCAGATCTAGTGCTCTGCGGATCATAGTCGACTATTTCTCCATTTCCCAGCACAGAAGCCGCAACTCCCGACCGGAGCCGCGCTGCGTTCTCGCGCTGCGCGATGGTCCCATCCCCATTGGGCATGTGTAGCGGGGTTGTCATGTCTGGAACCCCGCCTGAGCTGCAGGCATCTCAACGTTTTCACGACAGATTGCTCGCTATGCTTTCTGTTATTGACCATGGCTCCTCGTCGACCGCACCTAGAACAGAAGGCACGCATAGTGGCCGCAGTCAACACGCTCTCAGACTTCCTCTCCCACGAACAGATCCCCAGCGCCACGGCGCTCGACTCGTTCCTCAATGCCAGCTCCGCGCCCAATCCCCAAGTCGTCGTGTTTTGTGCGTCGGCTGTCCTGTCATTAGCCGAGACTGTCTTCTCATGGGCTGTCCGGCGCGCAAGCGAAAGCCCCGCCGATAGGCCAGATTCTTCCGAACATAGCAATGACGGACCTGTACCTCAGGACGGACCGCAAAAGGCACCGGTGGTTCTAGTGCTGTGCGGGGGTGTCGGGCATTCCACCAACCTGATCTACGAGGCAGTGGAGCACCACCCCGTTTTCCACACCATCGCTCAAGACATTATCGGCCAGCCTGAAGCCCGCGTTTTACAAAAGATTGCCGAGACATTTTACAAACTTCGAATTGAGGACGATCGAGACGGTGTCAGTTCGGGGACAAGCGAAGGCCGGAGTGCGTTTAGCATCTTGGTGGAGGACAAGTCTACAAATTGTGGCGCGAATGCCTTGGAGTCCCGGAAGGTCCTCGAGGCAAATGGCATCACCTCACCGCAGTCTATTATCGTGGTGCAGGATCCGACCATGTGCAGGAGGACGGTAGCGTCATTTGAGTTTGTCTACGATGGCGTGCTGGAGCCTACTGCCAAGATCTTGAGCTGGCCGACCTTTGTGCCGCAAGTGTATGCCAAACCAAACATTCCCGACAATCCAAAAGCGTCGCCGCTGGCAGATATAGCCTACAGAGTCGAGGACGACACCAAGAATGAGGGCGGGGTTTGGACAATGCAGCGGTTCGCTGAGCTCCTGTTACGTGAGGTTCCTAGGCTTGAGGACGAAGAATATGGCTATGGGCCAAGAGGGCAAGGGTTCATTGGTCATGTGGATGTTCCTGACGAGGTGAAGGATGCTTGGAAGTTGTTGGACTTCCGTTTGCGGGAATTTGCTACCAACGTCCCATTAGAAATATTGCCGTCAAGTGACATGTAAAGGTAGTTGAGCCTCCAAGAACCATTTGGCAGTTTGCATTCCATCCTCAATCAGGAAGGGACAGGGCCAAACTTTGACGGGTTTCCTACAGTTTAAAGTGAACCATAGACCTTCATTAGTATAAAATAGAGGCAAATAATAAAAGTTGATCTCAAATGTTTCCACCTTATATTCAACATGGGCTACTGGCTGAGGTTGTTAATACCATCTTTGAATCCTATCTATTCGGTGCAGCGAGAAGGAAGTCGCGATCAGATTTGCGAAAGATACCTTACGCGATATCGTAGGTGTCAATTGTGTGAGTCATCCCGCTTTTATTTCCAAACGTTTCCTCGCCGACCACTATTCCCACGTTTGCAGTTGCAAATAGGCTTGGATACACATTTGGAGGTGAAGGGTAGCCGCCGTTATGGTTTTTAACAATGATTAGTTGTGCTTCACTTGAATGCATTTAATAACGAAGACAAAGGGTTCTTGAATTCTACAAAACGGCTCATATTCCATAATATAGAACACCTGACATATTTCCCCGGCCAAACGTTAAATATACTGCAAACCTGAAGCCTATTTGCAGGTAGCATGTTGCCTTTGCCCATTGTTCTTGCAGCCATTGGAACAGTACTGCTTGTACGCCAATTGCTGTCCTCCAAAGCAGTAGAATATATCATTAGACCTATGTTCATAGTCGTACGGCAGGCCGGAATTATTCAGGAGATTCAGGATAGTCTTGTCATACTGAGTGTCTATACTTAAATGGTAAGAACATGGACGAGTGGAAAGGTCACTACATATGTAAGGTCTGATTCTTACCCAAGCTCATGAGAGTGATGCCGCAGTATTGGTAAGGCCCGATGCAGCTGTCGGCCATGGCGATACTAGCCAAGGCGGCCATTGTAACAGTGACAAAGTTAACCATGATGAACGAGTAAGGGTTAGGCGGTAAGGGTTATCTTGAGGATGTGATGTAACTTCTATTGATGATGATGAGGATGATAGTTTAGAGTCTTGTGGAAGACGATACGCTTAGGTTTATATACTCGAGAGTCAATATCCCCACGCCCCTACGTGACTACCAAGTCAAGAGCCTCGACAGCTGCACTTTGTCCTTCTCTGACACGATGATATTCTTGACTGGGTCTACATCCTAGGAGCTGAATGTATTGGTAAGTGGCACCCAGTATGGTTCATTCTTGATAGCCGGTGTGATATTAAATTTACTAATGTCTTTCTCAGAAGGAATAGTTCCTTGCTATGTGGCTGGCTGATAGTGCACAATGTGGCTAGTCTCCTATGGCCTATGTACGCCGTAGGAATGGGGCATTCTTGGCGTTTAATTCACCAACAACGGTTTGGTTTCTGAATGAGTGAATATCCAAGGTCGTTTTTTTTCTTGCACTCAAGGCCTTTCTCACATGAACTCTTTCTTAGTATGCCAAAACCTAGATATCTGGGCTGGTCTGAACTTCAGGAGTGATGTTCCACGCTTGATTAAGCTCGAGGGCAATATCTTCCAGCCTTGCCATACTTCCCAAATGCTCTCAAGTCCATAAAGCTACCAAGGACCTATGTTACTATGCTGAACTTGGAGTGGCTTTGTGGGCGTGTGCATTACCCTATGGGGAATATTGGGCCCCGAGCTCTCTGAAGTGGGGGGGATCTATCGAAATCTTGCAGTTGAAAGACACGGAATACGAGCATCCGCATGATCACTAGGGTCCGGCGCAGATCTAGGTGTGGAGTTTCATGGCCAATGATGCGACAAGAGCTAGGTCCACTAAAACATTCACAAGCACTAGGAGAAAGAAGGCTTGGTACTTTTGTATCCGATGTCCCGTCTCCTGCATTCGGTATAAACAAGCCATTCCATTTCGCTCTGCCTGACGACATTAGTGAGAGCGTCGCAGAACATGACTCAGTTGTTTGTGGAGTTTGGAACGCAGGTTCGAGACGCACCAATGGCATCATGGCTGAAGCATAGCTACCCACGGTTTTAAAAGGACAATGTGTTAGTGGTAGAAATCGTTTCAATATTAGATTTTTATGCTCTCGCTCGCCTGGAAGTGTATTTGATGGCATGTAGAGACTGGGAGGGTGTTGGCCACATATTCTCTATTGTCTTGGTTTCGAGCGGATGGATTAGGCCCTGCATAACTTCACTTGGTATAATTCGAATTCTGCCCCATAATACCAGGCCGAGACCCAGACCATATCGATCCATCGGACCCACAGCAGTCGAATGAGAAGTGCTATTGTTTCCAAGCAACTGACACCGTGCGCACCGCGCCCCTCTCGCGGTCTAGAGCCAACTGCATATTGTTTATGGGCGATTAATTCTTATCTTCCATTGGCTAATCAATGCATTGACTACAAGCTAAAATTTACGTTGTGTCAGATATTGACACATTAATTTCCACCCGTGAAATGGTAGCTAATCGGAATAGCCTTGAAGTAGCCTGTTTGGATCTTCAGTCAAGATTGAGAAAAAGGGGACACAGTTCATTTCCACCCATCAATTCGCCACTCGAATCACATTTGGGCATATTGGTCCAAGACTGCCGTCAGATTGAGCCTTTTTTGGTTTTAATTTCTGTCCTCATTTCACTACAGCAGCCACCAAACCGTTCACCAGCGCCAATCTCCAAATACATGCGGCAACGGCAGGCAAATAAATACAATAGATTCAAATGAATAAATTCAGTCAGATTTAATGAAAATGATACCAAGGAGTGCACCTGGGAAGTAGTACTCATGGGCAACCAGTCAACCAAATTTAGCCGCTTCAGCTAGTTTCATAAAGAAATTAGGCTTGCGCACCATTCGCCTTGAAGACAGGTTTGATACCAGTAGGGGTTGAAAAGATATCATTTGGATCCACATTTGCTTTTATAGCTTGCAGGCGCTGTAGGTTCTGACCATAGAATACGTCCAAAGGTACTCCAAAAGCTGGAGTGGCAATGTACGACAGGTAACCTTCGGGCTGTCCACCTTGGACAGCCAGTATAGCTTTGTCAACGTAATCATAGGTCACGTTTGTGGTTGGCCCTTCAGTGTTGATCATAATGTTGAAAAAGTAGACGGAGTTTCTGTGCGGGTATGCAGTGGCATCGTGCGATTTAGTGTTGGCTGCACCATTTTGCAGGTCGAACATGGCTGACCAACTTGTCGCACTGTTTTCTACATATTGCAAGTGGTGAAACAAATTGTCGATACTTTCGTTAGAAGGTAACTTGTCGTATGTTAGGACGGTATCGCGTGAGTGAAAGTAGGATTGGTTGCTATGCTGAGCTGATAGAGTCTCAAAGTTTGCTTCCATGTACTCGATCCAGCTCATGTTGACATTTTTGCTTGCGACAGACCCTGGAATCTGGCTGTCAAGGCTCAGGGCGCTAAATTCAGCTTCACTGCCTCTATAGGCCCCAGAAATGGTCAACGAACCATTTATGATGATCGCGTTCAGGCTGAGGGCAGTGGAGAGCTTGGAGTCGCTGGCAAAAACGTGGTAGGTCTTGAAGGCATCAGCCAGGACCGACGCATTTTGTGACTGCAAAACATATGTGAACGATTGAACTTGATTAGGCTCTGGTTTGGCTTGAAATTTAAATTCGGTAATGATTCCGAAATTTGATCCGACACCCCTGAGTGCCCAGAAAAGATCAGAGTTTGAAGATGCAGAGGCAATAACAATTGATCCATTGGCAAGCACCACCTCGGCCTCAAGCATTGAGTCCAAAGTTGGGCCATTCTCTCGACTGGTCAGACCGAGGCCTCTAACAACGGCATGGCCTCCCAATCCTACCGTCGGAAAGGGTCCGTGAGACATGTACCAGCGTCCGTTTTGGTGCAGACCCCGGACCGCCGACTTCAACAGGTTGCCCGGTCCGACTTTTGCAACTCCGTTGGCATCAACCTCTAAGCGTTGGAAGTTGCTCAAATCCACAATGACAGCCCCGTCGGCACCACCAATTGCTAGTCACACTTTCGTCAGTATCATGATCCTCACCAACTTCACGATAGATGGTTTGGTATTTTTATTAATGTAGTCATGACCCCCACTTCGAGCTTGAACTTTCCTACCAAACCTTGCAGCACATTTGACTGTTTCGGAAACTTCAGCCTTCGTGGTGGGATAGACGACGCTGGTGGGGATGAACTGAAAGTTCAAATTGTATGGGCGAACTATATTGTCGTAGTAGCCAGTTTCGTTGAGAAGATAAACACGTTCGGCATTTGGAATAGCGTGTGCAAGGCATGATTCTATGGTCGCGTCGGAGGGTCCACGGATTGCGGCGGCCGCAGCCCACTTGACGCAACTAACTAGCACGAACGAATTGAGGTGCATAGCTCATAAACCCAATGAGAATGACCCTCTATTTTGTGGTCTACAATAAAATACTTCAAATAGAAGCACTAAGTAATGAAAAGTTGAGTTGTGGGTTTATGTAGTTCTTCCACTCGGACAATTGTAACCTCCAAAGTTCCGATATGGGCATCATCAATATTGCACCTCGCTTGGAAAGCTTATTTCCATGACAGTCACGGCTTCATATTTAGTCATTTGACCATCATTTCGGAGGTTCGGTGCTGTTTCACACAGCATCAATTGAGCCGCGGATTCCGGAATCGTTCAACCACATGCACAATTTCACTGTCAACTGGAACTCGCGGGTGCCGATCTTGGAATTTGAATGTATCAGGGCTAATGAATTTCCCAGTTTCTTGTCTTTTCCCCTTGTCCATTTACTTGAATAGGAAATTGGATAGTATCCCCGATAAAGTTTGTTTCAAAATGACATCTACCCCTGGATCTCTTGGCGGATCAACATAATCATAGACTGGCCTAACAAGGAAGTCCATTTATCCGCTTCGAGCTCTTATGTTTTTGATGTTATTTTAAACATATGTCGCTCCTGCGGGTGATGCAGTAGGGTCCTTCTCGTTTACGATGCGGGTAGGTTGAAATCTTACCCCGGTTTAGGTGGATATGTAGATCTTTCATACCACATTTAACCTTAAAGAAGCTTGTCGTAATCCTAGTCCTTAGGATGGAAAATAATAGATATACATGATATGGCATGCCATACTTTCGACTGCTTTTTCTACGGAAGGTGCAAGTATGAATTCTAAATCAGTACATGGAAAATATTTCAATTTATGTATGTTATGACCCAACCAATCTTCTCATTTTAGTTACGAGGACAACTTACAAGGAGATTTGTGATGTATTGAATGTTATGCCCCATAATGAAGACTAAGGTGTTCTAGGTCTATTTCGAGTTAGCAACCCATTTGGAAGTCAAATATCATCAAAAACGACGACCAGGTTACATCTAGGGACTTTCTATCGATTTTAATTTATTTATTTCATTCAGGCGCTTTAGAATCGGAATCTAACTATGCAGGAAAATACAGGTAATCAATATTCCACGATGATACACTCAGCACTGAGAACTACCCTAGACCTTATTTTCAGCATGATCTATCAAATTAGTTCTGCAATGTGGATTTTCTTTCAGATACTTTTACTAAACCGCTGAAGTATTGAAGATGCCCCAGATTATGGTTACTTTGTCAAGGCAAGGCACAGACAATATTGCAACCACTTTACAACGCATTGATTTGAAATTATGGATGACTGTTCCGGTGTTGAATTCGGGCGCTAGGCTAAGAGTAGTTTAGACCATGGCCTCAGCCCATTTCCCAGCTGCCTCGCCGCACAGTCATACGGTAGTGTACTGAGTTGGCCCCGCCGTTTTCTGCCGTGTTCCATATGGAGCGGAGCACCAGGCAACAGCTGGTACATATAACACATATGGTCCTCGAATTTATCGATATGGAAATAAGAGTAACTGATTATTCGAATATCTATACTTGAAAACATCATTCACAATGGCTTCAACCCAGACAACCAGCGTATTCGTGGACTCAATAAGCGGCGTCATCAGTCTGACCGAAAAAATTGGCAAGGTCCGAAGCGAGACTCCAAACTTATATATTGACCTGGAGGGTTTATCGCTAAGCCGCCATGGGAGTATTTCCATCCTCACAATTTATAGCGTTTCGGAATCCTGCGCGTATCTGGTGGACATCTACACGCTTGGTCCCGCGGCTTTCACCACATGTGGGCCTGGTGGGATGACGCTCGAATCTATTCTTGAGTCGCCACAGATAACCAAGGTGTTTTTTGATGTTCGCAACGACTCTGATGCTTTGTATGCGCACTTCGGAATCAGGCTTGAAGGAATAGAAGATGTACAGTTGATGGAAAATGCATGCCGATCGAAAGGTCATCGTCAATATGTCATGGGCCTTGATAAGACAATCCAGAAGCATGCACCTCTGACGGAAGAGGAGAAGGCTGCCTGGAGTACCGTGAAGGACAAGGGCCAAAGTTTATTCCGTGAAAGCAGGGGTGGCACATGCGAGGTATTCAACCAGCGGCCAATGGACCCAGACTTGCTTCAGTATTGCATCAATGATGTGAAATTGCTTCCCATTGTGCGTGAGAAGCTATGGGACAGGCTCTGGCCACAGTGGAAGAGAAAGGTCATACATGAGACCAAGAAGCGAATTAAAGAGTCCCAATCAGCGGGTTATGATCCCGACTCTAAAGATAAGATTCTGGGGCCATGGGAGCAAGACGTGGTAGCTTTTGAATAATTTGGAGGAGAAATAGCTCTAGCTTGGCTGGTATTGTCGGGCTACTTGTGATAGTATTTATGGAGTTATACTTTGTCTATGCAATCTCTCTCAAATGTATCCACATGATTTATCAATCTGATGTGTTATTCGAGACAACAATCGGTGTTGCTGTTTGATGGATAGGAAGGTTGACTACGCAAGTTTGCTGTTGTCAACTCCCCGCATCTCCACCCCAAAGACTCCATGACTTCTTGTGATGTCTATTACTCCAGAAATACTCTTCGGGAAAATTTCACCATACAATAGAAGTTACACAAGCGACATGCACCTTTGAATGTATGCACAGCGTTGATGTTCTAGGTCATAGTCATCTGGTACGCGTCGCGCTCCTCGCGTACCCCGCAGTGCGCGCGGCACCACATGCCACTTTGGGAATAGATCGCTTTCTGATAACAAACAGATGATGCTTTGTTACGAACCGACCTATAGGATCGCGTGGATGACAGCCCCACGATCTCAATCAGCCTTCCGAATTGAGGAACAGTTGCATGCAAAAGGGGAATTCGAAATTCGAATCTGAATGGATGATGAGATTCTTTTTTATTGGATTTTGTGATTCTTCAACCCTCCTAACATCGATTAACTGATCATTTCCCCATCCGCAAACTGGAAGTTAGGCTCATCCCCCCAAGCGAAGGCAATGAACAACTACAAGGTTTGCTACCTAGTCCTAGACAACTAGCTCTTCCGCATTACTCAAGATACCTATCTAAATCTAACTAAATAAAGGCTGCATCAATGATGATGACTTGAGGGGGTGGAGCTATAGCCTAATTTGGATCATTCCCGGTGGTCAATCTAATTACCAACATCTCCTCTTGCACAATATCCTCGGCACTTTCTACTCGACACTGAAAAGAGTACAGCTTACTCCTCCCACATTCAACATACCCCAGTCATAGACAAAAAATATTGCTGCATACATATCGACCGTATTTGGACATACCCGCATTCAGTACACGAACGAGATTACAATCATGATGCAGCGATCTCGAGGAGGGTCAGTATGCACCCTCTCCTTTCTAGCGAACCTTCAAGTCTAGTCATATTAACTCTGCCCAGATGCTGGACCTGTAAACGGCGCCACAAGAAATGTGACGAAGACAGACCGCTGTGCAAGCGGTGCATTCAGGCCGGGATGGCTTGTGAGGGTTATGAAGTCCGCTTGACTTGGGGCTCTTCAAGCGAAGATGCAGTGAAATCTGGGGGGTTCTCTAAACCTGCTCGCCAAACACGATCTCAAAGAGCCCGAATGTCCCCATTAAAATCCAGGACTGAGCCTGTTTGGAACAGTCCTTCTGATGGGGTGTCAAGCCAAGATTCTTCTTCCCCGGACGCGTTCGATATCCTTCAACTTCTCTGGGGAACTAGCAGCTCCATTGGAACAGATGATCTACCTAGTCCACAAATAGAACAAGAGCTGCTTAACGATTGTGGGGCAAGCCCTTCCTGATAAAACTAGGCACTGCTGACGCTAACATTAGTCATTAATCATGGGTTCCTCACCCTAATTGGTACAAACAAACACAAGAGTTTGTTAGAATCAGATATTATACCCATGCTTGGCACCTGTACTTCATTACGACATACATGTTTAGCATACCAAGCAAGCTTGTCGGTCGAAACGAATGATGCAGCCCCCATTTATCTACAGTCGGCTCTATCTGTCCACCTTGACAATCTCACGAAGCCAGAAGCTCTGGATCTAGACACCACTCTTGCAACAGGAATACTCCTGTGTAGCGCCAGTGTAAGTGAAATCCTGATTTCAAATTATTGACATCATTGATTGATATAGTAGTAGATTGCATCTCTCTATATTTGGACGCCACTCCTCCCAGGACTCTACGGACTTTTAGAGCACAGGGGCCTTTTGCTGCCCACGTTGCAACCTAGAATTGCCGATCATCTAGTTGAGGTAGTCGGTATCTTAGATATCGAATGTTTCACGCTGAATAGAATGAGCCCCCCAATGAATTTATGGAAAACCTATATAACGCCAAGAAACTTATTGGGCATCGAAGAAAGTTCTGGATTGCCCTACTCGCTTGTCAACTTGCTGGCCGATATAGAATCGCCGCAAGCGGAATATCGACTTCTGACATGGGTTGGCGAACCGGCTGATGATTTTGTGCAAATCCACTTGTGGGAGGCAACCCGTGCTGCTGCAATACTTCAGAGTCGTGCGCTTCGATCTACCAACCGGAATTTGGTACCACAAGATGATCTTCAGCAGTCCATACCTAGGCCCGGAGAGGAATACTTGCGGATGAAAGTGTTCGCATCTACAAAAGCGCTTCTAGATTCTGGTAATTTTTATTCAACGCACCCAATGGATGTCGTGATGTTATACCCTTTATTCATCGCATGCATCTTCACCAAGGACAACCCGCTTGAAAGAGATTTGGCACAGTCTTCCTTTCAAAATTTGATAGGTGCCTCAAAATGGCGAAATCATCAATTATTGTGGGATATTGTTCTTGAAGTTTGGGAAAGGGCGAAATCCCGACCAAATGAATCGAGGCTTGCATTGGCGACTGAGTTTATGGCCGAGCTAAACGTTGAGGTCTATTTGTGTTGAAGCTTTAGCATTCTCTTCGAACTATATTTGTCATTAAGCGACATGTTTGTAATGGGATTGATATTTCCGACCGTGCACATTTAATAACCGCCTGTCATTCATCATGATGAACCATCGGATATGCTCCCTCGACCTTTTGTGATTCAATCATATCCTTTCCATCAGCAATCCATTTACGGGGTAGTTCAACTCTTTTGCGTGAGTACATACTAAAATGCCCATTGCTTCATCCAATTCATCATCCAAGCTTCCTGTACGGGATATAGATTTGCCAGAGTTTTTGACAAGGCAACAGTATTAGTAGTGTCAAGAGATCCAGCTCTCTTATCATCCGCGACCAAGTCGGCGTAAAAGTCCAGTAGTTTGGCAGCAGGGTTATCGACAATGGTTTGGGAATTCCCCATATTTTCACGCAATATTTTCACCCACTCGTCCAAAGAAACCAGCTCCAGAGTTTGACTGCCAAAGTATTCTTGTACACATGATACTAAGTTAGCCCAACTTGTATCCCGAGGATTTGAGATGTGCACAACGGCTGCCCCATCATTTGTGTCCAGCTGACTTGTAGCAAGCTCAACGATGATCTGGCTCGCGTTATCCACTGGGACCCAGTTCACAATATTCATTTTTCCCAGTGAGTTCGGCATTTTCCCCAGGTACTTGGAGCTTGCAATGAGACTGGGAAGCCATTCTTGCTTTGGCCACATACCAGCCGTGCTCATTGGACCTGATACTTGACCTAGGCGACAGATGACGACGGGAACCTCGGCTTCTCTTGCCGCTTTATCCAGCAGAAGCTCTGAAACAAATTTTGATTGTCCGTATCCAGTGGCCTGTGGTGTATCCCAACCGTCATATACTCTTTCCAAGGCGCTATCAGATTCAATTCGTCCTCCAATGGCGCCAGGTGTAGAAATGAAGAAAATGCGGGCATTGAATCGGGATAGAATTGAGAAGTCGATCACCCTTCGCACAATAGCAATATGGCTCGAGAATGAGCGAATAGAAATATTGAAATCGACTTTCCAGGCATTGTGAATGACAAGTGTCACTTCATTGAGCAATGTTCGGTATTCCTCCTTTGAGAGACCGAAGTATGGTCGCGTTAGATCCGCGTCAAGGCATATAACCTTGCTACTCAGCGGCTGAAGTCCTTTTTCTAATAGAGAACTTTGCTGTCGCTCCATGCTTGCAGGGCCTCTGTTAAGGCAATAGATTCTGGATACTGTAGAATTCGTAGATAGCGAATCGAGAATATACGATCCAAGTGATCCAGTCGACCCAGTCAATAAAACAGTATGTTCGCCAGAACGAATTGATTCAGCCGGTCTTGCAGTATGTATCATATCTGCGGTATGCGCTTCATACAGCTCTTTCATTATACTTTCCTCATTATTATCTGACCCGAGCAACACATTGTTACCTTGAACGAATTTTGCAACAACGGTTGTAAGGGAGGAAATGTTGGGATTGGAATAAATAATTTTAGGTTCGATCGATGGTTGCTTCTGTCTTTCTACAAGCACTTCGTTAAGACGACGGGAAATGAATGTGACTTGCAATGAATCCAGACCGAGTTCAAAGAGGTCTGAATCAGGGGCAAGCCGGGAAACATCAACATCCATACACTGTGTGATAATCTGCCTGATTGTGTCTTGTATGTCACTGCCGCCGAAATTGCCATTGATCTTCACATCATGCGCCTCGGAGGGAAAGAGGATTTGCTCTCGCGACTTGTACAAAGTGTCGAGCTCGGCTGCGTATTGGTCAAGGGCCAGCTTGCGCTGAACCGTACCTTTACCGGCCCTAGGCATCGGTTTTTCAGGAGATGTGAAGATGATCATATCTCGATGGATTTGAGCATACTTGGCAGACACCTTATTTGCGGCTTGCAAAGAGGGCCATATTTTGTCTATGGCCTGCTCTCGCTGCAAATTGCTCTTGAGCGGCTCAAATGCTTCGACCAGCAGAGCAGGCTGGAATCTTCCGAACCCAGCGACAATTGCTGCACTCACAGCAGCATTAGAACATATAATGCTTTCAATGTCGAGGGGATTGAACTTTTCGCCAGTAGAAAGAACTATGAGGTCATCTGCTCGGCCTCTGTATACCCAAAGATTATTCTTTGTGGGGTGTTTGGAATACAGATCTTTCATCGGCCATTCCGTTAACTCTGGAAAAGTGCCAAAGATTCCTTGATACGGCTCATATTCCGGTCTCTTTACAATAACTTGCTCATACAAGTCTCCGGAAACATGTCGATACTGGTGTCCCAGTAAAGGGCTAAATCTGGAATATTCCCAGTCCTCGGAATCACACAATTCACTTGGGAGATAACCGCCTTCCGTGGTTCCAACACAGCTGAATAGTCGAGTCTTGCTGTTAATAAGCTTTCCTGTCTCACGTGGGCAAGGTCCCCCCGCGAATGAAATCAAGTCGAGTCGAGTGAGGTTGTTCAAATAACCGTTGTCATTGGCGAGATCCACTAAAACAGTCGGGGGGAGACAGCCCTGCTGAACATTCCCATAGACATGGACTGCATTGGCGATCTCTGCTGTAGGTGGGAAAGGCCCGAGCACAGCGGTATAGCCACAATAAATGGATGCAGGGAGGAGCATAGAGACTCCTGCGCAATGAAAAAGCGGAAACCCATTATAAAGACGTGAACCACCGCAAAGTGCTGGAAACACAGGCTGGTGTCCATGTGAAGGTATGTTTCTACCCGCATCGAGTGGCGTGAGAGTTGCGTGGGTCAGTATGACCGGCTTCGCCATGCCCGTTGAACCAGATGTATGCAAGACGACGAAGGGTTCATATTTGGCTTTTGCAAAGGTTTTTGTGAACGGGTATGGCGTTACTGGGACATCCTCAAGCCAATGCCAAATATCGGGGATTTCAACAGTACGCATCGATCTCGAATCCAAAATCTGTTGCACAATAGGAAGTGAAAAGTTGGGTGGCAGCAGGAACACATTGCAGTCTGTCTTCTCAAAAAGAAACAGGTGTGTTTCGAGAGTGTTTCTAGGAGAATTGAGGAGTAATTTGTATCCCGTTTTGATGCATGCAAGGATCACAACGGCATACACAATATCTTGGGGTCCCATGTAGGTAAGGGTAGGAAAATTGCTGCCTCTTCCGAGAGTTGTTTCTATATATCGCGAGCAGCGATCGACAGCCCGGGCAAATGCCCTTGCACTGATGTCATGGAATCCATCCTTAGGGTTCTTCGTTTTTGCCACTGAGAAAAGGATGCGATCAGGGTCAGACACAGCGATTTCGTCCACAAGTGATGGCAGAAGACGTTTGCCTATGTTTGCATCCGGCGCAGAAGCCATCTTTGGCCTGAGTGAGGATGTGGCTGTCCCCATTTTCTCTTGATAGGCAGAAAAATTAAGTTTAGTAAGCTTTGTATGAAGTAAATAACTAGATAAATAGATAAGATGGAACAGAATAGTCGAGGATAAAACGAGCGGGTTAAATATTTGAGCTCCAGAGTGCTGCTACGTCATGTTCAAAACATTGGGCAGCGCGACTCAGATGTGTGTCTCAGATTTTGTGGCTGGCTGAGGACATGCGGAAAGCCTCCGTCTGCCCTATCATTCCACTGTATTCGTGCATGACTCCTCCCTCAGCAATGGTTTGTCTTGTCTGACTCCTCGCCCAATCGAGCTGCCAATACTTCTGCACGCGTGCATGATATTATTGGTAATCTGCTCCGACCATTTCCTATTTGGAAACAGCCAAGAACGATCATCGCTTAGCGACATTTTTGGAATGTAAGCGTTGTTCCAGTTGGCTGTTGTGCCCTTCCTCGTA
The DNA here is from genome assembly GCA_017140755.1 of Calonectria hongkongensis. NCBI lineage: Eukaryota > Fungi > Ascomycota > Sordariomycetes > Hypocreales > Nectriaceae > Calonectria > Calonectria hongkongensis. Next base: position 1,022,961 of record JAACJA010000017.1, read on the forward strand.
CCTGATTTGTCAAAAAGATATTCCTGGGTCTAGCGCGCTTCGGGTAGATCAAACCAAGAATACGTCTCGTTTATCCGGATTCGTGCCCAAAATACAGCGAATCGCGGGGCTTTGGTGAGAAAACGACATGTCTCCTGCTATCCCAACTCGTTCATATGTTTCTTGGATACCGAAATCTACATACTTTTGAAGAACCAGGCCTATTTGGTACCCAGCCGCGTTTGACTTATAGACCACTTCCAAAAAGTAATAATTCCTTTCTTGACTTGCCTCATCGCCTTCCGGAAGTGGAATATCTGGATAGAATGGCACTCTGTGCCCAGATTCATCTTGAACATACCATTCTGTTCGAAGTGGTGAAGTTTTGACCTCATACTCTTCCTTGTCGACTTTTACTTCTGTTATCCATGCCCTCAACTGCATGCAAGGTGTCGACTTTTTACTGTCTTGATCCTGGTTAGAAGAATCAGAGTACACGCAAGCAATAGCTTGGAGATCGTGTTCAAAATATGCATCATCCATAATGAAGTTTAACCGACTTTTGGATGCTGAACCTATTTCAGTTGGCCAATTGATGCCAGAGTCGACCGATGTCCACGACCATGAAGGCTTCCGGACTCTCTGTGTCGTAAGGGCAGTTGACTGGTCGCACCGCCACAAGAGATCATATGGAAGTGCGTCTTTCCACAACCCAGAAACGTAAAAATCAGGATACTCGGTGGGTCGAAGCAACTGGGCGATACCGGCGATTGCAATCTCCCTGTCGTCGAGCCTGGTCAAAGACCGGCGTGTATATGTTTTGACGCACTCTCTCCACATTGCGCGAAGGCGGACAGTAGTTGGTCGATCGATGCACAGCTGAAAAGCGGCATTCATGTTGTTGATGCGTCGATCTTTGCCACTTATCCTACCGCACTGACACTTCACATGCCCTTTGCACTCCCAGACTAACTCCACAGCGGTGAAGTGGACAATTCGTCGCGCCAACAGGCGCTCTTGAAAGGCCCATCCTCTACACAGTAGTGGTATATTATCCTGGATGAAACCCTCCCACTCAGCGCGAGGCCTGCTTCGACAAGCTTGCATAACGTTATGAAAACGCTCGTCATCTAAAGTATTCTCGGTTACTCTCGAGTACAGGCCGCCCTCTGTGCCGGCGGACGACATGGCTGCAATGACGAGGATGGCGTCTGAGTAAACCAGCCCCATTTTTTGGGCCTCGGAGCACCATTCTTCTTGGTCATCTTGTACGATGCACAGCGCATCGACCCAGATATAGCTCAAGTCAAGATTCCTTACAAGCTCAAATGCCTCCTTGATCGTCGAAGGGAGTGATTCTGATGGAATACGCTGTTGCATATCGGACAGCGATGTCTTGGTAGTTTTGAGATTTCCTCCAGAGCCCCAGCAGTAGCTCAAGGCCACAAAGTCAGGCACTGGGTTTAGAGATTCGACATCCACGACGCGGGACTCTTCAGGCTTAGGCAAGAGCTCCACAAGACGCCTTGGAAACGAGCTAGAGCGAGGGTTCTTGCACCCGAAAGATTGGTGTTGGCGGCTACATTCCTCCAACCAGGTCTTGATGGATTCCACTTCATTTTTGCGTTTCTCGCGTTGACCAGGTGTAAGCACCAAAGATGAGCAAGGTCGGTACGGGGCCATCAGGACAAACAGAACGCTGATGGCTTTATTGCCGTCCTTTTGAGTCGTTATTGTTTGTCTATCGGGGCTGCGATTCGCCTATGGTAACCACTGTTCTGCGGACAGGTAGTGCGGGGAAACTGGGCCCGACTCGGCCATTGGCTAGCTTGGCCAACCCGAACCCGGCGGGTTACCCGACCGAGGCTTCATGTAGAGGGGAAGAGAAGGCGCTGGAATATCAACAGCAGCGTCAACTCTAAGACTTTAAGACCGCAAGCTAGGAAAGGCTCAACCACATCACGCTCAATTAATGTCATGATATTTAGCAATTGGGGCCGGTGTCATTCTGTAGCTAGGAGGAACTGCCTTTTTTTGCCATGTACAAAGTGAGTCGTTCGCAAATGTACACCTCCCCTGGCAGTCAACATGGGACCTTGCATATTTGGTGACACCCTGATCGTCCATTCTAGTTTGAGATGCAATAAGCCAGTAGAGTTTGTATGTAAAACTTAACAGGTGAGGCCAGAGCTTACTTAAAATATGTGCATGACAGTGTGTTACAAGCAATGATAAACACTGCACTGTGGCAGATATAGCTAGCAAGGTACTGATCAAGAAATACAATGTACAGAAGGGTTCATATTAATTCATACATGATGGTGAATCGTTCTAGATAAAGAAGTATGCATCCCACTTGGACTGAATACTTAACATCTACCCCCTTTCTAAACAGATTAAAAATATCAAAGTTACGAGCAATAATGGAACAGTGATAGCAAAGTACAAAGCAATGACGGAATCACTACTACTTGCATCGCTGATCATTGCTGAACTGAAAAGAGACTACAGAAGTTAGTTAGGCTTTAATCGTTGTTTTAGCCATGCACTTACAGCTATAAGGGATGCTGGGAGGAACATAGTTGCTATATAAGCCAGAGTCTTGATGGTCTTCGCATCCTTATGCCCCTTAGTTGTGGCTTTCAATAAATTCGTAGTGTCATTGCAAGTTTGTTGAGATCGCAACTGCATATCAGCAATTCCCGTCTGTATCGTAGCTGTTGTTCCGCGTACGTGGTTATTTGTTCTTGTTGCAAGAACTTTAGAGAGCTGTCCCATATCAGAACGAAAGGTTCCTTTTCACAAAAAGGCATAAATATTGAAAAGAAAACTCACTAATTGGCTGGTTTCGGAGGCTACTTTTGCCAATGATACTATGGCGTCATAGTGGTCTTCAAGATCATCCTTTATGACCTGCAATGTACGGGCAGTGTCACATTCATAGTGCGGCCTCGGTCTTCCTTTATGAATTTCTGTATTGAGGGAGCTGCATTTGCGGACGGTATCACGTTGACCTTCAACCGCGATTTTAGCCGTACTTAGACTGTCCCCGAGGGCAACCGATTTCTGTACGTCACTAAACAAAAGCCTATAGTTGTCCGGATATGCATCATTGAGGCTGGACGAGTATGCTTTCTCTTGCTGCAATTTCTTTTAGCAAAGATAAAAACTTCGAAATGAAGCTACTTACAAGCAATATCACCTTTTGGCGAAGATGTTCGATATACTCACACCAATTCCTAGTTGCTGCAAACAATACAAAAAGATGAAGGAACAACGATCCTTCACATAATGCGCAGGTTGAAGATTGTTGTTGAAGCGAGGCAGAGACACGATCCACGACATAAGTTGAGTAAGCGAGAATTAGAAATGTACATTTCTGATTGGAAAAGCATCTTTGGTAAACCCCAGTCTGGCGGAGTGACCATGGATTGCCACGAGCTCTCCCATTGCGCTCATAGAAACGAATGCTGTAGCAAAACTCTATTTGAGAATATTAATGACAAATTGCATAGACCCGAACAGGTTGAACTGTACCGTATGAAGCAGTTGAGTCAGTATGATAATATGCTGAGTCTCTCATCCGTTGCTTGTCATTAGTCTTCTTCCCGAACGTATGCACAACACGAAGAAATGGGGTGAAAGCTCTGAGGCCTCCCAGAATCTTTCTAAATGCCGCCTCCGTGATTGAAAAGTGACCCCATGAGAAAGTAGGTCGGACAACACTATAAACAGTTAGCTAAAGTGATCACTACTATGATTACAACCAAGATCACTTACAAAACAAGCTGCTGCCATCTTTCGTCATTCAAAAACTAGGTTGAAGTGAGTAAGAATGGTCTTTTGCAAAATGATCAATCCTACCTGGTCGATGCCTCCATTCTTAATAGTCTCACTTGAAATGAAGTCCTGTTTAAATCTTGGCGTTGCGGACTCTGTGCCTTTGTTAGAGAGTACCGTCTGTTAGAAAAGAAAATGACACAAGCCTACCACAACCTGGCCCCGACCATAAAATATCAACACCTCCTTCCGTGGATTGAAAGAGTTCTGGAGATTCCTGTGCAATTCTCTGGCAGCATAAGTCTCGGTCCTCTCCAGTCGGTGCATAGCAGTCTGTATTCAAGGGATATCTATCCCCAATAGAGGACTGGTTTTCGCAAAGATTGCTTTGCATGGTATGTGTTAGATCGTGAAAGCAGATTATATATATACTACGTAAAAAGAAACACGACACTAGATTGGGGCGTCTAAATAAGTTTTCAGAAGACCCGGGGCTCTTGCTATTGTGGCTGTGCTGGCAAGGCTTCCTCGTAGGCAGCTGCAGACTATTGGGACGAATTGACCCTAACACAGACCCTATTGATGACGGTGATTTATTTCCCATATAAATCTATCGTCATTTTTAGAATATCTATCATGCAACAAATACGGCAACAAAACCATATTTCTGACAGCCCTTTGCTGTGATCTTTATTATGCGCTCTTTTAGGATGACATAGAGAGCGGGGAAAGCAGAGTGGCTGCATGATCAGGCATCAACGCAGGCAGATGTGCACGAATAAATGGCTTAAGTGGTAGTTTCAGCCGTCAAGCAAAGCGAAGTAGGTGACGTGTCGTGCGCTTATTGGTGGCGTACAGCCGAGCGCTTACCGAGATTACACTCAAGTCCTCGCAGCCGAGCAAGTCTATAAAGGTGTCTTGAAATAGAAGAAAGCGTTTTTATCGAAATGCCTTTTGTGTACTTCATTCTCACATCATGGAAAGTCAGTCAATCGAAAACCGCTATATCAAATTACAAGATCTGCGTAAATTACTTGTTTCAAAATTCGGCGTCGGGAACTTCAGGATTCGAGTAAGATTTCACATTCTATACGTCTCAGACGAACTGTTTGACCGGGTATATTATAGGAGGAAGAAGAATCATATGAGCTGACCATTCCGAGTCGGCTGACAGAGGTTGGTGCGTATCTTAGGATTGAAAATAAAGCGTTGACATAAATCAGGGAGAGATCAAATCAATTCAGACCCCATAAATGTATAGCAAGATAATTTGAGCAACCCCTTCCAATTAATTTTATTGTCTCTCGTGCTGATAAACTCTTAAATACAAGAAAATCCCACAGTGATTTTCAAAAATCAATATTTGAACTGTGACACGCATAGAGCTTTATACTATGGCGAAGAATATTAAGGAGAGTATAATAAAGATTCGCCAACGAAACTTCGAGAAACGGCGCTTCATTCCAGAATCTGCTTTATACGAGATTCTTTCCGAGTCTTCTATCCAGTCATGTCTCGAAGACATTGGGATACCTGTTCATGAGATCGAGGATCTAACCCTTAGTATCCTGACAGGGGCGCGAAAATGCTTTGCTATTTTAATCGCAATAGACTGCGGTGAAGCTATTTCTAAATTCTTCCGGCATGACTCTATGCAAAGGTCCCGCCCGGACGACCGCTTGCCTTATACTTTAGAATCTCTCCAACAGATATTTGGTCGCCAAGAGTATGACACAAATGTGGAGCAATTCCTAGAGAAGCAATGGGAGTTTTCCATCCCAATTCTACACCAGCATCTAATACCACGTGAGCTGGATGAAGAGGCCATCTTGCCATTTTCCAGTCAGGAATATGTAGGAAAAGGCTCAATGGGCATTGCGTGGAAGGTCGATCTTTATCCTGGATGCTATCAACTCCCATTGAAAAACCACACCGTAGGTGGAATCCAGTCTCTTTTAATTGTCAATTCCAGCAATATAATAACAGTCAACCAGATAGTTAGAAAGGAAATCATTTTGGATAAGAATGATGACCCGACCGTTTTCAAAAGGGAGCTAGAAAATCTCGCTCTTCTTTCATCTTTAAAACATCCCAATATTATACAGTTATACTGCTGCTACGCCTACCGTCAGACGCAGAATCTAATATTCGAATATGCGGATGGTGGTTCACTAGCCGAATTTCTCAAAAAAGACAATGCAGGCTTGACAGACTCGCAAATTCTCTTAGCAATCGCCGACCTTGGATCAGCAATTAAGGCCCTACATAATTTTACATTAAAGGCATTTGATGTCAACCTATCCGGCTGTCACCATGACCTTGCCCCTCGGAACATATTGATACATGGCGAAAGATTCTTGTTGGCCGACTTTGGACTATCTACGTTTAGAAACGTGGAAGAAGATTCCTTGACAACGTTCAAGGAAGTCAGAAGCTCCTACGTCGCACCTGAGTGCCAGAGTCTACTGAATGGAGAAGTTAAAACCGAAAGGATTAACCGGGCAAGTGATATATGGTCGTTTGGATGCATTATCTCTGAGCTGTTGACGTACATGGCTATGGGCCCTGCGGGTGTTGAAGAGTTTCGTAACGCGAGACGAGTTCAGCCGACACCCGAAATTGAATGGTATCGATTTCACAAAGGCCCCCACTTGGCAAATGGTAAGGTACTAGAGTGGCTTGCCAAACTTCGCAACGGTGGACCATCATGCCGAATGCGACTAATAGATTTGATACTGGATATGTTGTCAATCGAGCCTGACGACCGCCCTGGTTCGGTCGAAGTGTCAAGGGTTCTTTGTGGCATCTCCATCTTGTCACTGGCAGACGACATTCGTCCATTGTTAGCCTCTCTATATGCTAGCGCTCCAAGTATAGATTCTATGCTTGATAAAATGCGCCTTGAAAGTTGGTTTGACGCCTTTGACGCAATGATTCGTGAAAAGAATAAGGCCGCATTGAAGGAACCTCAGTTTGATTTTCAAACAATCGTTCAATCTATGCAAGAGATTTTGAAGATCCTGAGAGATGGCACTGAGGGAAGCACTAAAGTCTATTATAGACACCATTCTCTCATCAGATATCAATATATTAAGCTAATGGAGGCTCTCCCGAAATACTATAGCTCTTTTTCTAAAGAGCTTCTGGAGAAGCGAGTCTTGCAATGGTCCGAATCAGAAAATATTGGCGAGCTTTCAGACATCATAACCAAGTCTGGGGACCAAGACATTGGCGTCTTGGTTGCTATCAAGCGACTCACGGCCCTTGCTGATCAAGGCTGCTTGATTGAACAGGATGGTCTTCTTATTGAGAAGAAAGCCGTCACGTTGAAGAAGGATATCGGTATACACAGCTTGGCTGTGCAGGATCCAAATGCGCAATCTGTGATGATTGAGTGGCTAAGATATGGCGAGTCGTGGGCTGATAACGAAGTCAGACCGGAACTTATTCGTCGCCTAACATCCATAGCTACACTACTTCACGCTGAAAGTACCGCAAAAATACCTGGCAGTCTATGCTGCAAAGGTATATTTCATGACTCCTGCTATCCGGGTTTCGGCTTCATCTATCATTTACCACATGAAAAGTGCATGCCAACTACTCTGCATGGTCTCCTCGACACACCCAGAAGCCCCTACCGACCCTTACTAGAGGACCGATTCAAACTGGCCTTGGACATTTGCCAATGCGTCTATACTCTCCACAAGGTTGGATGGTTGCATCGCAATCTTCACTCAGAGAATGTTCTATTCTTCCCGCGGGAAGGTACCAGAAATAATGAGTGGGCCAGAGAACCACGTATCCTAGGCTTTGCTAGAAGTCGACAGATCTCACTGGATTCTTTCACTTCTGGGCCAGAGGTTAAGGGTACACTCCGGAAATATCAGCACCCTGAGTACCTCACGGATCACAAACGCTACCGGGAAGAATATGATTATTATTCCGTTGGCATGCTGTTATTGGAGATTGGATTTTGGAGCCCCTTATCGAAAATCACAGACTCGGATAGTTTCAAGGATGTTCCCACTGAAACATTTATGAAGAAAGTGGTTGAAACGAGAGTGTCTCAACTCGGTATAGCTATGGGAACACGCTATATGGAAGCAACTCGTATGTGCTTGGAAGGAGACTTTACTGCAACTTCATTAGAGGTTCCACATATGTTGTTCAAACGCCTCGTTATCGATCAAATTCCTCGGCTGGATTGATTTATCCTCATTGACGTGAACAGAGATTTGATGTGGGTGTTGACCAAGTGATTATCATGATTAGGAAGACACAAAGAATAGTATCTAACATTTCTTTGTTACGGTATTGTCAAAGAAGAAGAAGTTGGTTTTTGGTAGTGAGGGTTCTCATGATGTATTTCATAGCACTGATAAATTTGAATAAGCCAAATTACCAGTATAACGCAGCTTTTTTATTTTGTATTTCTGAATTAAAACTTTGAAAGGAACCTTGGCGAGTCATGTTTCTGCAAAATTCCAAATTCGGAACTCTCGTTCTCAATCGTAGTAGCACTTGGCTGGGCATAATGTTTTGCGTTGTACGAATCAGCTGCGCAACAGCTCAAATAATTCCTTGTCAGCTGTGCACTTTCGATCAAGGAAAGGCTTAGAATTTTGCCTCGGGAATTTTATTGGATAAGTCGGCCGGCGTTTGCAAAAACTTTTCTCCCTCGATTGACATTGGTGAATGTAATCAGTCACCAGGTTGACACAATGACTAGGGCTCCATACAACATCACCCCGCTTCTTGATCTCCCCCTCAAATGCCAAAATACTGTTTGTTTTACACACTTGAAAAATAACAGGGGTATAACTTTCTACGCATCAACCTATACCATGTCAATACTTGAGTGGAATCCAACCACATACTGGTCGTTTTGGCGATCTGCATCAGGCGCACATTTGCAACAAGAAAACGAAGAACGTATCCGCGAAGATCAAGTTAACTTGCTTGATTTTCTCGCCACGGTTCAAGCCCTAGATATCAGCTTCTTGCCGATCACTTGGGATATGGGAACACCAAACTTGGGTGCTGGTGGAACTTCAAGAATACGCGAGGCTTTCATAAGCACAGATATCAGCTTCGCATTCAAAGCATACCATAAACGACATATGCCTGAAAGCCAGGTGCTTTCCACTTTGATTAATGAAATTACTGTCTCAAACCAGCCCTTTATTCGTGAACACCCAAACATCAGTCAGTTGCAGGGGATATGCTGGGACATCTCCCTTGCAACTAAGCCATGGCCTGTTTTAGTGTTTGAGAAATCGCACCTTGGAGATTTCCATTACTTTTTGAACCACGAAGGAAAGGAGATAGATTTCAACCAGCGTCTCAAGCTTTGTCAAGATGTTGGACGTGCGATCCTGGACATGCATAGCCAGCGTGAGTCAAACATTCACAAAATGGAATGAATATGCACTGATTGTCTATGATTAGGGATTATCCACGGAGATATCAAGCCCCAAAATGTCATCATATTCCAAACCGATCCGGGCCAATATAGCGCAAAAGTCATTGACTTCGGATTTTCGACTCGATATATCCATCCGACAGAACACGTTTCGTTATCTAGGTCCGAGCCATGGTATGCTCCAGAAAATGATGGCTCTCGGAGTAAATGGACTCCATCAGAAGCAATGAATACAGATATTTATTGTTTCGGCGAGCTGTGCTTTTGGATTCTGTTCCAACACGAGATAGCCAAAATAGAACTTCCGACCACTGATACCGAAGTCCAAGATGAGATGTTCCTGTCGGCAATGGAGAAGCTCATCTATAACGAAAAGGGGAATCTCAAAGCCTATGTAACACAGCTTTTGTCATTTAACTCTAACTTAGCACATGGAACAAAAATGACATTGTTGAAATTCTTCAACTCTAGCCTCAGCATAAATCCAGAGGACCGAACCGCAAGCCTCGCGATGCTGATGAGACATATTGACTATGAAAGGTATTATCTCTACCTTATGCGGATTACAAGTCTAATAAAAAAGCAGAAGCTTGTCCCTCACAAATGGGATTGTTGATCCCGAACTTGGCCCTCAAGCCAGTCATTTTATGGTGATAACCATATCTTTTAAAGAATCTTGTAAAAATGAGGCTAATTATAACGTCTAGCTCGAGAGGTCACTCTTTGATTTCTATATGTGTGACTACCGTGTTCGAGCTTGTATCTCCCAATGTCTTATCGATAAAGATCGTCAATCTACGCTATACACTACGCAACTAGCCCTATGCTATTATATCGGCTTTGGCTTGACACGAGATGAAACTAAGGCTAAAGAGATCCTCAGCCAATCTGGTCAAAATATTCAGCATATTCATGACATATTACTCGAACTCCCTCACAAGTATAGTGGGTTTGAGCTGTCCTCTCCATTTATGACAAGAGGTGCCCCACATTTTCCTAGACAAGATATCATACTCGTCTACGCCTTTCAAAGCAGAATAGATGAGGCTAAAAAAGTACTCAGACAAGACCTAGAGTCTTTGGAGATCACATGCGGTCTTGACCACGTCCTCACCGACATAGGCCGGGATATGATGGCTGGAATTCATTTCCTAAAAGGTGAATTTACGCAAGCGGAGAATCTCCTCACCAGAATTATGGATAATCGAAGTAATAGAGTTGGGGCCGAGCACCTTGCTACTATAAATTGTGGAGTTAACTTGTCCGCATCCCTAATGGCCCAACATAAGGTCAAATCAGCCGAAGGCTTATTGACCAAAGCCAGAATGTCATATGAAAAACAGTTCGGAGTAGACCATCCCGAGACTCTAAATGTTCTAAACCATCTGGTTGCATTATATGCCGCTCATCAAATTTATGAGGATGCCGAGAAGCTTCAGGCACATGTAATAAAGCTTTGTACGACAAGATTTGGCGATTTCCATCCTATGACAATATCACCAAGTCTTACAATTGCCTTTAGATATAGAAAACGTGGTCAATTCGAGGAGGCCGAAAGGACATTGCTAAAATTGTTTGAAGGTTACAGGGCCAAACTTGGAGATAACCATTTTCGAACTTTAGACATTATGGATGAGCTCGCGTCAGTATACAAGTTAAAGGGAAGATGGAAAGAAGCCGGGAAGGTACTTAGTGAAGTGGTGAAGGGCTATAAGAAAGTATTAGGGAGTAAAAATCGTCGAAGATTGGAGGCCATGTCTACGTTAATATCCATATATAGAGAGCTAAGCGAATGGGAAGAGTGTGGCAAGATCGCCGAGGAGCTATTGGAGATTGAAAGGAGGCGATCAAAAACTGCCATTGAAACGCTGTTTGAAGAAGCCAAATTGGCATCAATATACAAAAGACAAGATCGGTTGGAGGAGGCCAAGCAATTGGAACTTCATGTCGTGGATGCATATAAGGAACAAGAGGACCCGAAAAAGGTTGGTAGTCTGGGGGCCTTAGCTGGGATAGCATCTGCCTTTTGGAATCAAGGCCAATGGGAAGATGCCGAAAGGCTAGACATCCAAATTATGGAAGCTCGCAAGGCTTCACTCGGTCCAGACCACCCAATAACATTGATGAGCATGGCCAATCTCGCGTCAACATATAGAAAGCTGGGTAGAGAGAGACAGGTTGAAGAACTGGCGGGGCATATATTCAAGACAGGTAAGGAAAACTTCTGTCACGCTATGAAATATACTGATGATAACAGATATTCAAGGACTGTCGATTTGGAATCATGAAAGATGGGACCATGTCGAAAAGTTCAGTATTGAACTCTTGAAATATCGAAACAGAAGTCTTGGCCCGAATCACCCAGACACGTTATCCATCATGGAGCATATTGCTTTGATGTACGTGAGACAATCCCGATTCTCCGAAGCGACACAAATACGGACCCAGGTTATGGATGCATTTATAATCACACTCGGGGATGACCACCCTAGCACACTCAAGAGTATGGAGAATCTAGCATCGAGTTATCGCTCCCAGGAACGATGGGAAGAGCTCGAAAAACTGCTAAGGATAGTGAGTGATGGTTATAAGGCCAAGTTTGGAACTGATGATGAGAGAACATTACGGACTATTTTGGATCTTTCCGTAACATGTAGAGCCAGAGGAAAACACGAAGAGAGCTTGGTCCTTATGAGACAGTATGCCGATATACAAATGCGAGTCAACGGGCCCGACTCTGTATACACCGAAATGGCACTAGAGTCACTAGAAGTTTGGGTGCTATAAGTATCCTCTAACGCCTGTTACATTATTAAGTCTAATCTCTAGGAATAATGGAAAGGCGAATTATATAGTAGCTTGGATATTAAACGCGCTGTTAGCGTGTAGTATCTAATATATATGGTTCCGATAAAGACAATGGCCATTCTAATGGGCGATACCTGTTACGGTTTGGTCTATAGTACATATCGGTTGCTTCCTAGCCGTGGTCATCCACACCTACAGTCACGAGAATTCTCTCGGCATTCCGTCATCTAGCGTCAAGCATTTGCGCCAAGAAATAATTCAACCTTGTCTCTCTAATGTATTAGTCACTTTCTCTTCTTGCAAGATTTTCCAGATACATTATTATCGCAGACCCCTCGTATGAAAGGTGAGCAAGTTGGAGGATACTAAAGAAGTATATCGGGTCATGCGAGCAAACCACAAATACGTGTGCAAGATAGCAAGATTAGCGCTAGACCAAAAACAGCACTTGGTCAACTGGATTAAAGAGGCTGCAAATAAGTAAACACGATTTATTTTTATCTCCACGATCTTATGTGAGCTGAAGAGCATGTAATGTTTCTCTTGGATACCTCTTAAACCCCAGCTCCTCGATTCTCCATCATTAAACCAATTCTTGTCTCCCGTTAAACTCACACTTTTTTTTCTGACGGCACAGGCTGCAGTGTGAGATGCTAGATGTTCTCATAACCCTAATGTTTCGATTTGACTCAGGATAATTCCAGCCGGAAACACAAAGCTAGAGTAAAAGAATCTGAGAAATAAATATATACGTAGAATATGCTATAAAAATCGCTAATTCTCATAATATCTCTAAGGAGTATGCAAAATATGTAGTGGGCAACAATTCTCTTGCTTCAGCCCATGATCTCTAAAAACAAGCTTAAAGAGACTCCTGTCCGGCCTGATCAAGCGCAAATAGGACCACATTTTCGTTAGGCTCGCATACAGCCCCGTTCTTGGGCAAAGTTCCATCCTCAAAGTACGCAGCAATGGCTGCATTTGTACAGTCTGATATCTGACTTGTCACACCATGCTGTTTTCAAATTAGCATATTTCGCTTCTATTTAGCATAACAGGGTCACTTACTCCGAATCCATTGTGCCTTAATACCCTGCTGCCCTTGAATGGAATGGAAGCGATGTAGGCGTTGCTGAGAGAGGTAATAGGGTCGTACGGTCCGTTGGCAAACATGATGGGGTAACTCGTGGTGATGTTTTTCCATGAACCATTGTATCGCTCTGCTGCATCAAACTTCCATCGGGCACAGGTATCAGGGGCATAGGACAAGTCAGGGAATGGGTTGATCTCGGACATGGCCGCCATAAGACCATACAGCTCCTCGGGGGAATCAGCGCGGAAAGCGCTATCAATACAAGTGATACCGAGCAGCGATTGGTCAAGCAGCTGATCATCTTCGCTGCTAGCTGCAGCTTTCAAGCTGCTTGGGGCCATAGTCTCTTTGAACTCAATAAGAGCCGAGAAGTTGCCCTGGAAGGCAAGCTGGACACCCTTGAGTGCCATGATCAGCCCGCTTGGGGAGTAAAGCGCCGAAAATAGATCTGATTTGAGGATCGTGTAGGTTTGGTCATTTTCATCGCTTGGGTTATCCAGGAGTGATTGAAGAAGCTCTGCATAAGCAATCATCAAACCCTCAGCCGAGTCGGCGAAACCGGCCAATGGGCACTTATACTCTCCAACCTCGATGCACTGCTCAAAGCCATGAGAAAGAGCGCGGTTCGAGTCGAGCGATGATGTGATAGCGTAGCCTTGATAGTAATCGGGAGCCAACTGCACACTATCCAGAAGCATGCGCTCAATGCGGTCGGGAAACATGGCCGCGAAGGTCTGTCCCAGCGTGGTGCCGTAGGAGACTCCCCAGTATCTAATCTTGCCGCCCTCGTTCAGAGCATCGACAATTTGAAGCATGTCGCGTGCTACGAATGCCGTTGAGAGGAACCGACCCGTTTTTTTGTTAGCCTTGTAGCATGCCTCAGTCAGCTGTCCGATGCCGTCCCAACCATCAACTAGGGTTTTGTACAAGTCCTTGTGTGGTAGATGGACGGTAATGTTGTCGGAACGCTGGAAGATGCTTGGAGTAGTGGTGTTGTCGGTAGATGGGCACTTGAATGGAATGGTTGTGCCAACACCTCTAAAGTTGATTTAGTCCTAGATGGCAATTTCTTCATAAACCTGAGCAAACTTACCTGGGGTCGAAGCTGATGACATCGAAATGGCCTCCCAGTTGACTGCTTAATTAGTATGGTAGAACGAAGTAGGCGGGGGTTAGCTTACTCAACGAGGTCAGCTCCTCCTCCGAGAAGAGCTTCGATGCCAGATCCTCCAGGCCCACCTGGATTGTAGAGAACAGCTCCTTTTGATGGCTTCTTGGTCGCTTTACTCTTGACCAGACCAAGTGGGAGCGACTCAGAGTCGGAGTTGGTGTAGTCGAGAGGTACGTTGATGATGGTGCATTCTAATTCTTGTGCTCCTACGGCCTGCTCCAAAACTGCATCTGAGCAATCCTTCCATTGCAAGCCCTTGGAGCTGGGCTTTGATCCGCCGACGTACGGCCATGCCTGAGCAACACCACACGACAGCAAAAGGGCTGCAACGTTCACAAGCATGTTGATAATGGAGCTGAAAGAGCGCTCTTCAGCAGACGACTAAGGAAACCGGTTACTGCTGGTGAACAGAACGGTTTCCAGACCTGGGCTTCACATCTCCTTCTTATGGAAGACAGGACGAGGGCCATTGTGGATCGTAGTTGATGCCAAGAACGTCACGGCTGTGCTGGCCGCGCCCTGCGCAGTCTACTGTTCGTCCACGCGATCGCACGACGTAGGGCATCGTGTAGGATGAAAGCGCGCTGCACTGAGTAGGACTTTGATGCGACTACGACAAGCCAGTAAGCAGCCGGCAGCGCTGGAGGGCTGAATGAAGACCCACGCGGGGGAGGGATGGCAGTGGCAGTGCGCCCCAAAATGATCTAATTCAGGATCAGGCTGCAGAAAGCACAAAAAATAAGCATAAGCAGGGCTGGGTCGGGGCTGGTCGCTTGCTGTGCGGTGAGGGCCATGTTTGCCTACAATGGGAATAGCGGCCAAGAGCTCGGCACGCCCGCAAGGCACTGTGGCTCCGGGTTTTCGAGGTGCCGCGCCGCGAGTGAATACTTTCCGATATTGACTGACCAGCTGAGAGAGATGCCCAAGACTAGTCCAAACAGAAGTCGCAGGCCTAATGCAGCATTGCCTGGCAGTGCTTCGTGCTCCATCGGGGCCCGCACTAAGGCTGATTCTCGCGACCTCAGCCAGTGACAGCACGCGCCATCGAGTCTTGGCAAACACCAAAGTCCATTTTACGGACGAAGGCGCACTGCCGAACCGAAGTCCAGTTCTAGCCAAAATTGGCGCCTGACAATTTAGTCAGATGAACACGCCTCCAAAACGACAGTGCACGTGCGAATGTAACTGGTAAGAGTTCTCGTCTGAGGAGCTTTTTGGTGAGTAATGAAATCTAATGATTCTAGAGCTTTGCATGAAGCCTCAATCTGACGGCTGGCAAATATTGAACACATCAGCTTGTGAGGCCGTGGCATTGGCTGCGTTGCACTTAATTTGGAGATGTGAAACGCAACTTGATTTGTCCGGGTACGGACACTGCCACCAGAACTGTGAATGTTCTTTATTGTTTAACACTGATTTACCTAACGTCGCACCAATTTCTATGGCCAAACCCACCCTCTCGATATATCTATGCCTCGCCTCTGCACCTGCTGCAGTAATTATACATTCTTCGATGTTCCCAGCAGACGCCAGCGACCTCTGTGAACTGACCTTTGGACCTCAAGCTACCGTTCACGTTGACTAAGAATCGCACTATCACATAATTCCTGCAACATTTGCCACAGCACAATATGGCCTAATTACAAACCAAAGTCCAATTAACTGACCTTACATGCTCTCAAGATGACGCCCCGTTGTAAACGTGGCGGTGGGCGGCTCTTAGTATCTCACCAGGGCCCCGCCGAGTGCATGGAGAGTGGCTACATTGAGAAGCCTCCTCGAGAAATATTTCCCAAATTTGACACCGCTATCTGTCGTGGCGATGTATTACGAAACTAAAAATAAAAGACTAGCCATGAATGAGGTGGTCTAGATTCACAATCGCCACTATCTTGATACCAAATACCATCATGCTTCATTTGCCATCGATCCCGTAGCCATGTCCTTCTTGCTCGCTCAAATACTACAATTCCCAACACTCTACCATACTCACCCGATGAGCTTATATGAGGGTCAACAGTGCATAGACCCTTCAATCAACATATTAGCGCGAAAATACCGTACGACACAGTGCACCCGAGTGTACTGTCATGATATTTCGAGGCACTAAAGTGACTCTCTCGACATATAACATATTCACATGCATGGCGTGCCATAAATATTCAATCAACCCTCGAAATTCCACACATGCACCTTATCCGTCATAGCACAGACCGCACGTATAATTGTGGATTTTATGACAGTTATCTTCGTTATGGACTTCCCAGGCAGGGGCTTTTACCTTATCATAAATTTGGGCACAGTTAACCCAAAAGCCCTTCTCTCTTCCCCCGTTTCCTGATTTCTTGATCCTTATACAACATTATTCTTTGGAAAAATTATTTTAATCCTTCTAGTCTCAAGAGTTATACGTCGAGGTTGTTATTAATAGTGAGATATGTCCTGGATGGCTACTCTGTATGGCTAGCATCCGTTCTTCTCATTACTCTTCCATCCCATCAAATACACATGACTGCATGTGGCAGATATAACAACTTACTGGACTTGGCAGAACAAATCTCGCGTTATTTTTGGTCACCTTGACGTGTTTTAAGTAAGAATCAGGCAATATTGCATGTATTTTATTTAATCTGTTAGCAGTGTGAATCATATTCTCAAACCGTTAGCAAGCACTCTTAGTAGCCTATCCTTGTGATACTTACAGGTGCCATAACCCTCCCCACCATTAGACATCTAAGGCAATTGAGTATATGTACGTAAATACGGACGTTCTGTCGTGAAGTTGCCACTATGAACCAACCTCGGCCCCCGCTCGTGTTCGGGTATGGCTGAGTCTCAGACGATACTTCTGGATCCCTTTCCAGGCTACGAACTCCTAATTCATAAGCCGAATGAAAGTACATCTTATTTTGGTAAAGGGCGGCGGCGCAGCACCCCCAGGCTAGAGACAGCGTCATGCGAGGGGTAACTTTATTCTGGCCATGTATTTGAATTGTGGAGTGATGAGATCAGGTGCATAACACGAAATTCGGCATGTACGATAATTAAGATGATCGGATTCTGACCAAGTTACGTTTGCATTTTGGGGTCTAGTAAATCAAGAAACCGGCAGATGCAGTACATTTTAGGCAATAAGTTAAGGGTAGAAAAGCATGTCTTCGAATTTCCACTTTTCTTTAATCGCATAGTGATGTATTTTTGTTCAATTTATTCTTCCGTCAGGCTTTACGTATAGTTGGTAATCAACTCTTCCGTCGCTAATCCAGGTGCATTCCATGGCGTGTTGTGCGATCACTTTGGCTAATAGGCGAGCGCTAGCTTCCCGTTTTCTTCTATCGATCCTAAACTTTGTTCACATCCCCATTTTGCCATTGTAACCATTTCTCCACATTGTCTCGGCACTACCCTTCCCCATCCATTGCCAATGGGAAACTCACCAGCAACCAAACATAGATCGGCAATCGTAAATCGTGTTAAAAACTGGGCTTTGCATGACATTAGTGCTGCGCTTGGTGTCCACCTCCGGAATAGAATCTTGCCATGCGGAAGCCGAAATACGCGCGGAGGAATATCTTGATGACATGAGCATCAGCCACACGGCAATTCTGATGCTCCAAGCTCGTGGTAGTTTTGATGAAAACCAGGTACATTAATCCCTGTCAGGTTCCCTTGTAACAGGGGTTCTCGACGTGCCATGCTGATATTTGCCTCAAACTTTCTCTTGATACGACGGTGTTGTGGTCAATGCCTAGCGCCACTTCTAGCCAACTAGCAAGTCTCTTGGCATCATTCTCATGCCACATT
This sequence comes from Calonectria hongkongensis, assembly GCA_017140755.1. Lineage (NCBI taxonomy): Eukaryota > Fungi > Ascomycota > Sordariomycetes > Hypocreales > Nectriaceae > Calonectria > Calonectria hongkongensis. The sequence goes on from JAACJA010000017.1 coordinate 1,041,018, forward strand.
CCATCCTTCGCACTCTCACCTCAGACGGCCCCCACCCATGTGCACCGGCGTGGGCCGAGCCGCCGCTACAACAGACACTGAAACCTAAGAATCGAAGCACCATTTCTCAATCGCTTGCGCACATAGTTATTCTCATTGACTGTCTTTATTAATCCACTCTCATCTTTGTTACGTTCCGCTTTTGTCACGGTCAACCCCCCATCCCAGCTGCGTCGCATCAATTGGCCTGTTTTGAAGCGCATGACATTTGCATGTCATTGATGCTACAAGATCATAGCATAAAACACTCTCCCATAGACTATCCGTCTCCATGGCATTAGAATCGACAGAGGCGGGCGCCGCCGGTGGCACTGCTCAAAACGGCAATGATTCCCCTGCCGGCATTGTGCAAATTAGCAGTGAGGTTAGGCATGCCTCGCGTCTCATCCTCGACGTGATTTTCGATCATGGCATGAATAAATTCGACGACTCGAAGGAACGGTTTGAGCAGGGCGCTGACAAGTTTCTATTAATCATTGCTCGCTTCGTCGAAGCCGGGACGCCAGTAGAAATATGTCTTCCTGGGTTCCCATTCAAATCTGCAAACAGGGTGTACAAAGTTCTCGGAAAGCTGCCTGATAAAGGTGAAGAATTGGCCCTGAAGCGACTGAATACCATGTGTCTACGGATACAGGAAGTATACCCACCAGGGGCCCAAATGACTGTTCTCTCGGATGGTGTCGTGTACAACGGTATGTCTAGGATTTGACATGGTTCAATTGAAGAAAAAGACTAATTTCCGTGTGCTATACTAAATTTTAAGACCTATTGGCAATACCTGACCAAGATGTTTGGGCTTACGGAGAGACCCTGCGTCAGGTCGCCGCCCGAGAGAAATTAAGTGCAATCAGCTTTGCCAGAATAAGAGACTTGCTCGACTTTCCTGTTGCCAAGAAGATGTCGGAAATTGTTTATGTTGCTAATTGCACCAACTTCCGCCGAGATCTGCTCAATAAGCACAGCAGACCTGATTTCGATGTCGATGATGAGATTGCTACGAATCCGGATACAAAGCTAACCTACCTTGGATACCAAAAGTTTCTTGAGACGGATTTAGAAAGAATTTTCCCTCTTGGAACTAGTAGAACATCTGAAGACTACAAGACAGACTGCAAATACATTGCTAAGCAAATGTTGATTCGAGGAGATGTGAGTGAAAAGTCTTCCAGCAGATATAAATATCTTCTCTAATTGTTACTCCGAACATATAGGCTTTCGCTCGAGGTATCAAGCACGCATTCCCTAACCATTTGCGTTTGTCTATCCACGCATCTGTTGCTGGGAACAAGATATCAGTATGCCTACTCAACACCAAAACTGGGTTTTCAACTCCATGGCACTGCAGTGTTGCTGAGTTAGCAAATGGGGAGTGGATTAGCGCTCCTGCAGGAGAACTCAAGAAGGATGATAGGCTGGAGCTTGTGTATGCCGATGGGCGTCCCAGTCACTTTCGGGAGAAACCACAGGAGAACAACAGCCTTGGTGTCACTGACATAACTACGAGTGCAGTCTCGCCCGGGATGCTTTCACCGAGTAATTTCTCCGTCTTTTCGGCCGGGTCGACCGAAAAATAGACCATCAATCATTTCATTCACCTTCTTCAGAAGTTCCTTGTAAACCCCGTCAATACTACAACTCGGGTTTAGGATAGCAGTCCAGTTCTCTCGGAATTAGATTCTACCGAAAATTCCAGAGTGACTACAAGCTTTCTTGTTTTTCTCGGATCTCTTTATTAGAATTATTGCAATACGCACTTTTTGTGTACAAGTTGTGCAAAGCATGACTGCTTCTTTGCACACTCACAACATGTACAGGGTAGCCACGAACCGAGACCACTTAGCAACTTCTATGGCCAGTCTAAATTTCTTTTCAATTGTAAGTTCATTTTCAATTTTATTTCCATACATATAATTTACTCATTTAAATGGGCAAATTTTACATATGTGTGATGATTATGGGGGGTTATTTTGTTGTCCAAGGATGAACATTGGAAGGTTGTTTCAAAATCAACTAGCGACAATCTGGAAGGCCAAGACATCGTCCGGAATATGAGACAACTCAACTGAACCAAATAATCAGATGATTAGATTCAGCAGTCGTGTTAATATCGCGGATCTTCTTCAAGCCAATGGCCGCGTTTGCAACGTTTTGGTGTGTGCGGCTTCAATTCCGCTGTAGACTTGGCGTGTACACAGTGGTGGGTGGGTCAGCAAAACGCCATTCTTCCAGACGACACGCTGTTGGATCTCCTCACACAAACGTGGGCACGTGCTGGAAGAAGCCAGGGCAGACACCCACTCAATAAGCTTAATTCCTCCTCAACGCCAGAGTAAACTGCCGTGATCATGTACCAAGAAGTTGTACATAGTACAGGCAGATTTGGACACCAGAAGCAGTGCAGTCTGCGCTCGTCCTCCTCCAGTACGTAGCGTCAGTAGTGTGTCTCACTTGTTGGTGAGCTGTATTTTGACCGGCCCGGTTTCTCCCACGTGGGATGATTGTCGATGTGTTTGCTCTTGTCCATGAGCGCCGAATGTAGAAATGAACCCGAAGATCACTGATCCTACTACTAGACTAAAATTCTAGGCAGTGGGATGGGTGGGCGCAAGGCAGGTGCTCATTAATGCGCTCAAAAGACCATGGGAGATGAAGTGGATATCGTGGCTTGCTCGGGAGCTAATGTGCCGGGTTGCAGGGCGCCACGAGATGAAGCGCTAGAATAAGGAACCAAAGACGCCAAGCGGCATCTGCCCACGGCAGTGGCGCAAAATTTGTCCTGTGGGAGAGCATTGAATCACCAGCTTGATCATTTGGATTCTTCAAGGCTAGAATTTTACTGGTGCCAAGTGTGTCGAACGGTATGTCCGCTTGTTGACGAGGCTTGGCTCTTCTCACTATGCCTTGACTGGAATGCATTACGTTGCTGCTGACTGAACCAGCCTACAACGAATGGTAGCATTAATTATTCATGTTGTATTAAATAATGCAACCCACAGGACATACTGTATCTCACGCAACCGATCATTATTACTTCCTAGTTATATTCCACTTCACTGTGTTTCTTTGTTGATCCCTGGATTGATGACCTGGCCTCACATGCTCTCGCCAACACCGAGAAGACATCTTGCCCGATTCTACTCTGCATCATTATGGTCTGTTTGATAGAGTGGAATGGAAATTCACTTGAATGAGGAAGGAATCGGCTACAACCAACTAGTTGTTGGGCACGAACACGCGAACCGGTTCGTTGGTAAGATGGTTGGATGATTGACCTCGCTTGCAGCTCCCGCCAGAGAGGAACCAATGGGTGGCCATGCCGCGAGGATCAATAATATCCTCCGGGCGATCTCAGCGATGAAGGAACAGGGCTAATATGTGGGTAAAACCATGGCATCTTGGGATTGTGGTAGCATCGCGGCCGGGCGAACTTAAAAATAGCAATGGAGGGAAGAAGAGTTGTCAGTTCAACTTGGCGGTTTTGCTGGCTTGCACTACGTTTCTCACCCATCCACGAAGACATGCAATCTGCGGCTGTGGCTTGAAAGCGTACCGTGTCTGCGGGTTGCATATTGTAAATATCTTTTGTGTAATTTGAACATGGCGCCCCGGATTCCGGCACTTCTGTGTGTTTTAAGCCACACACCCACACCACAAAATGCCTCGGTACATGGAATCTCCTGGGTGCCCACACCTTTGCTTGAATACAATGCAAAGTCTTGGATCAGGTTTTTACACCGTTCAGCCTAGCCGCTGCGGCGATTTGAATGCGCACAAGGGCATTTTGGTTATGGTTAGATGCTAGACGGCATGTCCCTCTATGGGAAACATGGCCGCTCTGTGTTGAGGTGACATCGCCGCACCCACCCAAGACCCCCCCCGGGAGCCCGCCTATTTTGGTGGAAACCGATTTCGAATACGGACTAAACTCCTCCGTCCTGGGCGGGGGGGAATTAGCACAGAAAAGTTTCATCCTGTATGGGGGTGTTGTCCCCATCTCGCGGGGGGATTGGTGGCGAAAACTACGCCTCCCGATTGCCTCGTAACTCGGGTTTCCCCAAAAGCAGGGCCAAGAAAACCGACGCTGAACTCTGGAATCGCCAAGAAGATGATCTCTCAAGGACCGGTCGCGGGACAAGAGATATTAATGGGTACCTTTTTCAGGGTCTTCATCTGTCAACTTGCACTTGGCGGTTGATCATTCACTTGGCAAAAAAGGCCAATTGGCCCAAGGAGGCTTCGGGTAAATCGGATGCGCGATTGATAAAAAAGTGCCTCTCATTAGGCCAAAGCCAATGCAACGACCCTTTGGTGCGCTCCACTTTGCATCCCACGCAGTGAGCATCCGGTTGCGGAGCGAAGTGGGAGAGATCCATCCCACATTGGGCCGTGTTTGAACCAGGAAAAGTCGATTTTTTTTCTTGCTTGTTTATTTTTTTTTTCATGCTACAGATTTACATATTGTGTGCGCCCTGAAAGACCCTTTACGGCCTGTCAGACGCCCCCCAACCAGTGGTGGGGGTTGGGCGACAGCCATTACAAATTGGACAGCATTCACCCCACGTTCCAGGGACCGCTACGCACTACGGGGGGCGGCAGGGAAAACTATCTGAACAAGCTTTTGTATTTTCCATGGTCTACGTGTAATCAATCAGATCAGATAATAGCTACCCCAGTTGACATGGCCGATATCCGTGTATGAAGCACGGGCACGAGCACGCAACCGGGCACAGTACTGTACAGCTGGTAATGCCTTCTATGTGCGCCCATTATTTTTTGTTATTGTCGTGGTCGTTGTTGTCGTTTGTGTGTGTTGTGTTCGTTCGTATTTACTTTTTTTTCTTTTACGCCGTCTTCTTTCTTCGCACCTTGAGCTTGGCGTCTAGAGGGGGGACACCGAAGCCGACAAACCACGAAATCGGAGGTCGCTTGCCGTTGTAGGACTCGGGGAACTCAATGTCGTAGTTGGAGACAGCGTAGGCCATGATCATCTTCATCTCGAAGTCAACCAGGAAGCGGCCCGGGCAGGCGTGGCGGCCGTGGCTCCAGGGCAGGAAGTCGGCGGAGGTGGAGACGAAGCTCATCGAGGCCAGGCCTGGGCGTCCCGTCACAGGGTCGGCTGCGGCCTCGCGCTCGCGAGAGAAGCGGAAGGGGTCGTACTGCTGCGGATCCTTGTAGTTGGTTGCGTCCGTCTGGGACTGATGGGCTAGCAGGGACACCATGGTGCCCTTGGGCAGTCGCACGCCGTCCTCGGTCACCACACCCTCCGGCGCAATGACCAATCGCTGCACGGTACGCCCAACAAAGGTGTTCAGCCGAAGCGTCTCGCGGGCCACGCTGTCAGCGCGGGTCATGGAGGAAACCTTGGCACGAGTCCACTGCTTGGAGACGGTGTCGCCGCCCTCGCCCAGCACCTTGGTGACCTCGTCGCGCAGCACCTGGATGGTGTTGAAGTGGTTGTCGGAATCCAGAATGTTGAGGAACAGGTTGTGCAGGGTGATGACGGTCTGGTGCATGGTACCGAAGTTGGACACGGCCAGGCGCTTGGTCATGTCGTCCAGGTTGAAAGCCTCCTCGGGACGCTCCTTGACGCCGTAGGCCAGCATCATCTGCATGAGGTCCCGGGGCACTGTAACCTTCTCGCCAGCGGCCTGCTTCCTGATAATCTCCATTCTCTCGCGGTACAGCGGCTCCCAGCCTGCCTTGAGCTTCTTGAGCAGTCCCGGCATGGCCCGGCTTACCCACCAGCCCAGGAACGGTCTCCACATCTTACGGGTTTGGGCCATGTTACCGGCCGTGTCCAGCATGCCGTCCAGCACGCTGAAGCAGGTCTTGAGGAATTCCTCGTCAGCGCCTGTCGTGCCCCGTTAGCCTTCGCCACAATGCGCACAGCACTTCAATAAATTCACTCACATAGTCGTCGGCCCTCGGGGGAGTCTCCAAGCGTGAATCGTAGCGTAGCGCGACCCGCAATTATGCGACAGGTAGGGAACAGCTCAATCTCCTTCCAGTTTTCTACATCGTTGCCGAAAGTGGACTCGAAGGCGGACTTGAGCTCCTCGTTCATGACGTTGCACACAGTCTCCAGCGCGCCATTGAGATCCGTCTTGATGAGCATGCCTCCCCACGCATCGTGGGCAAACTTGGGACCCAGACTGTAGTCGAGTTGGATCGAGTCAATTTGTGCGTGGAGCGAGCTGAGGACGCTGTCGGGCTGCTTGGTGAGCCACCCCAGCGCGGTCGGGGGCAGGATGACCTCGTCGTGGGGACCAAAGACTGGGATCAGGACCGATCGTCCATGCTTGGAGTACTAATGCGTTTGGGAAGAAAAGTTTTTAGCAAATTTATCCAATTGCGACAAAAGAGTGGCGGGCAACCCCACGTTCTCGTAAATGTCCTCGAAGACGGACACGGAGTCAGTGAGGAACTTCTTCCTCACGTCCTTCCAAGACAAGCCCTGCTCAGCGCCGAGGCGGAGGAGGTTTCGGGGATAGCGAACAACGAAGCGAGACCAGTAGGAGATAAGGACAATAACGAAGAAAATGGCCAAGAAAGCGAGTTTGTGGAGGGGTCCGACCTCGTTCACGAGGGTCTGGACCCCCTTGAGAGTGGCAGATTCCATCTTGTTTTTTTGCGCCCACGGCCCTGAAGCCTTGTGATGAATCCTGAGGGGGAGAGGCAGAGGCAAGAAAAAAAATATTTGGGGTTCTCTTGCGAGTATTATATACAAGGCCCAGGACTGTTCCGTTCCCTTCCCCCACCCAGACCCAAGAAATGGGCTGTCATACGCCGGCGTTAGTGGCGGACTGAGAAAATTTCCCTAAACACCTCACAGTACGCGTCTACCGGCCGGCTCGAGGTCATGATTCTACACTGACACTTGGCGATCTGATAAGATTAAACCTGGGAAGGACGCTTGTGGGGCTCCCTAACGTGTGCTAATCAACTGCCGGTTCGGGGTGGGGAATTCATCTCCGAATGATGGGACAAAAAAACTAATCCGTTGCGTAATATTGCAAAGCCCTTCCAAACCGCCTTTTTCGCAACGCCCTTGATCCAGGCTGCCCGTGCCGTTTCGGCCTTGCATGGAAACGAACCACCTTGCCTCGATGCTTGAGGCGGCATCAATTGGGCTTAGTAGGCATGGGGGTCGCTGGGTCTCTGCATGCCGAGGCACTAGCGGGATGTAGGGCGGGCGTGGAGGGGGGGAGAGGAAGGGTCAAGCCGCAGGGCACCGAGAGAAGGCCCCAAAAGCGGCTAAAGGTTAATTCACGACGTTGATGCCTGTTTCGTACGAGTGTGCTTTAGCTTCCATCTGATAATCGGCGTCGAGAGCACACGGATCCGTCCTCGTGGGGCTTCTTGGGAGCGTCCCCCCACCGCCACCACGCCGTCCTACCCACTCAATTCATGTCCTCCCACGAGGCTGGGCACGGCAAAGCTTTGTGAATGGCCTGACGAGGCATTAGGGATTCGTGTTTCAGATGTTTACAACCTATGAAATGTCTTTCTCTTGGTCCTCCTTCTCCTCCTTCCCCCAACATCAACCCACGGCTCGCACTCAGCCGTGTCGATCGAATAGCGTTAGATCCAACGGATACTTCTCGCCCATCCAGATTGCCCGCGTTGAGTGGTCCACTTTCGCGACAGCATTTGGGTCTTCGCCTTCCTTGGGCACCACATTGGGGTGGATGAGCGCTGACAATGGGCCGCGCCAGATCGCAAGCCACGACACGAAGGCGCCAAACTGAGCGGGCGTAAATAGGTTGACCTCGAACATGGCTACAGGGTGTGGTCCAATTGGTCGATCCCAGAAGGCGTAGATTCGAAGCTCGGGAACTGCCGGTTGTTTGTAAGCGAATGAATCCTTGCTCCGGGGGGTCGGGTTGTGTGTTGTGCATTTGTTAATTACTCACACTCTCGGCGGATGCGCTGCCACAGCTCATACGCGTACTTCTTGTGGTCCTCCTTGGTTTGCAGGTAGTAAATATGGATGTCACTATCAACAAGCATAATTAACACGCAAATCCTTCCATCTTACGACTTTTACGTTGGAGTGTGGAGAGGCCACTCACAAACCACCCCGTCTCCCCCGGTCGAGCGGGTCGATAAACTTGTCATAGGCCTCGCTCAGTTTGTCTGCCGGCGGGTTCACGTAGCTCTTCCCGTCGGCAGCCCTCTCGTCGGGGAGAGGCGGCGCATTTTCATATCCACTTAGTGGGGAGGGATACGCAGACGTGGGCTGACCAGCCATCCTTGACAACTATGTATCCTTTTCTCTTAAGAGCGTGTGTGAGTGTGGGTGTGTTGACTGAGACCTGGTTGCGAGGCGTGCGTGCTTGCTGGGGCGCGGGGGTTGATTATCGCTAGTGAGGCCGATTGCCGCGGTAGGGCGTCCCCCGAGCCTTATAAAACCCCAATGCTGCAGCGCCCAGAACATTGGCTTAATAATGTTGCGTGATTTCGCTAGGCAATTGGCTTAATAAAGCACTGCGCTAAAAGGTTACGCGCGCGCGAAATGGCGTAATGGCGTGACTGTCGGAACTGGTCCGAGCGGTCAATTGGGGCAGATTCGGAACTCTACGCAAATGAGGGGCACCAACCAGACAATCAATGCTCATATGCTAGGCGTCGCTAACGACAGTGCAACTGCGTAATCTTGGAGAAACCAACTGTGTTATTGTCGTCAGCCTCTAAGTAAGAAACACCTATGTTTTCTCAGTACGTACACTGAGAAATCGGCCAGTGCTGCTGAGAAAAAATCTGCCAAGCATCCATCACACGGGATCCATATCCTTGATTAGACGATAATTTCCTTAGGGCAATAGTTTACAGGAAATGGAACTTGGAAAAACAATTGGCTTGACAATAACAACCTGTGGCTGTTGACAAATTTTCTTGGCGTTATGTAGAATCACAAATTGAACATAACTTTGAAGCTGTCAATTTTGATTTCTTCTCTCAGCAACGGCTAGTAGCCGGCACTCTTTACCATGTAACGCTCTATGTCTCGAGAGCTCCGTAGTCCAGCAGTAACTCTTCAATGCCCTCCATTCTCTCGTCATACCCTGGAAAAAATAAACCGTCTGGGACAGGGCAAATATATTCTTCTGAGCGCGAAATAGAAAGAGGACATTTTCCCTCGATCAGACAATATTGGGACAAATATCTGTCTTTTGCCCATTCGCTACAGCATTCCTCTCCTATCTCATTAGGGTTTGCACCAGACGCTAGCAAGGAACGAACCCCAAAAATATCGCTTCGGCAGACTGCAATCTGAAGCGGAGTCACTTGACAGGTCAATGGCTGAGGACATGCACCGAATTCAATCAACTTCTCAATGACACAGTATGTAGAACCTTCGTCCAAGCAAATACACTCATCATCTTTTGATTCATGATGAGTGATATATAAGTGGAGGAGCTGTGTAGGATTTGTACCAACACCAAAATTGTCGATAAGAAATCGTATAGCACCGTGAGCCCCAGATGGATGACAGGCGAAGATTTCAAAGATGTTCCCACTGAAATCCCATTCGATGATACTATCAGTAGCGCAATACACATCCATTTGAATTGGTATCGAGTTATTCAAAATTTTTGGATCAATTGACCAACAGTATTCTTTTGCAAGGGAGAAGAAGCCGCTATGCAACATGTTGACCAGCAGCTGCAATTGAGAATTTCCAGAGTAATTTGTCCAATCAATTGCAGAGAATGGATTGGCTTCTTGTTCTCTAAAGGGTGTACCTCCGGGGGGTGCAAATGGGGCAATATTCGCAACCAAGGACTTATAATGAGGCATTTTCGGATTAAGAAACCGATACGCCAATTGGCTTGGTGTGAATTCTGGATGTTCATAAAGTATCACTGCTGCTGAACATTGGCAATATAAATCAAAAGTAAGCGTTGAGGTTCTGGGGCCATGAGAATAAAAAAATGATTCATCGCAAAATAGTTCATTGACGGTGAGTGCGCGACGAAAGATAGAGGCGCATATTGTCGAATAAGCTTGTTCTTCATTTAGTTGAAAGAATAAAGACGTTTGGCTTTTGACTCTGTCGGCCTGAAGGAACTCGCGAACGGTGTAGTGGGCTAGAGTGATAGAAATACCGTCTTGACACGAGATAAGACAACCGCAGCTTTCTTTTAATTCTTCGATGCCACTGAAGTCTCTGTCGTCATTAGTCAAGCTTGAGGTGTATGTATATGAGCTTAGAAGCACAGAACCAGTCATCTCGCAGGAGGGCCCGGTAGACCACAGGAAATCATGGCAGCAAAGCCAGTGCAGTGCATGTCGAACCAAGCCCTGATCTTCAGGAGAGATCATGGAAAATATCCTGTCGTAGCTTTCGTCTAAGCCCTCTGGGAGATTCTTTAGAGCTTTCCGAATACGCGTCTCCTTTCTAAGTCGTCTCAGAATGTCTATTTGGCACACGGCCCATCTGAACATCCCTTTAGCTCCTTTAGAAAGGGCCATTTCGACTTCCGAATAAAGGTCCAATGGCCATCTTTTGAACATTGGCTCAATCTTTAGCCGACTATGAACGTACTTCTTTTTATCTTCTTCAACCAATTCGTTTGACATTGGAAGCGATATGGCTATCTTTTTCATCACTTGTTGGACGATCAACTCTTCACGACTTGTTGCAAGAAGCCGGATCTTCCGAAATCGCACATCTGTCATTAATTGTTGGATAAGTGCCAGAAGGTTCTCACGGTGATGAGTTTCATCCAGTGCATCAATTATAATAAAGACATTGTCAAACTCCGAGAGCAGACTGTGCAGAATACAGAGAAGTTCTTGCAAGTCTGGCTCATGACCTCGACGAAATAGTTCGAATGCGGGGAGAGGAATATTAGTCGTCCATTGAAAGATCTCGCTGATCAACCATCTTAGAAACGGCATCGCCTCATCTTGGTGGTGTCCATGGTAACAGAAGTAGTACAAATATCGGCACTTGTGTCCAAATTGCTGCTTGAGTTGGTCAAATAGATGAGCAGCAATGATGGTTTTACCGGCACCTGGGATTCCATGAATCCACACGCATTGGGTCTTGCAATTGATCCAGTCAATCCACTGTTGGGACCGAAGTACCCAAGCTCCTGTTCCATCTTCATACAAGCTCCTTGCGGCATTATACCTTGGCGAAGGATCTGTATGCTTCAACCATTCGCGAATTTTTCTTCTCTCCGTTTCCGATAAAGTCTTCTTTATGATTTGAACATCTTGCCTAAGTATTATTAGTCAAATTTATATGAGAAGAAACTATGACTGAGTCAATTGGATGTGAATACATACATAATAGAAGCCCCCAAAGCAGCATTTATGGTAGATTTCATCTGCATTAGGTCACTTAACAATCCTTTTGCACGTTCTGCTTTGAGTGGCCATGCCAAGGTTTCTAGTGCATTGTTAAGCCTTCTCTTCTTAGACCGTGATTTATCCGATGCTTGGCCTAGAGGGAGTAATTTCTCCAGTTCCTTGATTATCCTTTCGCATCCTTGAATTGGGCCGTTGGCAGTGCCAAGTCGTGCAAGAAGAGAGGCATCTTGCTGGTCGCTTTTATCTAAGAATTGCAATCCTTGAAATACAATAGCTACCGAACTAGCTTCGATAAATATCAGCCGTAGGTCTTTAGGGTAATCTTTGACATGATCTATGTATGACTTGCATATTCCAGCCACCTGTTCGGCGCGTTGGATAAACGCTGTGATACTGACAGACGTCGAAGTCATGGCTAATATACCGACGAGCTTTCGCTAAATCACATTAACACGAACATGAAAAAACTTCTCCGTGACGTTGACAACATGGCAAGACTCTTTCAGCCAAGGCAGACACAAGGCACAAACTTGTCAGCAGGTTCACGTGATAACATGATAAAGGATACACGTGCTGAACAGTGATTGGAGCAACGTGACTTGAACTTGATAGGCTTAAGCAATGCGCCACATGTCGGCTGACAAGTCTCAGATATTACCTATAGCATTGCCAATGTGCAGTTATTGGAAAGGCTATCTCAGCATACCATACCAGTCTCTCCATCCCGCAAATGCAGCATCTCGTATTATATTTATTCATCTTCTGATCGCCTCAGTAAATACCCCATTTGGAACGGACAATCTTTCCGTCTCAGGTGATTTTTCTTTACTGAAAAAGCCTCGAATGTCGTTAATAGTGTCACTAAAGAATGCTCGGACTTTATTGACAGTGCCCTCTGGAGGTGTGCGCTCGTGAAACCAGTTGTCAATGTCCTTGTTCCTTGCTAATAATGCGTGCTGTAAGAGCTTCTGGGTCTCCGTGCTCTGAGAGATTTGAGCAATTGTACACCAGGCATTTCCAATAAAGCTAAACCTGGAAGTAAAGAGGAACAGGCTATAGATGATGATAAAAAGAAGAACGTTGCTGAAGGTGATTGAAAGGACAGCTATAAATCCCAACATCGACTGGGGGCTCTGGACAGGGATGAATTGGATTATCGTTAATGTATCTTGGCCAGGGGCGAAGGCCATCATGCTATCGTGGTACGCCATCCTTAGTGCCAGTGTTTGTAAAGACTGTAGAGCAAGGACTAGCGAATTTATGTCCTTTACAATGTCCCCAAATGTTTGCCCTAAAAGTGGATGGACGCTCTGGAACGGGATATCTGTTGAATAACAGTCCGAACACATCGGCAGTGAATTCGTGATTGTACGGCCATCCCAGGAATAACTACCGAGCTTTATTCGCTCCGCAAGCCAATTATCATCAACAGTTTCAGGCCCTGCTTCTTTGAGTGATGTCTTCATATTTTGTGGAGTAATTCTAAGAATTTCTCGGATAATATTGCTGTCTTTCGTTTTGGCTCCGCTCGCTCCAAGTTGGATGCGTATTGCTGCAGTATCATAAGAGTTGGACACAAAGTCATATTCCAGAGCCGGCTCTGTCAGATTATTCGGCATGGATGCAATAACCTTTAGGTTCTCTATGGTGTTCGATCTGTGATTTGTATTAGTATGTAATTTCATGTGGAATTCGCAAAATGAATACGCAGTTTTGACATACGAGTCAAGTGTATTCAAAGAATCAAAACACTAGGATATTTTGGAGTGGAACTCGGCTGCAACTGTTCCATTCTTTGCTCTGACTTGATTCCATTGTTGCAGCCATGGGCCCGGTCTGCTTGAATTACGATGTGTCCATGTTGAATTTAATCTGAGGATTTGGTAGAACTCAGAGGCATTGGTTTCATACTGACGAATAGACTCATTATTTATCAGTAGCCAGCTGTTACCAACTGGGAGATTGCCTGACGCGGCCAGTTCCGAAGTAAGACCTGAAGCTGTCTGCGGTCCTATCGGGCATATTATCCAATATTTGGTAGACTTTTTCGACAATATCACTGGCATAGGAAAAATAAAATCAGAAAACACTGAGCCATAATATCCTTGCAAAGCCCTGCGATGAGATATTGATAATTTTGTTGCGTTGGTCTTGATTGTACCACACATATAGGGGTTTGTTTCAATATTTCCGCCACAGAATCCTGCTGTGAACTCAGGACTGACACAAATTACGCGGGAATCAATGACTTTGGTCATTCCGCTGAAGGTTTGAATTTTCTCTCTGTTAGATTGAATCGATATTGGAAGGAACGCTCTGATTGTAGGCCCAGTATCATCAATTCCGTCCATCGACTTGGGAGGCTCATGGTGCTCCGCGAAGATTGGAAATATGGATGGTTTTGTTTCCCATTTATTGGATGAATAGGCTAGACTCTTTAGGACCTCGTAACGGTCTACACCGTCGTCAGTCGTGGCCCGTGGAAAGTCGTACCCATAGCTGGTATTGTGGGAAAAGGATCTGATTGGCGTGTCTCTAAGGTCCATAAAAAGCAATGTAGAGGTAAACTGACACGCCATGGCATACAACAATAGAATTCTACCTAAAACTCGAAGGCTTATGTCAAAAGTTTTACTAAGAAGAAGTAGTGTTCCAAGTGATTGAGGCCCGCTGTTAGCAAAACGAGCAATGGAAACCTCAGCTACCGATGTTGTCGGTATGCCGTATTTTTCAATAGCTATGGCAGCCATCATAGAGGTGGCAATTGTAGCGAGAGACCCGATAGCCACCCTGATAAGAATGTCCGTCAATGTTATGGCTTGTGTTGACCTTCCGCTCACCATCAAGCTGCGCCACAATTTGTGTTCTTTGTCTCCGAACCAAAGCCATGATAAGAAGATAATGGCGGCCACCAAGATAACGAATGATGTTATGATAATGAATTGAAACCACAAACTTATTCTATCAGGAAGGGTGTTGGGGAATGCCATGATTGTTTCATCATTGTCGTGTTCAGCTTCAGGTTGCTCGTCATCAGATGAAATAAGCGGGCGACATTAGTGCCGAAAACCTGGCCCGTGGCAGTTCTCTCTCATGTCCTGGCGGGTATCGGGAGAAGGATTTGAGTTCTCCATATTGTGTGTTCTAATGGTTGGATTGATTAATAATTTGTGGCAGATACAGATGACGGCCGAAGGCTTCGACCGTATGTGGGGTTTAGCCCGGATTTATTCTCAGAAAGAAAATCGGGCTGGAATGCCCTCTTCAGCGCTTGCTCAACTTTCTCTGGCTTGAATGCCTAAATCCTTAGCGCACAGCGAAAGAATGCCTTGGGGGCCGTTAATGCAGAGGTTAGCACCCAATGAGCGCGGCCATCTGATCATGGTGGGTGCACCATGATAACTGCCCGAACACGCTATCTGGCTGCTCAGCTGGCCTTATGCAGCTAACAGTGGCAGTGCAGAGTTTCAGCCTTTCAATATCTTACCCCAAAAACACCGCGATCCCATTTCCTATTACACCCGAGCATCCAAATGCCTCAAGTCTCATGGTGACCGTGGCTATGGCTTGTATGTTTTTGAATTCGACGGCTACGTCGGATACCTTCTCTACTACCTATAAAAGTTGGGAAATAATTGTTATGTTCATATTCGCTATTAATTCTACCTTGAAAATGGTAGAATTCCGTTCCTCCTCCACAGAAACCTGGTCAAATTAGATATAGTTCTAAGCGATATTACTAATTCTCGAATGTTTAAGACCTTCTGGTCCTACACATCTCCTGCTTACACTACAATCAAATTAGTTGTGAACTACTCACAATGGGGCCTTAACTACAACGGAGATCTCCTAGAGTTTGGACTCAGAAGATAGTGATCGGAACCACAGCATGCAATACATTGGACTTGTCATTCAAAGATTCCAGACAAATGTTGAATATGAAACTGTAAACGATTTCATAGTTTGTCATCTTGAAATTTGCTTACCTGACGTTAAATTTGTGTTCTATTGCTGTGTCTCTCTTTTTACTGAATTTCATACCCAAAGAAATGCCGGATCTCATTTCTGATATAGCTAGCTTATTTAATGTCATTATATCCCAACTTCTAACCATAAGAGCTCTACAATTAGGATAAAACGCATGTATCTCGTTATTTCAGGTTGGCAAGCCTGTATTGCCTCACAACTTACAATAGTACAACGCTAGGCTATCCACTCGACTCCACTGGACGGCTTCCATAGCTCAGTTGGTCAGAGCTTCGTACTAATACTTCAACTTCAAAGTGTTGGTGATGCGGAGGTCGCAGGTTCAAGCCCTGCTGGGAGCATTGATGTGTTCGCATTGCCATCCAGAGTCTTTTTCAGTCTCAAAACACAGAGTTGGTTGTTTTTTGGTCGGGCAAATAATGACCGAATAAAGTTGTTGTAAGTGCCACATTTATGACTTGCAGCGCCTGGTCAAGCCTGCTATCTATTCTTTTGACCAGGCTTACAATTGTGTACCAAGGGACTGACGTTCACGACTTGATAAGCTGCTTTATTTATAATAGAACATATTGAACTTGAATCTTTGATGATAAATCTGCCGCACGGCCATCTGAAATTTTATAGAAGTGGACGATGTGAAAACAAGCAGTTTGGCATTGGGCCGTCAAAAAACTAAGACATAGGAAAGTCTGGAAAACCACTGCTCTCGGTAATAACGATTCAAGGCTGAAGAGTATAGTAAGAACTGTGCCAATCGTTGTATGAGGACAATAAAATACATGAGTTTTTTTCCGAAAGCATTTTAGGATCTAGAAACCTTTCACATTCTACATGTGGATTTTCTTTACAATCAGAGCCCTTTACGATTGCATTTTGGCCTATATTCAACGCCCAGATCAAATAACAATGGCTTATATAGACTGAAATTGACATAAATTGTAGTGGATGAATTGTCTAGAATTTTACGGACAAAATAATTCAGTGGCATGGGAGCGGTGTAAAAAGTGTGGTTTGAGATTTACTGATCTTGGCGGGGAAATTTGTCTCAAGTATGACTATCTCAGCCCTTGACTTCAAATTAGGTGAGGCACAAGTTTTAATGGACGGCAGTTGAGAGCTGCAATTGTATTGGTTACCATGAATTGCCCTGCTTTTGCTACTGAGAGACGAGTGCGCCCTGGGTTATAGAAGGAGAAACATTCACGGCGATATTCGTTTAGAAGGGGCATTTTCACCGTAGTTAGATCCGTAGAATGGGTCCATTATCTTGGCTGTGAGGGCGGTCGAATGCTGTCAATATGATACTTAAGATATTATTGCAAGATTGAGACTGAGAGAGCGTATCACACCCTTTTGTGAAATATACTGGAGCAAGTCACCAGTTATGGAAGCACAGTTCTAATGGCTTCTAATAGAACATAAAGAGCCATGGATATTGAATATAGTAAGGACAATGCGAAGTGACTGGGCTTGGCGAAAGTAACAAGGAATACAAGACAGGATATGGTTTATAATATTTATTTGGATTCATTGAGAGGGTTTGGGCTGCGAGAGTAATATAGATTCGGGTCTATTCTAGTCTTCATTTCAACGACTGCTCTGCTGACAATCTAAACCATACTATCTCGGGCAAGGCTAGAGTGGGACAACAAACCCAATCTAAGAAATCAAACATTACGATCATGTATAACTTAGGGGGTGCAACGTTGTGTGAACACAAACGGTAGTTGAGTGGGTTCATGCCAAGCTACATTTCTATCTTATTATCGATATCGTAAGGTTGCATGGCTGTAACATAGATGAAGAAAATTTCACTACGATACAGTAGCTAGGCTGCATATCAGCATATTTATTTCTAACCTAAAATAGAAACAGATTTCCTGAGAGATTTAAAATTAAAACGACGTGTTACATTATTATCTTGGTTGAGGCAAGACAATGTGCACACACGAAGATTTCAATTCAATATCTGTACTGACTAATTATATATATATCAATTTGGTTTTACATATCTAGTAATTGTTTTATTGTGCATGCTTCTATTTTTTACTCACACATCAGTCGCTGGGATTGCAGATATCCGACCCGCGACACCCAATTTCTCACCACGACTTCGAACTTAGATACACGCAAATCCGAGAGGCTTCTAATATGCATTAAGAGTAGCAGGAAAATTTCAAAACAAACAAATGCCTCGTTATAAAATATTTAGTTTAAAAGCTTTTAATAATTATGGATCGAAACATTGCGATGAGACTCCAACTTGCTGGAATCTGAATAGCTTCATTTGTCCAGGGCTGGATAATTAGGCTAAACACAATCCCCGGGCGGAATACTTTTCCGCGGTATGTCACCGCAGCCAGTCAGACGGTCGCTTCTCGCCTCGCCGCACTTTCCCAACAGGTCCTTACTTATCTCTTAACTATGCGCCTTCTAACCACTTTCCTCAAATGGACATCCGAGCGACAGCGAGACGAAATGCGCAATGGCCGACTATACACGTAGCTCGACGGATAGTGATGCGCGCTCCAGGACAGAAATAGCAACTTAATAATCGTGTCACATGCGCGCTGATCCAAGCGCCAATGCTGACAGAGTCCCTCCAGCAGGGAAGCAGGCTCAGGAAACGGTTGTTCGGCTGGTCTTGGCGCCGAGCCGGCAGATGGCAAGCTCTGCAGATTTTCATAGGTGGTTTTAATGATATATGGGCGTGTATGAGCATGGGGCAATTGCCCCGGATTCGTTGCTCGAGCCTAGATTAGCGAATCATTCACGTAGGTTTAGCGGGGGCCTCGCGGCCGCCTCCGATGTGCATTGCTACGAAAGGACCACTGGTAGCTGGGAAGTGCTTGTGACACCATAGCAGTCAATTCACGACAAGAAATATTGATGCCGTTTAGCCGACTTAGCCCTCCATCGGTGGGCAGCCGGCCTTCGGTGACCTATCACATACCGAATACCCGAGCACACCACTTCTTGTTTGGGCAGCATTGATTCGGCCAAATAATCCTTTCACATTAATTGCTAACTGTGATGAGCAATGCCCTGTTCGCAGAGCAGGCTATCAATGGCCAGCCTAGGCCAGCGTCGCGTTCCACACCCTGGTCCACAGATGCGCGTAAGACAAAGCCGACCGGGGATAGTCCACTGTAAACGCTCTCTCAAGCCCCCCGACTCATCGCATCTGAGCCAAGGGAAGCGGGGTCGCGGGGTAAGAAGAAGGCTAAGGAGTCTAGACCATGACTGCAGAGTGAACTAGGCCGTCCTGGTCGGGAGTAACATGTGTTTTAGTTGTCATTAAGCATAATTTTGAATAGCGGGTTCGTCCGCTCTGCAACAGCCATCTTGGGGTCGTATAAGCAGTGATTAACTCGGTGCTTCATATTGGCCAAATTCGTCTTACATGCAATATGCAGAGATAAACCCAGATAAGAATAGAAACAAGAAGGTCAATAATGCATGCCGTGTGACAAAAAAGGGACTTCCCCTTGATCACACCGTGTGTTTCGTTCGGGAGCGCATTGCCGAGCCACTCGTCTGTATTGGCACTGCCAGTTACGTATACCTGTACGCGTTATCCTTGTAGATCGAGCATGCATCGGCTACCATTATAGGCAAGGGTCACGGCTTTTTTCGCGAAAGCGAGGTCAGGGGAGGAAATTCGTACATTGCTACACAGACTGATGGACTAGTACAGTACACTTGATCCCAATGATATCAGAATCCAAGACATGACAATTTTTTTTCTCCCTCCAATCACAGCTCCTCTCCCATTCCGGCGGGGGTTCGAACAAAGTCGGGCTTGGTGATGACGTTGTTGTTCGCGTCCTTGATCTTCTCGAGGAATCGCTTGCCGTTTTCCGGGTCGTCTGCGAAGAGCGTGTCGATGACCTGTTTCTGCGGGGTCTCGCCCATCCACTTGAACAGCGACACATCCCTGAACTCATCGGAGCGGAAGATTTCCAGCATCTCGACGGGCTCATCGCCGATGTTCTCCACAAAGTGACCCATGTTGCGTGGGACAATGCCCACGTCGCCAGGGACGTAGTCAAAGGTCCTTGCGTTACCCTCGGAGGCGAAGATGGTGACCCTGGCACGGCCGCGGATGAAGAAGGACCACTCATCGGCAGATGGGTGCCAGTGCATCTCGCGGATGGCGCCGGGCTCGATGATTGCGTGTGCTGCTGCAACCGTCTTCGAAATGGGAAAGTTGCGAGAGTCTGTGATGCGCACGTGGCCGCCGCCATTGGTGCTGTTAATCGGTTCCTGCTCCAGCATCCTGTGCGTGAAGTTGTATTTGGACTTCTTGACCTGCTTGCCCCTGGGCGCTTCATCCCGAATGGAACCAGGAACGCCGCCCTGGAAGATGTACTTTTCCCCCTTGGGAATGTGGGCAAAGACCTCGGGCGCGAGGTTGAAGTTCTTGGAGATGACAGACTTGGGGGTGTGCGCTGCTCGGATTAGCATTCCGAATTCCGACAACATAAGGCAACATACCAAGCCAGTCTGTGAGGATGAAGGTGGATTCCTCAGAAAAGTGTCCATCATCAAAAATGAGGAGGAATTCAGTGCCATTCTCACTGAGACCCTGGAGGGAGTGAGGCACTCCGCTAGGGAAATACTAATGGATCCTGTTAGTGGAAAACTTCATTTTGCCATCGCGAGTATCAATCAGTAGCAAATACTTACCCAGAGGTCTCCCTTCTTCAAATCATCGATAAAGTTGCCGCCCTCATAGTCAAGTGCGGTAACACGGACCTCACCATCTAGGACGTAGGCCCACTCAGCCTCCTTGTGCCAGTGGAGTTCACGGATAACGCCCTCGCCGAGGCGCATGTTAACGCCCGCCAGTTCGACGCTGGTTGGCAATTCTCGGATGGTGGTTTGTCTGGTCCATCCTCCTTCCTGAAAATAATTAGCATCGATGCAAGAACGGACCTGTATCTAGATCGTAATTTGATATCTTCACTGGGTGCTCACCTCAATGCGAATGTGGGAGTCTGCAAAGCTCCAACGCATGTTGGCCAAATTTCCATGATCAGTGCTCGGTGGGCGAACAAGATCGGGGCTCTGTCTGGAGCGCTCCTTGTTCCAAGGACCTAGGACAGAGGCACCCAGACCATTGCGCCAGGGCAAGGGGTCAAGCTCCTCTCCAATAGCGTCAACTGCGCCATCGTAAGGATCTTTGTGGCCAGGCGTAAAAGGAAGTTTTCCACCGCCAGTAACACTGCGGTAGTTCTGAGGAATTCCAAGACCGTCAAGAAGACGCTGTCGAGGACTGTCTTGGACGGGGACGGCGTTGCAAAGATTGGCAACGACAGTCGCACCAAAGATGAGTTTGGAGTACATGGTGATAGAGATTTTGTACCCCGTAAAAGGGCTAGTATAATTCCAAAAACAGACCAAGTGTGTGTATTACTTAAAAATGTGTGCTAGAGCAATGATGGGGGCTGTTGGAGATGGCCGTTTTGAACAGAGACTCCAGGTCTATAAAATCCAATTGAGAAATGTCTTGGCAAATCTCCTCATCTTCTCCTTCGGCGATGACACCGAATGAAGGCCGAATGTTCTCCATCAGGATAATCAGCCGTCGATGGTCGTACAACATAGAGTCGTTGTCATCATGCAATGTGCGGGGTTGGGTTGCTGGCAAATGATATCGGCTTGCCATAAGCCGTAGACCGGGGTATGTTCCGTGCGTCCCCGGCAGCGCAAGCTTGAACTAGTCGTCTACAGAGTTTCTCCAACATCTACTACGCATCGGCGATAGCTTGGCGAAATGAGGGGTCATACAGTAGCTGAAACTTGGCGAATTTGCCCCGTAGTCGAGCGCTTGGCAGCCGGTGCAATCCCGACATAGGAGTATAAGGGGGAAGAGGAATTGAGTCCTTCCCCCTTGATTCAGATCCAACTGCCGCATTTCACATCCAAAGCAATTCGGTCAAAGTAATCCGGTCGATTTCCCCACCTCTGCGCCCCCCTCTCTGCAACATACTCCTGCGTTGCCTAGGATGTCTGAACTCCCAACCTCGACATCTTATGGGACCGTGAGCGACTCAGCTCCTCCCGAGAACAATGGCAACGCAGCAAATGGTGGGCCAGAGGATCCGTTGCTCGGTCCAAAGCCCTCTTCCGACTCATGGTTGCGAAAAAAGCTGGCGGTAGATGTTAGACGCGATTGGGCCGACATAGTCCTCCTCGCCTGTTACGTGATTACAGGGATACTGGATAGTGCTTCCATTTCGACTTGGGGAGCCTTCGTATCTATGCAAACTGGTAAGTAATAGGATAGTATTGGCGGTGGATAGTAAAAACTAGAGATAAGAAACTGACACGTGGGATCAGGCAACACTGTATATGTCGGTTTGGGCCCAACCGCCGGCACCAACCGATGGAAGAAATCTGGTATCTCGATCCTGGCTTTCTGCACCGGCTCCTTCTTCTTTAGTCGTCTCCACAGAGCGTTTTCACCTTCTCCAAAACGGAGGTGGGTTTTGTGTTTGTCATTTCTTATTCAGATGGCATTTATCGTCATTGCTGCGTCCATCTTGACATGGGGACCGAAGGGTGCGGGACCAGACGACGTGCCCTGGTATGTCCTGGTACCCATCGGCCTCGTGGCGCTGCAGAGCTGCGGCCAAGCTGTTGCAAGCCGAGCGTTGAAGTACAACGCTCTCACTAGTGTGGTACTGACAAGCATCTACTGTGATTTATTTTCCGACGCCGAGCTCTTTGAGAGCATGTTTGTCAACGTGGAGAGAAACCAAAGGGTAGCCGCGCCGACACTGCTTCTCCTGGGCGCACTTCTAGGTGGATTCATTGCTAAGAGCTCACTGGGGGCAGCTGGTGCATTGTGGGTTGCAGCAGGTCTGAAGCTTTTGATCGTCTTTTCTTGGGGTTTCTGGCCAGCTGCTGAGTAACATTGAAGCAAGCTCCATATCGCGTTGATATATGCAATGCATCGGAAAGGGGCTAAGGACAAATTATGGGTACTGCTAGCCTATAGGAATCTCGACAATAAAATACAAACCTTCAAAAGTTCCCAAAAATGACATTCCGCTGTCCTGTCCATTGAACGCGCTCGGAATTCTCGGCACCCGCAAAAAAGCAAGTTATCTGATATGATCATCATTGCCCAGTGAGATGACGAGTGAGGCTCCGCACCGATGAATAAGGTCCTGACATTGACGTGTGTAGTGTCTCAGGTCTCGGTGACACTGGATTCACGCGGCAGCTACCGTCGGCGATACGACTTGAGTGATGACTTCTCGTAATTCCAGGCAGTGACTTTTGCCAATTACCCGGGAAGCAGTATTACAAGCCCAAAACTCTCACAGATCGATGTACTTTAAGAGGCTAGACCACGTCCCCTGTCTACATCTGGCGCCTCCAATACGTCGTCTGCCTTCCCCGCAAACGTGCGTGTGATCACAATGCAACACTGCCAACCCCCACTGCAACCATTCTTCAAGCCACGAGTTTGAGGCTATTGGTAGTTCTAAGCCTCTTAACCAAAGAGAGAGAGATCAGCTACCCGTCTTATGGAAGTCTTGGGTCAGACTGCTTTTGCCACGGATTACCTGAATATGTGTGGCTCAATGAGCTCTCGCTCGCATTAACGAGATGTCGTGACCGCCAGTCGCCCTACACCATTACGCCTTCGACGCTGTTTGCTTCGGTCACAAAAGGGAGGTGACTAGACACCACCAAAGCTTGCTCCAAGGGTCTCCCAACTTCATATCGCTGTCGACCCCTCACGGTGAGGGGACATCGGATGCCGAAGCCCGAGATACTGTCGAGGAGACTCCATGAGGAGAAGCTGTTTTGAATAGTATTGGTGGTTTTGATTTGCCGAGGGTTGTGCTGCTTCGTGCCCCTCATGATATCCCATGCGCGTATGCAGGTCAGGCCGCCATAGTCGCGGATTAATCCAAGCTGTTGCTAAAGTTGGCTCGCAGCTGATAACATATAAAGGCCTGGCTTAGTCTAAGCTGGTTAGTGTTTGGGATCAAGCATTTCTAAGTTTTCTCTGACCTCATCAACTTGACCCCCTACCATTATGAAGATTGTGGAAAAGATCACATCAGATGTCAAGAACGACGTAACCTGGAACCGAGCCGCAAGGCTTGGGGTAAAGGGCGCCAAAGCACTTCCTTCTGCGTCCGTTAGATACGGCCTTGACAAGTTCCCCATCATTGGATGGCTTCCACGATATAACCCAAGATGGTTTCTCAATGACTTGATTGCCGGTTTGACCATCGGTCTGATGCTCATTCCTCAGGGTTTGTCTTACGCCAAGATTGCTGAGATTCCTGTCGAATATGGGCTCATGTCCAGTTGGCTGCCCGCTGCAATTTATGCCTTCATGGGAACAACCAAAGGTGAACCTTTAAAACACACTCTGCGCCTTGGCCGCTCTGTATTAACCTCTCTGCGCAGATGTCTCAACAGGACCGACTTCCCTCATCGGACTGCTTACATCCGAAAACGTTCATGCGCTTAGTGATCGATGGACTCCTTCCGAAATCGCATCCGCAACGGCATTCATGATGGGAGTATATGGTATGGCACTTGGGTTCCTCAAGCTAGGTTTCCTGCTTGAATTCATCTCCCTGCCCGTTCTCAGTGGTTTCATCACCGCTATCGCCATCACTATTATCCTGAACCAAATGGATAGTCTTTTGGGAGAAGCCAACGTTGGAGACGGAACTGCCACCCAGATTCATGACATTTTCAACGAGCTCCCCAATGCCAATGGCTGGGCATGTCTTATTGGATTTACGGGGATTCTATTTCTTACTATTTTGGATAAGTCTGGTAAGAGATGGGGAAAGAAGTACAAGTTTGTCTGGCTCTTGTCCATTACGAGAGCTTTCTTGACCCTATTGCTCTTCACTGGGGTAAGCTACGCTGTCAACAAACACAGGGACCCGGACAACTATCTCTTTGATGTTGTCAAAGTCAAGGCCAATGGTCAAGAAGCCCCCAAGATGCCTAGGACTGATCTTATTCCCGAGGTGGCTGGCCGCAGTATTGCAGTTTTCATAGGTGCTGCAGTGGAACATACAGCCATTTGTCGTGCGTTTGCCGTCAAGAATGGTTATACCACAGACCAGAGCCAAGAGCTCTGCTATTACGGCGTGACGAACTTCTTCAACAGCTTCTTCCACGCCATGGGTGTCGGAGGTGCCATGTCTCGAACCGCAGTCAACTCCGCGTGCAATGTCAAGTCCCCTCTGTCAGGGCTGATCACAATGGCTGTTGTGTTGGTCTGTGTATACGAATTGGTGGGAACTCTTTACTGGATCCCGAAGGCCACTCTTGCCGCAATCATCATCACCGCCGTCTGGGGTTTAATATCTCCACCATCGACCTTTTACCGATATTGGAAGACTTCCCTTGCTGATTTCATTTCTTCCATGCTCGCTCTTTGGATCACATTGTTCGTCTCTAGTGAGGTTGGCATCGGCGTTGCAGTCGGCTTCAATATTGTCTACGTCCTGCTTCGACAAGTATTCGTCCGACTCAGTTCGGCCAGTGGGAGCGTACAATCGACATCTGAACTTGCCATTGCACTGGAGCAGTCCCGGTCCATGCCCACCAACATTCCCTCAGATGCGCGCATATTCCGCTTCAACGAATCGTTATTCTTCCCTAATGCTTTCAGCAACACGACAAAGGCCTTGGATGACATCCAAACATTTCACAGTCCGATATACAATGGTAGTCATGGACCTGAAACGGAGCGAAACTGGTCCGTCGTGGGCGAAAAGCGAGTTGCTCGGTTGCGCAAACAAGCTGGCATTACAGATCCATCGGCATTGCCAGCTATTGGACTAGTTATTTTGGACTTTGGTCGCGTAAACCATATTGACAGCACAGCGGTAACACACCTAAAAAACATGGTGGCTGGTATTAAGAAGTACGGAGGCAAAGAGGTTGAGATTAGGTTCGTGGGAATGTCTGACTATGTTCAAGAACGGTTTGAGAGGGCACAATGGCACATCACCGAAGCTGGATCTGATTCAAGTGAGGATGAGGATGAGAACCCCACAACGCACTACCACGACTTGATCAGTGCCCTGAATGCGCCTAGGCGTGCATCTTTGAACATGGATGATGAAGTATTGAAGGGCCAGGTAGCTCACCTCGAGAAGGCCGAGGCTTGATAAGGGATTAACGAGTGCTCTTGGGCATTATGAGTCGCTTTGTATACAGAACCTGAGGAGGATTTTGTAGGAGGCCAGTATGCTCTTTTCATAGTTTTATGATATCCTAGTACGAGAATAATATCTGATCAGCTGTTTCTCTGAAATCATACTCTCATTCTGGCACCTTCCAAAAATGTCAATTATTGGATAAATAGAGATTAACCTTCCCGACTTTGGAATGAACCTTTTGCGGTCGTGCGTTACATTATCACCTGCGGCAAAGGTGAAGTGGCACCGCTAATTTGAAGAGGAATGCCAGTCTATAACCCGGTTGATATCATGGCTTAAATTTAACTTAAATATTCATTAAACATTTATTTCTTTCCGTTGTTGTGTGCATCTATCTTCTGTTTCTTCTCCTCTTCTGACAACTTGTCAAACTCTGCTACATTTTCGTCCCATTTACGGACACACTCAGCCTCCCAGTTGCAATCCTCCACCTGCCCATATGCAGGGTGGCTAAATCGAGCGTGTCGACTGGGCCAGTTGGATGCGTGGTAGTGGTGTTTTACAAGTGCACCACGCGCATCGTGGTTGCCCGAGTCAGAGTGGCCTTGGCCAGCACAAAATGCTTCCACATTCAGGACGAGAATACGACTCACGACCTTGGACTCGTACAGATTGTGAAACGCGTCCCAAGTGACTTTGGGGCCACGGGTTCTCTTATTCATCTCTTCAAGAAGTGCATTGGTAAATGCAGACGGCCCCGTGCCAGTGATGACTTGATCAAAGTCGAGCTGAACTTCGCTCAGGGCCACACCTTGGGATTTCGCAACATCTTTGAGCCATGACATGATGTTTTCAATCAGTTTTAGCATGACTGGTTGGCGTGGTCGAGCAATAAAGGTCCATTGACAGAACGACATTGACTTCTTGCCCAGGATCGGATGGTCTTTGAACTCGGGTTGATCAATCTCAATACCAACGATCATGTCAATATCTTTTTCATCATATCGCTCAGGGATGAACCGAGTAACGGGTCGCAGAGCCTCCACATCAATGTCTGCATAAACACCACCCTCCGCGTACATGATCATATACCGCAAGAGGTCAGCCTTGATGATGGGCAGGTTGATGGTGCGGTAGAATTGAACAATATCGGGACGGTTCAAGCCTTTGGCTCCAAAGTGTCCCTCCACATATGCCAACTCATTGGCATCAGTCAGCACCTCATAACGCATTCCCGGGTTCTTCTCTGACCAGGTCCGTGCATTTGCGGAATCTCTTTCCTCAAAGCTGAATGGGTTTGTTTTCCACGTTTGCCAAATCTTCTGTGGGAATGTGTGTTTTGCAACATGTTGTTGTGGCGTCTCCTCTTGCCAAATCATGCCCCAGGGAGTGGGTATGGCCCAGAGCATGTCAGTGTTCAAGATGAGCAAAACTATGCAAACGAATACCACGTAAATACGAAGGTACCTCATCATCTGAGTAGGTACTTTGTTCCGAAACTTGGCGGTAGAGGCCGCCAGAGTTGGCGAACCCAGAGGGGAACTCATTTCCACAGCTTGATCTCCAAGGAATTTCTTTTCAGAGATTGGAGAAACAGCAGATGGAATGTAGATGTTTGCTGGAGCACTGTAGCGAGTGCGAGGTTTCATATCGAGATTGATCAAGAGAAGACGGAAATTGAGGTTTCAGCGATTGGGAAATTGGAGCGGGACGGAGAGTTGACAACCAACAACTAGCAGGTGGTGACAGACCCATACATACAGCTGATGCAAAGCCTCTCAAGGATCAGGCGTGCATGCTGTCAGAAATGCCATGATAAATCTCACCAGAGGCAATCACAACCCATGTCACCCCCTCACGGCAATCTGCATCACAGCGCCGGCAGAGCATGGGTCAGAGATGCAATGCCATGTGAAGCCGACTAATTACATGGGGTTGGTGATAATGGCCTTTAATCCGGCCCAGAGGCGGTTGGTGCTGCCGGAGACGTTGCCAAGAAAGGGATGCAATTCCAGATGTCCAAGAACTGCATGAAGTCGGCCGCTTTCAGCTACCTCGCTCTGTCGGCCACTGTTTAGTGCAGGCGGGGAATGCGGGTGATAGCGGATTCGGCTGCAGCTGGGATACGAGCCCAAGGACCCCGCGATCACCAAACTTGGCTCTTCATAGGGACTTGGCAATGACCTATGTTGATCAGAGTCATTGGCCGGTTGGAGCGCTAAGCTTTCCGAGCCCCTTGCAAGCTGTGATGAGTAGCTTGTGCAGGACCGCTCCCAGAAGCCACCATGTCGCGTGAGGGCATCGCGATCGGGCCAATTACCACTTCCGGAAGTAATCTGACAGGGGCGCTCCGCGACGGTGTGCCACCCACAAGCTGAGCCAATGCCTCAATTCGCCCAAGCACGTCATGGAGCTGTCGCTTCTTCTAATAAGCTTGAGCGCCCTGGCAGTCGATACGGGATCTGCAGATGAAATGCCACAATGCCACGGTCGTAGCTGACCAACGCGACAAGGCTACATACAGGCGGCCCGATCAATGCTGCCAATGGCCTGATGGATCTTTTGCAAGCCTCCGGTCCATCAATGAATGACCTCGCTACCCCATACCCCGGACCCCACGAAGATCCGTACCCTAGCGCTAAGCCCGACTGTCGACCTCGGGATTGCCCTATTTCGCGTGGTCGGATTCGAGCTTGTGAAAGTGGGAAAGAAGTGCCGGCATACCCGACAATTCCCATTGGACATACCGTAATGAACAACATCAAAAGATTTGCCTTTTCTATCTTGAGATTCTCGATACAGCTCTCTAGTTGTTGAGTGCGTCTTATGGTTCTCTCAACTCAATATCATATTCTCAAAATGCCTTCACCGCAAGACGGCATCCTCAATGGCAAAGATTGGCAAGAAATCGACTTCAATAAAGAATGGACATTTGCCAATGGCTGGAAACCAGCCAGAGCTTTGCGCAAAACTCAATCAACTCTAGGATGGAGACGCTGGGCTCCGTTGTCCAAAGCTGCTTCTAAAGCTCAGAAGTTGCGACCAACAGCCTATCTCGATGGCTTGCGCGGCTTTGCTGCGCTCCTCGTCTATCTGCAGCATCACAGTCTGTGGGTTCATGACGAGGGGGAAACAAGAGGTGCCTTTGAAAATGGCTTTGGTTATGATGGGAAACACTATCTGGCTGCATTTCCTGGCATCCGTCTTATCTTCACGGGCGGCCACTTTGCTGTCACTGTTTTTTTCGTCATCTCTGGCTATGTCCTCGCATTGTCGCCATTGACAGCCATCCATGCGGGTGATCACCTGAAACTCGGAGAAAAGGTCTCCTCAGCACTCTTCAGGCGCTGGATCCGTCTATACATCCCACTCATTATCACTGTTTCCATATTTATCACGATATGGCACACTCTGGGATTATGGGTCCGTCCGGCTACGCGGCAAGCAAACATATGGGACGAGTTTTGGATGTTTTACCTCGAGTTCAAAAATTTCAGCTTCATCTTCAAAGAGAGCGGCCTGCCCTGGCTCAGCTATAATCACCACCTGTGGTCCATTCCAGCAGAATTTAGAGGGTCAATTGTCATCTATACTTCACTGATGGCTTTTTCACACTGCTCTCGCAATGCTCGGCTATGGTGTCAAATCGGCCTCATTTACTATTTCATGTACATTGTCGACGGCTCGTACTGTGCCATGTTTGTTGCAGGAATGCTACTGTGTGACCTGGATCTCCTTGCGAAGAAGGGCGAGCTGCCGAGGTTTTTGGCGTGCCTGGAGCCGATAAAGGAGTTTCTCTACTATCACCTCTTCATCTTCAGCATATTTTTAGGCGGCATACCCAGCCAAACCAACCAGGTCGAGCAGCTTGTCAAGAGCCGCGGGTGGTACTACTTGTCTCTGCTCAAGCCGCAAGCGGTTTTCGACTACAAGTGGTTCTACCTTTTCTGGGCATCTGTCTGGCTAATCGCGGCGATACCGAGAATTCCTTGGCTCAAGAGCTTCTTTGAAACAAGATTTTGCCAATATCTTGGGCGCACTTCTTTTGCCTTGTACATGGTCCATGGGCCGGTGCTTTGGACGCTTGGGGACAGATTGTACGTGGCGGCGGGATGGCATACGGAGGAGCACATGAAGAACATTGCGCACTGGGCTGACAAGCTGCCATTGCCAAGAAAGGGTCCCGCAGGGTTAGAGCTGTCTTACATTGTGCCACAGTTGGTGCTTATCCCCGTCACATATGGCTTGGCAGAGATTGTTACGAGGGCGATTGATACGCCCACTGTGAAGTTTGCAGCCTGGCTGCATCGAAAAACTTTGGGCGTGCCAGCGACTCCTGGGCGCCTAAAGGGCTAGATTTTGAGAGTATAATGAACACATATTGCAATAGTTTAATGAAAGTGAGAAACTGCTTGATCGGGTCTCTCTTCTTTCCTTCTTTTTTGAGCCATAAAGTTGCGGTTCGATATCACCCGTATTTCGTGGAGAGCATGCTCATAAACCGCTAAAATTGCAGCTAATTCGGTGCATGGGCCCAGCTGTGCGTGTTGCGTAGCTGAGTGCATAGCAAAGTGCTTTTGAACTGCTAAAATTGCAGTGAAACGACCATTTCTACATGGCGAAGTATGCTTTTGAAGCGCTAAAATTGCGGACCCCTCACCGACAAACCAATCACGTTCCGTGTCAAATTTGCCACCGTATCGAGCTGAAGGCATTCACGTCAAGGGGTGGGCAGATGCAGCCTGCACAGCCATTTACTCTGGCTAATGTTGTTGTCCATCTCATAGAGGCTGGGCTGGTTGGTCTGCTCTGAGAAGACCTGCAAGCGGGTTAATTTAAGAGAGGACCGAATTTTGTCAAATCGTCACTGCAATTTTAGCCCTATTGAATCTCCTCTGGGTGAACTAAAATTGCAGTGACGTCGACTACTGTGCACACAGAAGATGTTCAATTACTATGGACCAGCTGCCTTATTGTTGCCTCGTTGTTGTCCAATAGGCTCCCTTTTTTATGTGGGGCACCAAGTGCCTCTGAGGTGCTAAAATTGCAGTGAATGAGGCGAGCAGTTCACGGAACAAGTCCGAAATCCTCAAAAAAAAGTGATTATTTGCAATACACCTATCCTCTCAGCCCCTGAGAATAGTCTTGCGACGTAAATACCGGGCTCAATGTGTTTGGCGATGTTGAATTTATAGCAAACTTGGAGAGGGCAAATGGTAACCAGTAGTGAGAAGAACTGCAACGCAATACTCGTTGCATAATTTAAATATTCATACTCCAACAATCTCAAGTCCAATCTTGTAGGCTAAGCATTAAATAAATCCATACCCAGGAATGAAAAGCTGATGAGCCAACCCCTCCTCCGGCAAACTGCCAAATCCACCAAGGATCGTCGTGCCCCTGGTACCCCTGAAGAGACCCCTGTAGCAACGATGAAGGTACATCGCGAATGGGTGTGGGAGAGGCGGGGTACCTGGAACACGATGCCCAACGCCGAGCCTCGGCTTGCATATGATTGAGAGCTTGTTTAGACGATCAAGACGAACCTGGACGAGGGGGGTTAATGCCAGTGTCCAGGGTTTGTGCCGATTTGTCGTGATACCCTGATGCCTGCTGCTCAATCACCCGTTCACTCGCCAATTCCTCACACAACTACTGTCCCTTCGCTTGTCGAATTGTCCTTGCAACAGCATTTCCCAATTTTGACATTGACACAACTGTGAATATTCAGCCTATAACTTGATCATATTACCATAATTAAGCTTTCCTGACCCAGGTATTGTGCCCTGGTTGTGGACCACTCACCCTACCCTAGAAAGCATCCAGTCAGGGAAGATCGGTTGTATCCGACAAAACAATCTTTATTTTTATTACAAAACTCAGACCCATTGTCATTCACCATGATAGTGAGGGATCTTAAACGTCTGTCAATTTTCATTGGTTCAATTATCATTTTGTTGTATCTTGGCGCCAGTTTCTACCAGCATTCAATACCCACATGGGGCCGGGTGGACACCACTGGCATTGATCCAACACCAACCGTGATATTCCATGGTGAAGCTGATTCAGTTGAAATACCACCGGAGTCGGAACCTCCTGTCGGCCTTTCAGAATCATTAAATATTCCAGAAACGGAATTCATAACTCCAGTACCAGATAATACTAAAAATGGAGAGGATTCACCAATCGACAATGGCTTTTCGCAGGTGGGCGAGATTTCCCATCAAGAAATCTTTTCAGCATCCACCATGGACAAAAAGTTTTTCTTCGTCGAATTTGGAGACATGCAAGCCATGAATCCAAACATCATCCCACACCCCGCCTTGGAGAACACTTGGATCATCGTGGCTCAGCGGATCAAGGAAGATACAGCATCCCCTTGGTTCACCGAGATTGTATGCGATGCTGCATTCCAAGATGGCGTGTTGCGGTGCCTTCATCCACCATATCCTCTTCCCGTGGCGGTAACGCCTGGCCAGCGCTGTGAGGGTGATTTGTCCTACATGAATTTCAACATTGGCCCTCACGACGCACGCGTCTTTCTCGGTCCGTCGTCGCCCTACATCGTATACGGATCCAACTCTGCCTTTACATGTTTCGGACAGTTTGCGCAAGATTTCCGCATACTCGTTGATTTCGGGTTCGATATGAGCAGCCCAGCAGATTTCCGCCTTGGTACCGAGCTGCAGCGCCCGTGGCCCTGGGGTATAATGGAGAAGAATTGGTTCCTATTCTGGGATTCAGATGGCCAGATGTATGCTCACTACGATATCGCCCCGAAGCGCGTCTTTTCTCAGCTGAGCGCTGATGGATCCGCTGGACCAGATCTAGCGCCAGCTGCCGCAGGTACAGACGAAAAGTGTTTGGCGAAATACCTGCCACACCTAGCGCCAGAGCTGGAATCGATCCACCAGGCGACAAACTCTCTTTTGATCACAATGTGTTCACGATCGGACGTTTCATGCACGCCGGATAACACGAATACCTTTGTCTTCACCATCTATCAGCACAAGACATACTACAACTACCACTCGGTCTACGAGCCGTACGCAATGCTGTTTTACCAGCGCGCGCCATTTGAGATTTATGCAATGTCAGAGAAGCCCATCTGGATTCACGGCCGCAAGCGAGATGCAGAGCAGAAGACTTCTGAAATGTTTTATGTAACATCCATGAGTTGGAAGAATCGTCAGCAGCAATATCATGGGTACTTGGATGATGAGATTCTCATCGCCTTTGGTATAGAGGACAAGAAAGCCGGTGGCATCGACGTCCCGGCAAGGGATCTATTACAAAGTATTGGACTATGCAATGACTTATCTGATACCTCCATCTAGTAATTCACATTTATCTCATTCATCTACAAATGGTATCATGGATTGCCCTCTATTCTGATGAAAGCTGGATGTTCCAATCATAAGATGCGAATATGCCATCAGTCTGCATGTGCACATAAGATCAAAACCGTCAAGGTCGCACCAAAATGCATTGATATGTCACTTGGGTGCCTTTTTCTATGCGGCAATTTCCAACCTCCTTGGGTTACGAAAGACCCTAGCCAGAAGAACCAATCAATATGTACCCAGCCAAAAGACCCAAGGCAACTAAATCTTTTGCACCAGACCAAATTCTCACGCGTGGACGGATTTGATTGGGTCTGCCAGAAGACCGATGCATATCTGCCACGCCGATAATTTCTTGTCAGACAAGGCGGCAATGGTGTGTGCACTCCTGGCGAACCAAGCCGATCGATCAAAATAATTTCCAACCGAATGGAAAATTGCGCTATAAAGCGCGCAAGTCAGCCAACAAATATTCCCACTGTCGAAGGGATTATAGTCTATAAAGTATCCAAACATCACTCATTTTCATCCCATTTTCTCGGTCATTCCGACTTTGCCCATTTTTGTTCAATTCTATCGTCACTTGTTTGACCTTGTACGACTTCCATCATGCCTCAAGATTGGTCACTCTATGAGGCTGAAGTCACCAAACTCTATCTAAAAGAAGGGAAAACAGCTCGAGAGACGATTGAGTTTCTCAATAGAAAACACAAATGTGCAATAACGTATGTATATGTCGCCCAACGTCTGTGTTCACCGACTTACGATACCCAAGTACTAGGCAATTCAAGTCTAAATTTGGTGGCTTCAAAAACTTGCAAGCAAAAGAATGGAGAGCTGTAGGTGATGAAGTGAGAAAGCGCAAATTGCAGGGCAAGACATCAAATGTTTATCTCTATAATCGACTACAAGACCCTGCACGTGTCGATAGAGAAATAAAACGCTATTACAATCGCGCTTTAGATAGAAACGACGCCGCTATAGGTTTGTGATTCTCAAACGTGATAAGTATCTTTACTGACTTCGGTTCAGACATAGGTATCGAAACCATTGATCAACATCGAATTGAGATCCGAAGTCCTATCACGGATCGAACGAGATCATCTCCTAATCCAAACAACCGCGAGAGGCGCAATGATGCAGAAGCTAGTGAAACACAGTACAACAACAGTTCGGAGGGTTCGACAAAACATTATGAACACACTTCTATTACTGAAATAAGTTACGAAATAAGTATCCAAAGACATGGGCGCCTTAGTCCTCTGCCATTGAGCCCTACCTTCTTTGACATGACCAGTATTATGAACATAGGTGCAGTGCGCAGCTCGACTCCAACCAATTGGAACGTTACCCTTCAAGACAGATGTGGCCCAGAACAGAAGTACGATTTGAATGACAGGCCATGGGTCGAATCTCCTAACGTTCTTATGGATTCAAATCAATATTATGATCTGCCTCACGATGTGGGGCTCATGCTAGGAGACAATAATTGTTCATGGAATCCAAAACCGGCATATCAACTCTTTTGGACGGATCCTGGTATAGTTATTCTTTCATTCTACTGCTGATTCAAAACTAATGAAGATGCAGACATATTGCCTATTTTTCTTGACATTGATTGTACAACAATCAGCATTTTTGAACATGAGATCCTTCCAGGACCGCGAGAAAAGTCAAACTGGCTTTTTTCTCTCCTCGCCGATGTCACTCCAAATATACCGGGCATACAACCATTACTAGAACAAATACAACAAATTATTCCGCTGAACCCTAGAAAAGGCCATTTTAGTTCACCTCTCGATGAAAGCTTGGACTTGCTCCCTTGCGCGTTTTCTGTTGTGGCTTACCTGGCATCCAATAATCTGCTTGATGAAATACAACAGCAGAACTTTGTCAAATGGATTATTGATAGCGGACACATTAGTAGTCTTTCAAGGTTTCTACGTATCAAGTCTACCAATATCGAACCCTTCATCGGGAAGATTATCATCGCGGCTTGTCCCCTGCCGACGTTTTATTCACTGTTCGAAGAGCCCCGAAAGTATTACGAAAGTGATGGACGGCACAAGAGTCTATTTCTAACACATCCGTCCGAGGCCTTGGATTTGACGCGTGCTTTGAGTCAAAGAAACCTAGCTAGCTCTATCGGCACCCACCTTTTAATCGCAGCGACTGATGGTGGCCATGAAGAGGCAGTGAAGATGCTAGTTGAGAGAGGTGCAGAAGTGGATGGAAACACCTCTGGCAATCCACTAATTATTGCGGCGGCTCGAGGTTTCACCGCCATCTTAAATCGCCTTATCGCCGCCAAGGCAGATTTAAACAGAGAGCTTCTGGATAGCGACCATTATAATCCTGAAATGGGCCCCAGAGCCACTCCCATCATAATTTCAGTGCATCACGGACACATGGGAGCCCTCGTTGCTCTCCTTGATGCGGGCGCTAAGGCTGATATTATGGCTCGAGATTCAGACGGACGTAGACCCAAAGAATATATTTTCGACTTCTCAAAGGAAAGATTTCCTGAAATCTATGATTTGCTCATCAAAAATGTGATCTTGGACGAGATCTCAGAAGCCTGGTTCATAGTTGAGCAGGCACAAAAGGGGAGCAAGGCTCTTGCTGAGTTTTTAATAAAGCATGACATCATTTCAAATGACATACTTCAGAGAGGTTTATATTATGCCGCCATATGGGGCAAAACCGCCGCTGTGCGAACTCTTCTTCGCAGAGTAGATGCCAGCACTCAGAAATTTTGCAACGGTGCCGGAATTAATGGCTCAGGCAACGAGACCTCAACTGATTTATGCCCACTT
Organism: Calonectria hongkongensis; assembly: GCA_017140755.1. Taxonomy (NCBI): domain Eukaryota; kingdom Fungi; phylum Ascomycota; class Sordariomycetes; order Hypocreales; family Nectriaceae; genus Calonectria; species Calonectria hongkongensis. Next base: position 1,076,685 of record JAACJA010000017.1, read on the forward strand.
ATAGCAGCCTTGGAAACCAAGCAAATGAATACCTCAGTCATAATTTATCTTTTAGTGAAAGCTGGAAGGAAGATAGACAAGATATCCGATCTATGCTCTATCAGCCCTAGAGAAGTTTGCGCCCTACTCTTGGCAGGGCATGACATGTCTGAGATTGGACCATCGATCTTGGAGAGGACCTATCCTAGTATTGAATATATGGACATGATGCTTGATATGGGCTGCTCCATTAATGAATACGGGTCGAAAGGCAAAAGCGCTCTTCAGGCTGCAGCTGCATTGTATTACAACGGTGTCCTTGTAGTCAAAAACTGTCTTGCCTCAGTCCAATTCCTTATTGATCGAGGGGCCAACGTAAATCTCGCCGCAAATGAAAATGGGGGCCGTACAGCGCTTCAATACGCATTGGAAGCAGGCAGCTTTGAGATAGTTGACTGCCTTCTCGAGGCTGGTGCTGATGTCATGGCAGCACCTGCCAAAATGCGTGGCATAACCATAATGGAGGCTGCAGCTCAAGGCTTCTGCCAATGTCGCAACCCTCATAATTACGAGTCAAGATATCTCGATAATATGAGAACAGGAAGGTTAAAGAAGGCAACAGCGACTTTTAGAAAGTTGCTTGCTCTCGGTGCATGTGTCACACGAGCTGACGAAGATGGTGGGAACCTGCTCCACACTCTCATTGTCTCGGAGAACTACGAATGCTTAGAATTGGCCCTGAAAGCGGGTGCTGTCGCTGATGGTCCTAGCTGGGAGTTTGAAGTAAATGAGTTTGAATCACAGGAGCTAACACCCTTGCAGTTTGCTTCATGGTGCTCAGATGCAAAAGCCATGCTCCTTCTACTTCAATACAGCGCCAGAGTCAACGCCCTCATAGCTCCTAAACGAGGACTGAGTGCTATTCAGGCGGCAGCAGAAGAACCACCCGATATCGAGTGGAAAACATCTCCGCCAACCCATGAAGCTCAATTCCAGGCCGCTGAACTTCTCCTCAGGCACGGTGCGGAGGTGAATGCTCCTCCCGCGGATGAGTATGGACGTACTGCTCTCCAGGCCGCTTGTTCTCGCCAAATTCCTCATCATGAGCTTGTACGCCTACTTTTGGACCATAACGCAGATGTCAATTCTGAACCTGCGAAAATTGGCGGCATCACAGCTCTCCAGGGGGCTGCTATTCAAGGTGATATACCGCTTGTGAAACTTCTGCTCCAAAAGGGGGCAAATATTAACGCGCCAGCTTCGGAAGAGGAGGGTAGAACTGCAGTTGAGGGAGCAGCAGAACATGGAAGGTTGGACATGCTAAAACTTTTGCTAAATGAGGGCGCCGTGCCCAACGCCTTCACAGGTTTCTCTAGGGCGATAGAGTTGGCCAAGGAGAACGAACATTGGTCTATTATGGATTTGCTAGAAGAACACCAGAGGCTATGGCCAGGACCGTTTAACCTTGTGTAATGCATGTAGAAGGGAAATAAAACGGCAATCTAACCCCATCGTCGCTGTCCACTATGTGTTATTTCGTGAATTTCCGGTATATTCTTACAATAAAACCTCAAATTTTACGAAAATTAACATCCATGAAAGCCACGGAGTTTTAGTTATCTCCTATATTATTACCCATAGGAGCATTGATGCATGCATTGTCAAAGATGATATCAGATAATCCATTCAGTCTAGTTTCAGAAATTATTGAGTTCCAGGGGTTCTGAAGTCTAAGATTATATCAGCATGGGTCAAAATTCATTAGTTTCACGAGGTGACGCGATGCATACTGAAGCCGCTACCAAGGTCACTTCATGTTATGATCAGACTTGGATTGCTACATGGGTTAATTTTCAGTCCCATTATGTTGTTCTAAATCAGCATGTTGTTTTCGATACGTTGCTTGTCCACATCTGCATGTCTAAAAGCTTTGATTACCATAATGGTGTCTTCTCCTACCGTCAACTGGTTTGAAGGAGCGAAGCACACTCGGAACGTATCGTGCGGTCCTGTGTTTCTAACATGATAGTCTACACCTTTCAATTAAATCCGTCAATGAAATATGAGAATCTCAATATAACAAACTCCGACTCCGTGAGAGCGCTGGAATCGGAAGGGAGGAGGTGAAGTAATTGAGCTTGATAAACTTGGGTAGACATGTTAGATGACAGTGCTGTCAAGACTAAAGAAACGCAATGGACACTTTGTTATTGGTCAGCATACGATACAGTGCCGCTGTTCCGCGTAAATTCCTTCAACGCATATCTCGTTTGTTGTGTCGTCCTTTTGCTAGCGCCAGCCCAGCGTGGTCAGCATGCAAATTCGACCTACCTCTTCAGGAAGCACACGACACCAGCAGGACGCTAAATTTTACATTTCATCTTTTCCAACACCTTCCCCAGAAAATACAACACGAGGCCAGGGTGACGAAATGATTTCGTACAATTTTGGTCATTCTATTTGTCATGAGTATGTATGAGCTGCAGCAGATCTTGCTCGCTCCCAGACAACGCCAGCTCCCCCACTTTCCCTCAGGTGTTCCTCGGAAGAAGCTTAGTTTAAAGCAACTCGTGAGAGCTCAATCTGCCAGGATGCAAGCAGATGATTCCCTGAACCACCGGGCGGGAGTCGGATGTGATAGGCAGAGTAATCAGACGAGTGGATGTTCAGGTCGTGGACAGCGGGGCCGTTGAGTGGGAACCCCGGAGACTTGACCCTGTTCTGTTTACGAACTGCTGAACTAATGGGGAACGTTTGGGACGCGTCGGGGAAGGGGGTGGAGGGGAGATGCAAATTGTAATTCCCGGTAACCCATTGGCAGAAAGGTGATCCTCTCGGCACGATCTTGCCGACTGGCCACTCAGGCCGGCGTAATGACATTGCGACTCCTGATGGACTTGTGCGTATAAAATTTCTCTTATCTTGGGTGTGGTAAGACCCGTGCTATTCCCTCGCGGCCCGCGCTTCACACCACTTTGCGGAGGTGGGCGTTAATCCCTCTCTCGCCTCCGTACTTGACTGCGTTGACAGCTCGTACGACGCTCAGTGGCCAGCCCGGGCTCGCGTCGCGGCCATGTGGAGAAGGCGGGTCGCCACAGGTGGTGATATTCTAGAACTTTTGTTGGAGATCCCAAGTCGCCGGGCCAAGCCATTGGCCAAGACGGGAGGCTCCAGTTTTAATGCACTGTCGACCAGATAGCACATCGGCCCGGATGAGAGCGGCTCTTCAAAAGGTCCTCGATAACGTCGGGGAATTTCTCTGTTTGGACATCATGGAGCCGACCACCCGATGGAGGCGCCGTGTACCGCGTGGCGCGACCAGTCCCTGGGGTTGAAACGTTGCAGTCGACTGTCGCCGCGATGCGATGCGACGAGACTTTTCGGGTACTTACTTAAAGATCGTCGCTTTCCCTCGTGTCACTGTCTCTCTGCTTTGACGCTTCTAGAGGAAATAGACCCAAAGTTTCAGCCAAAATGACGTCAGGAAAGGAGGACGATGCAGTCAAGTACGCCGATGGTGTGGAGCCGAAGCTGCAAAAGTCGTTGCGCTAACCCTCAATAGGCGCGCCTCGGGCGACGAACAACCGACAACCGCCCCGGCCATCAAGTCTGAAGGTAGCTTCGATGTTCAATTCGAGAGCGACCTGAAGAACGGCATCTCTGCCAATGTCGACGCCGAGGCCCTCCCAACCCCCGATGGAGAGGAGCCCAACGAGTATGAGAAGAAGACGCTGCGCCGCGTTGGTGAAAACCTTCCTGCCTCCGCCTTCCTCATCGCCGTCGTCGAACTCACTGAGCGTTTCACCTACTACGGTGCCCAGGGTTTGTTCCAGAACTACATCAGCAACGCCAAAGATGGCTCCGACGGTGCAAAGGGTCTCGGAATGGGACACCAGGCTGCCACCGGTCTGAACCTCTTCTTCCAATGGTTCTGCTACGGTAATTACCTTGCCTCACAAACAATCAAGCAGGAAAAAAAAGCTAATCTAGGCTATAGTCACTCCCATTCTCGGTGCCATCATCGCTGATCAATACCTCGGTAAATACAAGACTATTCTCATCTTCTGTGGTTTCTACTGGGTTGGTCTGGTTATTCTCTGGACCACTTCTCTGCCCGCCGCCCATGCTGCCAATGCCGGTATGCCGGGGTACATCGTTGCCATCATTGTCATCGGTTTGGGAACGGGTGGTATCAAGTCCAACATTGCCCCCCTCATCGCCGACCAGTATCAACGCCGCACCATGGCCGTCAAGACAGAAAAGAGTGGCGAGCGCGTCGTTATCGATCCCGCCATCACCTACCAGCGAATTTACATGATCTTCTATTGGTGTATAAACCTGGGTGCTCTGTCTCTCATGGCCACACCATTCATGGAAAAGTACGAGGGTTTCTGGACTGCGTTCTTGATGTGCTTCATCATGTTCAACGTCGGTATCCTGGTCCTTGTTGCCCGTCGCAAGTCCTACATCATCCGACCTCCCCAGGGCTCCGTCATCACCGATGCGTTCAAGGCCCTCTGGATGATGATCACTGAGCGAAACATGGATGCCGCCAAGCCCTCGTGGCGTGAAGCCAATGGCAAGACCAAGGTGGTCCCCTGGAACGACCACTTCATTGACGAGCTCAAGCGTGCGCTCCGAGCTTGCAAGGTCTTCGTTTTCTGTAAGTTTTATCCATCCAACATCATCTCTCACTTTTCTAACATGTCTCCTTCTAGACCCCATCTTCTGGGTCTGCTATGGCCAGTTCTCGACCAACTTTGTCACCCAAGCCGGACAGATGCAAGGTAAGCAAAAAGTCGATACCACTATTCCACCCATGTTCTAACAGTCTTCAGGTCACGGCATGCCCAATGACTTTATGCAAAACTTTGATCCCGTGTCGATTTTGGTCTTCACCCCCATCCTCGAAAGCCTCGTTTACCCCATGCTCCGCCGAGCGGGTATCGAGCTGCGCCCCATTATGCGAATCACGATTGGTTTCTGGCTTGGAGCCCTGTGCCTAGCCTACGCTGCCATTGTTCAGCACATCATCTACCAGGCAGGGCCTTGCTACGAGCACCCTGGCGACTGCCCAGCTGGCATTAAGGACGGCAGCACGCTTCCCAACAATGTCCACATCGCCGTCCAGACCCCTGCCTACGTCTTCATCGGTCTCTCTGAGATTTTCATCTCCGTCACTGGTCTCGAGTACGCTTACACCAAGGCCCCTCCCAGCATGAAGTCGTTTGTCCAGAGTATCTACCTCTTCACCAACGCTTTCGGCTCTGCCCTCTCCGAGGCCCTGGTTTCCGTCGCCGTCGATCCCAAGTTCCTTTGGATGTACACTGGTGTTGCCATCTTCTCGTTCCTGACCGGCTGCGTCTTCTGGTTCCTCTTCCACCACTACGATGCTGAAGAGGAGAAGATGTTCGAGCTCGACCGTGAGCAACCAGCGCTTATGGAGAAGAAACTGGAAGAATAAGAGGTTTCCGAATTATAAGTTGAAGTAGATAGAATAAACATTAATAAAAGATATATCTATCTGACCCTATTTGACTGACATTCAATATGGCTTGGTTTCGTGCAAAATATCCCATCGCACTTGGTAAAACAAATGATACCCCAGTGAAATCCCCATTTAGCCCACATCAATGAAATGTCATCATTTTTATACATTGTATCATTTCAGGCAAATAAGAGACCCACGCTCAATATTCAGACATTAGAATGGTTCTCCCGAGACCAAGTCAGCGCCTGAGAGGGGCCACTATTAATCATCAAAATAGTGCTTACAGTAAGAATAAGGCACGATGTTCTAAAATGTCTTATAAGCTGACATAAATTTTAAGCTTAAGTTTATTTCTCGTATTGCAATTGTTCTCACAAATGCTCTCTATCCATTCTCCACATAGCAGAAATCACCCTATATCTAATTCCGAAAATTATGGAGCTTTAGGGTATGGTATGTTATGAGTCGTGTCATCTGAAGATGCACCTTTTTCAACCAACTCTTGTCCTTGCAGTAATTAAATTAAACACATTGTGTTTTTGCTTCTTATAATATTGAATCAACAGGTATTAAATATTGTAATTCTGTTCTGCTTTGGGTTTCAGGTTGTGATCTCGGGGAATATTGCTCTCTTGAAATTTGAATTGAAGGTTCTCTTCATTGTCAAATACTTCCACCCATGCAATAGAGGACAATGTCTTCATGGAAGATATACCTGTGCATGTATTCTTTAATATGGCGTCTTGAGGCGGTGGTGACTTCTGCACCAGAGCAATCATTTCAACGATGCTGTCCCATGATCCACTTGTTCTCTCCTAAGAAATCACCTAGATAGTGTGAGCCAATGCCAAAACTGCATGACAAAGCAATAGTATGATAGAGAAGTAATCAAAGCGCCCCTTTGCATATATTTCGTAACCAGTAAATATTGCTCTTATTTCCATCCGAGTCGCGTTTCCATTTGCTAAGATTGTCGGCAACGAAAAAGTCTCTTTTGGCTTGCCAATGCGGAGCCTTGTCCGGGCCATCGACTCATTATGTATAAAGAATTCTTCATCCGGCCAAGCACCAAGAAAGCGCCTTTGTCTATCGTTTGGGATAATGCCACATCGAGATAGCCCTTCCGCGATTGCCGTAGATATGGTTTCCTGCAGTGATAATACAAAGGTGCGGTTGTTACTCAACGAAACGTCCAATATCCGCTCCAAGGTAGTCTAATTCTCGGAATTCCCGCTCACATCGGGTATTTGAAAAATACTAGAGGCAATCGCGGGCGAAAAAATGTCATGCCAACTGGGTGTTAGTTGGATTGGGACAGGAGGTCCATCATCGGTAGCATCCATCGGTGAGGGATAATACACAGTGGGATCCTTGATTTTGTAATCCGTAGCCAGCACGCACATTTCGCACATTGGCGTTGAAGAATTCATACTGAAGGAGCTCACGAGTCGCTGCTTCGATCACGGACATGCCTCGTACCCATCTGGCATCGATTGAGCAAGTGGCGAGATTGACGTTCTCAGTATCCCTATCTAAATTCTCCACGGTTCTATTAAGGATCAATATTAATCTAGAGAGCTAACTGTATGATTTCTTATCGTCATTGGGACTGAGAATATGCGACGGGTGGCATTCAGCGCGATCTTGTCGAGCGACGTCTCGTTATCGTAGACCATACCCCGTTTCGCCACGTTTTCTTTTATGAGCTCAAATATTTCAATTTCATCCCCAATATGTGATGTTTGTCCATGTCGAGAACGCTAGTCTCTTTGCATACGGGGCTACTATGGAGCTTCAAGTGCCAGTTCTAGCAACCAGATTCGCTTAAATGCGGTTCATACGTGCCAGGTATATTCACGTTCAAGGTGGCGTGGATAAGTCAGATATCATATCTCGAATTATGAGATATGCATGACGGCACTGGTTGTATGCCATTTCGCTCTGGGGGAGTGTGTTACATTGTCTTGGCTTTGTCGAGGCGGCTCAAATTCTTGTCAAAAAGCCATCTACCACTAACCCAAACTTTCTTTCAGCTCAGAAAGCAAACAAAAGCTAAGAGGGGTGTGTGTTATCAGGATTCCTATTGTATGAAAAGAGGCTGCTTTTGAATACGAAAAATTTGCTTTGTAAATAAATAGCCTTCATTTCAAGACAAAGTGAAAAGCATAAGCAGAATAAGCAGGGCTGAGAACGCATTGATCCTCGTCAGTTGTGGCTGTTGAGCTGTTGTCCCTGCATCAGCCCTTGTCCCTGCTAAACAAGGCTTGTTTGTGGCTTATGCATGTAGCTAACAGTCTGTAATTTAGACCTGACGGACCGCCAGTAGTGTTGCGACCTTTATACCGCATTTACCCCAGTCCAGATCGAGACTACCGATACCTCAGCCCTGGGGCCAGACCGTTCCATTGGTATTGATTGCTTTTTCAACGGCAAATCGAAGCCGAGTAGTCTGGGGTTGGGAGGTACCAGTGTGAAAGGCGTTTGCTGGGGGCTATGAAGACGGTCCAATCATGGGAAAGACAATTACACACTATTATACAATTCATATACAAGTTATGCTTCAATAAACATATACTTTTATGTGTCCATAATTCTTCTTGGGCACCCATGAATACAAGTGATGCTCTACTTCAATTGTCAGAACGGACTGAGTAACGACGTTGTAACGCACATGTCAAAAAACCATCACTTCACGATTGCAAAAGGACTTTGAAGCTATGATGCCCGGAGACATAAAAAGTTTATAAAGGAGGAATACTAAAAATTGAAGCTAATATGTACAAAAATTCGTCTCGTTTGGCATACAAACCCAGGCTTCCTGATATTTACTAATTAAAAACATTCAAGACAACGCACTGCAGTCACCAGCAGCTGGCGGGGCTTAGTAGCCCTTGGAGCTGGTCTTCTTGACGTCGAAGCGGTCAAGGTTCATGACCTTGGTCCAGGCGGCAACGAAGTCCTTGACAAACTTCTCCTTGGCGTAGTCGCTGCCGTACTCCTCAGAGATGGCACGGAGCTCGGCGTGGGAGCCGAAGACGAGGTCGGCGCGGGTGCCGGTCCACTTGGCGGTCTTGGTGGAGCGCTCGGTACCGGTCCAGGTCTCGCCGTCGGAGTCGGCGGCGGCCCAGGTGTACTTGGGGCTCAGGAGGTTGACGAAGAAGTCGTTGGTGAGCTTGCCCTTGCTGGCAGTGAAGACACCCTTGTCGGAGCCGTCGAAGTTGGCACCGAGGACACGGAGACCACCGACGAGGACGGTCAGCTCGGCGGGGGTGAGGGTGAGGAGGGCGGCCTTGTCGACGAGGATCTCCTCAGCGCGGGCGCGGGCAGTGCTGTGGCCGTAGTTGCGGAAACCGTCAGCAACGGGCTCGAGGTAGCCGAAGGCGCGGACATCGGTCTGGTTCTGGGTAGCATCAACACGACCGGCGGTGAAGGGAACGGTGATCTTGTAACCAGCGTCGCTAGCGGCCTTCTCGACAGCAGCAACACCACCGAGGACGATCAGATCGGCCAGGGAGACCTTCTTCTTGCCGTTGTTGAAGCTGGACTGGACGGTCTTGAGGGCGGCAAGGACCTTCTTGAGCTGGTCGGGGTTGTTGGCCTTCCAGCTGACCTGGGGCTCAAGGGCGATGCGGGCTCCGTTGGCACCACCGCGCTTGTCGGAGTGGCGGTAGGTGGAAGCGGCGTTCCAGGCGGTGGAGACGAGCTTGGAGACATCGAGGCCGGAGGTGGCGAGGATCTTGGACTTGAGGGTAGAGATGTCGGAGTCGCTGAGGGAGTAGCCGGAGGCAGAGGGGAGAGGGTCCTGCCAGTCAAAGTTCTCAGAGGGGATCTCGGGTCCGAGGTAGCGGGACTTGGGGCCAAGGTCACGGTGGAGGAGCTTGAACCAGGCCTTGGCGAAGGCGGTCTTGAGCTCGTCGGGGTGCTCGAGCCAGCGCTGGCAAATCTTGTTGTAAGCGTCGTCGTGGATCAGAGCAAGATCACTGGTCAGCATAGTAGGGCGGCGGCTGGTCTTGTTGAACGGGTCGGGGTAGTCGGCGGGGGCGTTGAGGGCCTCCCACTGCTTGTGGCCAGCAGGGCTCTCAACCAGAGTCCAGTTGTTCTTGATGAGAGAGGTCAGGTAGCCATTGCTCCACCTAGAAACGGGTTAGCGCGGGGTTGAAGATTAGTAGGGGCTGTCGTGGCTGGCGGCTCACTTGGTAGGGGTCTTAGTCCAGATGACTTCGAGGCCAGAGGTCATGGTGTCGTCGGCGTTACCATTGTTGACCTTGTTGTGCCAGCCGAGGCCCATCTCGCCAAGGTCGGCAGCAGCAGGCTCGGGTCCGATGTTAGCTGTGAATATCTGGTTAGCCTCACTAGTTCATTCGTAATCCACGATTCAGTCGTGGCGGCCTGTGGGGTAATTACATGAAGCAACGGCGCCGTGGGTCTTGCCGAAGGCGTGGCCGCCAGCAATCAAAGCGACGGTCTCCTCATCGTTCATTCCCATGCGGTCGAAAGCGACGCGGATGTCCTTGGCCGAGGACGCAGGGTCCGAGTTGCCGTCAGGACCCTCGGGGTTGACGTAGATCAGACCCATGTGGGTAGCGCCAAGGGGCTTCTCGAGCTTGTCAGCGCGCTCGTTGACGTCGGTGCTGCCGTTGTAGCGGACGTCATTGCCCTTGGGCACAAAGGTGGTCTCAGCACCCCAGTAGACGGACTCATCAGACTGCCAGGTGTCTGGGCGACCGGCGGCAAAGCCCAGAGGCTCAAAGTCCATAGACTCGAGGGCGACATTGCCAGTCAGGAGCATGAGATCGGCCCAGGAGATCTTGTTGCCGTACTTTTGCTTGATGGGCCCTATGCATATCGGTTAGCGTCATTGCAGTGTTGCGATTGGCCGTGGGGCCGTTGATTGACAGCCACTCACACAGAAGGCGTCGAGCCTTGTCCAGGTTCTGGTTGTCAGGCCAGCTGTTGAGGGGAGCGAAGCGCTGCTGGCCCATGCCGCCGCCTCCGCGACCGTCAATGGCACGGTAGGTACCAGCGCTGTGCCAGGCCATACGAATGAACAGACCGCCATAGTGGCCGAAGTCTGCGGGCCACCAGTCTTGCGACTCCGTCATCAACGTGTGCAGATCCTTCTTGAGAGCCTCATCTGCAGCCAGTTAGTAAGCGCTTATGCCGAGTAATTGTGGGGAAGCAAAACAAAAAAGAAAACAATGTCTTGCACTAGAAGGGAAAAAAAACTGAGGAAGAGAGGCAAGGCCAAAGGCAAACAAGGGAGCGGTGACAACTCACAGTCCAGAGACTCAAAGGCGGAAGTGTAGTCAAAGTCCTCGCCAAGAGGGTTGTACTGCTTGGAGAACTGACGGAGGACATCGAGTCTCAGGGCACAGGGCCACCAGTCGTGGCTCCTGGTGCCACCTCCAGCAGCATTGCTAAGAGTTGAGCATCGGCCAAAGGTCGACGAGATCTCGCGGGTGAAGCCCGACGAGGTGTCACGCTTCTCAGCGAAGGGGCAGGTGCTGGCATCGGCAGCAGCGAGGAGCTGTGCGGCTACCAAGAGCCACCCAGACAGGTTAGCATGCATGTTGAGGACGGTTCAAGAGAGTGAATGAGTTGGTGATGGTGGAAACGAAAATCCTCAAGTGGAGAGGATGCGGTCGTTTTTAAGTCGGTTGACGGGTAGGGCAACGGCGTCCGTGATCCCTGGTGGCCGGACTCGGGGAGGGATGATGATGGCAACTCAAATGGAGAAGCTCATGGGTTGGAGGATAGAGTTTGGTCTCCGTCGAGGTCTAGAAATTCTAGATGGGATAGACAACTCGTCCCAGGGTGGGCAGATGTCACGTCTTTATTGGGAATTAGGTAGAGATTCTCCGTCGACCGGGATGCAAGCTTGGCCGAAGGTTTCCATGTTATAAATTGTCCCAACAGCATTGGCTCGGACGGGCCTGCGAGCGCCATTGGCACCAGACGGCCGGGGCGGACGAAAAGACCGGGTGCCATCATCAATCAGCACACGCCCCCCTCGCTGCTCTGTCTACCCAGCTTAGTTCCGTTGACCAGTTCCGTGGCGATGTTCACTTTCCGTGCTGCTGCTACTGCTGCTGGCTTGGCATCACCCGCATTGACGTCCAATGGGTTTCCCTGCATTACTTAAAATGAGCCACGCGCCGGCACTGTTCCCTGCCCCAGATCCAAGACACTGCCGGGCCTATCGTGGCTCCGGGCCCGCTACCTTGGACAAAACAGGCCAAGTGGGTGCAACGCTGGGCATGCCCCCCTTAATATCACCTGATCTGTGCATCCCAGGTCTCACCTGGCGCATAGCGGACGCCCCTATCAGGGTGCAGCACGATGCTCGATTGAGGCTCGGGGATCCAGCCAATGTCAGAATATAGGTCGCTGGCTGCCTTGGCAAGGTCCCCGTCACATGGCATGCCTGTATCACATCATACATTTTTGCTGGCAGAGGTACAAGGGTGGAGTCTTCCTGATTTAGAAATGGTGATTACTGTACTCCCTGTCGATCCTCGCTGCGGTGTTTTCACTGCACTGTTGGCCCTGTGCAGCACAGCACGTCCAGGCCTTGGCACGAGATAAAGATAGCCAGCGACATGCCACGTTCTGTCCGTCTCACCGTGGCTCACAACCGGCCAGCCACAGCATAAGCCCGCCAAGACTCCCAAGCTCAGCAACACGATAAAAAGTGAGTCGACAAAAGATTACAGCGTGAAAGTTTAAGCATAAGCCCAGCAGTGCGGGGGAGGGGAGGGGGGTGGTGATCCTGGTACAGGGACTACGCCACAAAGCCAAATAAAATAACGCTCAAAAGCGGTAGAAAGAGTGAGAACAGAGAGAGGGAAAGCTAGCTATCGAGTGAGAGTGGCTTTGGTACCACGGGCCAAGGAATTGGAGGGGAGTGGAGGTAAGGAAACCCAACAAGGGCCGCCTCTCTCGGTAAACGTAGCGGGCACGTAACCCTAACAATTGTTTCGCTGCCAGCTTGATTGATTCCAGATCGACCTGCGAACGCATATGTAGGAAGTAAACGATATGTTCGTCACTGCGCCTATGGTTCTTAGTCAGTGATTATGAAACCCCGATGAGCAGGAACCCAAATCAAACTTTATATATTGTCCGGCCTTAATTGAACATACTTCGTCGTCGTCCTCCATCGCCTTGGGACAATTTAGCTTCAGGGTTCAGGTTCAGGGGGGCTCACGGCCCAAGAAGCGACCGCCTGCAGCACACCTTCGCAGCCTGGCACAATCGGAAAATTAACAAACCCGCCCGCCCACCAAGAAGCCGCATCCCATCCACATTCACATCCAGGACAGCCCAGCAGGCGAGCTAACCTAGCGTTCCCCGGTGAGGCGGTGGATCTGAGGCCAGCGAATGGCGCGCGCGCAAATGGCAATCCCCTCTGGCCCGGATGTAGCCGTGTCTGCGCTGCAACTCTCCCGCCACATTCAATCAAAACACCACTATGCACCGTAGTACCATGTGCTGAACCATCGCTGTGCTGCGAACCCCTCCCCCACCACCCGGTGTCTTTGCTGGCTGCCCATCGCGGGCCTTGGCCTGCTTCGCCGTTCTCTGGCTCAATCACACATGAGCCGGCCATGACCGGATCCGGCGCAGTTCGCGTCTTCCTTCGGGCCAAGAGACGAAAATAAGCGGTGCTAAATGGATGGTGAGATTTAAGCGATTACAATACAGACTGCACGCCTGTCGATAAGTCCCGGTGCCATGGATTGCCGGAGCAAGAGTCGGCCACGGGACAAACCCACCCCACACCATGCGCTATACTCTCTGTCTGAGCCGGGCTTTGCGAAAGCCCGAGTACGCGGGCTGTGGATTGATCATGACTCCGTTCCAGCAGTGCCTCAGAATCATGACGATAGTAATCGCCGCCAACCTCATTTGACAGCTGCGGGTGGGCCGTTGCCAAGTACGCTGCTCTATGTCAGGTTTACGAGACAGCGAGTGAGGACGTCAGCTCAGCAGCTCCTTCACAAAGGTCTCTCTGGGTCAAAGAGGCGCATGCGGACGACGTGCAAGCCACGGAACCGCGCGAGCCCACCTTCCGCCCCATGAGCCATGACAAAACCCAAGACCCTGTTCGGGGCAATGATGAGGTGTGAGGTGACAGCAGCAACTCGCCTTACGGGGATCCTGTCTCCACAAGGCCTGGAACCGTGCTGGGAATAGTGGAGTGCGCTGGGAGGATTATCAGTGCCGAGAAACAAAACCGGACAGTGATGAGAGATGCCGTTGGTCGGGGCTTGTCCCCTCGGTAAAGTCTTCAAATCCACTCCAAAGACCGGGTCTCCCGGTCATGGCCATTGGCTGCGGGGAGAAGCTTCCGCCAAGATTGATGCAGCTGACGAAGCCAAATATGTTCGAGACTTGCCAAGAGCCTTGATGCTTGGAAAAAATAAAATTCGCAAATAGCTCCGACAATATATGCGCAGTTGCACATTATCGGGCCAATGACCTTCCTCTTTTCTGCGGAAATTCCGCTCATGATTGCAACAGTTGTCGGGAGAAGCAGATGAATCCGTAACTCGCCTCCCTGTTGTTTTCTCAAAAGTCCTTGGGGAAGAAAACACGGCAGGATCTCGGGTTGCAACAGACAGAGCGGCTTGACAAGGACCCCCTGTCCCCCTGTTGACAGATAGAGAATGGCACATTTGGAGAAGACAAATTCCCCCCCATGAGCCTGTGGGGTCACTGTGTGCGGCGCAGTTATCCCCAAGAAGATCGTGATTATGAAATCACAAGCCTCAACCATCCTTTCGCCGGATCCTGCCCTCTCTTGTCGGTGCATGCCCCATCAAAGAGGCTCGTCCGAGTTGGCAGAGATCTGCACAATACGATTGACTTGGCTTCGATTCGGTTTTCCATTACATCATTTGCGCAAGAGTGGATTCGGCCTCACCGCAATGCATCTGAATCTTGAAATTGATCATGCACGTGCAGCTGCAGGCGGCCGCTATGGTGTTACCCCAGAATACTTTCAAGGGTGTCAGCCATGCTACTCATAGCCGTACATACGACAAGGCATGTTGGAAATTCAATGCCAAAGGCTCAGGGTCCAGTTCATGTTCATCGAGCTCCAAGCCCGTCGAGACATGCATGTGTCTTTCACTGGTCCCCGCACAAGAGTGTCGAGGATAGGCCCACCCAACTCAATGGTTCTTCATGATTGGGATTCTACTGCCGCCCAAACATAGAATACAATGAATTCTTACCATTTCAGCCAAGATTTTCACCCCATTCTTGAAAATCTTGCATCCACTCAAATGTCGGAGATCGGATATCGGATATCGACGCAGATTTAGACTTCATCGGTCTCCCATCCCGCGCTTACCAATTCACTTCTTGCAGACCCCCTTTAATTTACTTGGCGACTTCAACTCCAAAGGCCGCCCGTATCGAATTTGAGTTTACTATAGTATCCTCGACATGGCTGAGCCTCAGCGGATCGGGCCTACAGGCCAGAGCTTAGCGCAATAAGTAAGCGATGCAGGCTTCAGTGCTGCCAACTCCACACTCATGGCATCTGTCAAATTGCGTGTCGTGTATCGTATATTTTCGAATACTCACATCTTCAGCTTACCAATGAGTAATACATGAATGGTTCTGCCCCTCAAATCTAATCCAGTCTGGGACTCAAAAGAAGAGTTCCAATTCAGACACAATCAAGATTCACCTGCAAACTAGCTTTCTTATGCTATTTAGCAATTTAAAGAATACCATGTTGGCCCACAAATACTCTTGACACATGATCTTGAGACGGATGTATCTGGACCTTGCCGTCTGGGTTTGAGCCATGTGTCTGACAAAGTGAACCATCGCCACTGAGACTGTCTCTGTCTCTTTTCTAGATACCACTTGCACGTGCCTATCTCATTTCAAGAAGCCTAGCACTGCTGTCTGTGCTTATAAAATCTGCCCTGTCAGTCAACAGGGATTAGCCTAGTGTAGGTAATTGTTGGAACTGAACGGTGTTTCAAAGCTTTCGGCGCTAGTGAACATCCGGGCACTGGATGCGCCGCTGGCCAGTCACACGGGAGACGATAGTCTTGGGGACACGGCAATCCCTATTGGTTCAAGTGTAGCTGTCAACCTTCCTCAGATGAATAATTCCTCGGAGAACTCTTTCCTCGGATAGATTTGTCTTTGAATGAATGACCTAGGTGCCAATCTTAACAGCGGCTTATCTAAGGAGTGTTGACATAAGGCCTGCATAATAACAGATGAATTTTATGCTCTGATGAAAATAATTCCACCCACGCAATGAAAAACAACCCACTCCTATCTATTCACCCTCACAAAAAAAGAAAAAGAATAAAAAAAAAACCCCTTATCGTCTATAGCCCTATTATCTACATCTCTTTCAACTTGGATTATTCCAACTGTCGGCGATTATTTACTGGTGGAATTTACCCTGTAGCCAACATGCGACCACCAAAAGCCCGTGCTTACTCCTCCACTCCCGGGCGCAAGGCTCCCCTCTGTAAAATTGCGATTTACATTTACCCGCCCGGCCTAAACCTCATCCAGGGCACGGTGATGGGTGGGGCAGACAGCCATGTCCGATGCCCTACGCCTTGTGGCAGATGATTGCCATTGCATCGGCCAACAGCGTTAAGATTTGGTTGAGGTCCGACTTGAGTTGCACAACATGGAGAGGAGCAACATCAAGTACCAGGGTTTACTCTAAAAAAAGCCTGCATGAGGAAACAGCGCAATTCTGATTGCAGAGAAACGATCACACGGCGCAGGGATTGTGCTATGCGGGGGCAATCACATTCCTTGGCCTCTTGGCACTCCCCTCCGTGGATTCTGTTGGTCAACCAACGCGCGTACTGTGATTCCAATATTAGAGAAAATTTGTGGTTCCTGCACTGGAGCAGCAGTCAAGAGAAAAGAAAGGAATTCTGGTTCTTGCGGTGACTTCGCTTGCATGTTTCGTTTCAGAATACCTTGTGTAGTACGATTTTACCTTCCAAATCAATTTTTTAAGAATAGGCTAGCCTCACTCAACAAGGGTCTCCCCTTATAGCACCGAGATAATCACGTCACTCTTTCCCGTTCTGGCAGTTGGTCTCCATTTCGTTCAGGCTAAAGCATTGAAAAACGTTCCTCCGTCCAACAATGGTGAATGTGATTCCAAAACAGCGCCTTAGTTTCCCATCCGCCCCCTCCCCAGCGATTTCCCTTCTTGGAGTTCCACCGACCCATCCAAGATGGGTTGCATTAGCATAGCCCGACTGGAACGACACCGCCTGAGCGAATTCTCAAGACTGTGTACGAAAAAAAGAAAAAAAAAACATTTTAGTTTATTTAGGCTGAATGAACGTGCAGATCGCATCACTCTTGCATACCTGCTGTGTAAATCTTCAAAATTTGGCACGAATAAAGAGAGAAATCGCGGAGAAATCGCACAAAGCAAACCAAAGCGGACGCACTTGATTTGGTTTGCTTCCATTCTTCAAATCTTGGCATTGAGCGGTTTCTAGATATTCCACGAGTCGTAGAACTGTGTCCCTTGGATGTCTGTAGCATAAAATGACGAATTGAAGGTTTTTCAAAATCTCAAACACTCGTAGCTTCACCAGCGTAGCGCAACCATGAAACACGCATTGTTCTTTGCGACCATAGCTGGAGCTACGGCAACTCCGATAGCCAGTTCTCCATCGTATTTGCAATGGATGGCCGACACATTCATCCGCAATGGGGTTTCACCTAAAAAGAACTATGGCGAATCAACACTGTACAAGGGCTTCGAAATGGCCTATGAGTTGACAAAAAATGAGACATATCTCGATTGGTATAAAGGCCAAATTGATGAAAATGTCGTCTTGGCGAACGGATCGATTAAAGATTGGGATGCATCATACTCGCTCGATCACTACCGAATTGGTAACAATTTTCTCTATTGGTATCAGCGTACCAAGGACGACAAGTACAAAATCGCCGCCAAAACTGTCCGTGAAATTTTAAACAGCCACCCTCGCACTCCTTCCGGGGGTCTTTGGCATCGCAAGCCCGTATACCCCAATCAGATGTGGCTGGATGGCATCTTCATGGCAGATTCATTCTACGCAAAGTGGACAAACCTCTTTGATGCTGGCAACTCGACGGCATGGGATGACATCGTGCTTCAATATGATCTGATTGAATCCCATTGCCGCAATAAAACATCCGGATTGTTGACACATGGCTATGACGAGAGCAAAACTGCAGTGTGGGCTGATCCGGTTACTGGATCTGCTCCTCTAGTTTGGGATCGTGCAGTTGGCTGGTATTTTATGTCATTGCTCGAAGTGCTCGAAGTGTTTCCCCAAAGTCACGCTGGCTATAAAAGACTACTGACGTACTTTACCTCGCTCGCTGCTGCCCTTAAAAAGGCACAGGATAGTGAAGGTGGGTGGTGGCTAATCATGTCTGAACCCTACCCTGGAATGGAAGGCAACTACATCGAGAGCAGCGGGTCGGCCATGTTCACTTGGGGCTGGCTGAAGGGTATCTGGGCGGGATATCTCAGCAAGAACGAATATCTTGGCGTAGCCGCAAAGGCATACAACACACTGGTTGATGACTTTATTTACCACGAACCTAATGGAACTATCACAATGATGGGGACTGTTGACGTCGGTTCACTAAGCTCAAATGGATCATACGAGGTGAGTCAACCTTGGTTTTCGTGTTATTGACGTCCAGAAAAAAAAGGCTAATGTAAAGCAGTATTACATTTCCGTCAAGACTACGCCCAATGATTATAAAGGAACAGGGCCATTCATGTACGCCTCTTATGAGTGGGAGAAATGGGCTGGCAAGCAATAATCTCCGGCCATTGATACGACAAAATTTATTTTTGCGTCTATGCAGCGATTATTTCGTTCTTGAGACATATACTATTGGCAATATCAGTATCCGATGAGCCAGTGTCCATAACCGATATTTAAACCGAGTCTTGATATTAGATAGATGGGTAGCTAGATGCTTGTTCTTGAATCCTTTTTTCTTCAATCTAAACAAACATGTTCACATCTGTTTGCGCGACATGTAGCGGCAGCGCAATCTCGACATGCAAGCCGTTTAATTTGAGCCAGGCTTCTTCAAGTCTGCTGTGCCTTAAAGCCAAGAGCATCGAAAACTCAAATTTATTTCGACAGCCCCATTGCCGAAATCCGGGATCCGAGAGCCGATAACGAAAACGAGCGCACAATTGAATCTCCTTTTAGCGGGATTTCGCCATGTCCGTAAATTATAAGGTAGTGTGGTATTAATTTCGTAATTGTGGATGAGGAAAGGCATGAGTAAGAGCTGCGGGATCAGTAGATGATGGCCGTGCGTGAATATGACTAAGTGACCCCGAAAGAATCTAGAAATCAACGTGAACTTATAAGATGAGTAACGTCCTCGAGCTTATGAAATTTCTGAGACAGACATGGCAGACTATGGGATACAATTATTATATGTAAATGCAAGATGTCGAATATTAGGCCTTGATGATATAATTGGGAACACCAAAAATACGTGGGTGTTTATTAGATACCCTCTCTTTGGTGTTGCTGAATTTATCACTTCTACTAGTGGCCGGAAGGATTGCGAAGACTCTTTTACTCGCAATGCCACTATTGAAAAGTCATCATGGTTTAATGGACTGAGCATGTTTGAATGCCCCAACTCATAACACGAAAGACAATCTGCCGATTCTGAGAGGCTGCGTCAGATCGCTGGGACCTGCTGACAAATGGGGTTTGGGTTCATATCATCCCCCACAGCGACAAAATTTCGGGCATGAATCATAATAAGACCTTCGTGCTCATAGACCTAACGTAAAAGAATTCATAAAGTCAAGGTTGTATCGCAACACGCCTGAAAGATTGAACATGTAGCTCTCAAGTTGTATGTCCTGACTTTGACCGTTTTGGCCGAAGGAGCCGATACAATATACATGTAGCGTGATGTTATGCTACATGGGGCAAATTAAAACATCTGGAATTTATTAAAGCGCCGAATTTGATGAATTTGAAGCGTGCAAGTATATATCGTCTGGTATATAAATGATTTTGTGAGTACTAGATTTTGCCACGCCAGGGGACCTGCGGTTGTTGGTGATTGTGGACATGTGATTTGTCACAATCAACTACCAAGCGTGGCCCCGAATTAAAAATGTTATATATTTTTTCAGCTTCACTAAAACCATTGAAAGAGGTGGCTAGGTTGAACTGCTATCTGGCATTGCATGGGATTGTAACGAACCCCGCTCCTTGGTTAACCCATGAAGTTGAGCCCACGCATGGGAACTATTATTGCAATATGTATTATTGCTAAATAAAAAATCATCCACTGCATTGGAATATCCCTTCGGCGAAGTAAATTTGTTCTATATTTCCAAAAACGGCAAGGAATTGCTGAATCCGACTTGTGGTTTAGTGAGTTCATGTCACTACGAGACCCACCGTGCTTGGTACGTTCATGAAGTTTGATCTTCACTTCATATAATTTTATCAAGAGGCATTTCCGTGCAAGGGAAAGAGGAGTATTGTGATATTTGAAGCATGACACGTATGTGACTCACTATCTCCTTATTTCGCAGATACCAAGAGAGTAACTAGTATTGGACGAAGTGCTAGTGAACTACTGAACTGAAAATATCCAGCAATGCGCATATATATTTTCTCGCCAAGCTTTGATGTCACATGACGTTGGGAAAACTGGCACTGCTACTTGACCTCATATCCGCCTGGTCATTTGTCACTGTGAGCGCATAGACCAATATTCAGCGCTTGGCACGATCCATTTTGCGGTAGCAAGTGCCGGAACACATGCTTTTCGAAGAAAGTGCTCATTTGTAACTTCTGATTTGGGTTTCCGCGGCTTACGAGTCAGGCCAGGTAACTGGAAATTAGCAATGGCTCAAATGAATTTCCACCAATGGTCGCCAAGCGAGATATTACAGCGGAGAGGTTAATATATTAATCGAAACACGAGTACTGCAAACTATTTCTCGCGCGCTAGATAATGCATTGCCGAGTGATAAAGAGAGAAATTTCTCGATAGTATTCAAGCCTATTCTCTACCCACGTGTTTGCTGTTGGACGCGGTATTGCAGCGTCCCGGATCGTCGACAACTATTCGGTAACCCAATGGAGCAATGGTGTCCGATTCACCAACTGCGCTGTAACATCGCGCCCGTGCCCCTTGCAGCAGCGACAAGGATGAGCGCGCTCGTGGCCACACCAGACCCAACTCGCAGCCCTCAACAGGAAGGCTCCCCCGCTGCGGGTCGTCTTTGATCTGGACGGCAGTGCCTGTTCTGTCGTATGCCACCACGAGGTTTTCGTAACGGAATAATAATTCTTCTGATAATGCTTCAGGGTCATTTGTATAAAACTGATAGCAATGCGCTTTAGTTTGGCTCGCTAGATATTTCGTTTCAAGGAGCGGCAACATGTCTCGATACAATACGGCCATCTGTACCTTTCTCCTGGCTGCGGCCGGCTGTGCTTCCGCCGCGGACAGCGGCGCATTCACCACCCTGAGCATGAATGTTGCTGGCATTCCGTCCATCTTCCAATCCAATGACGTCCCTGGTGACAAGACTGAAAACTCGCTCCTAATCGGGACATATTTCGCCGAGTATGGATACGACATCATCAATGTTCAGGAGGTAAGCTTTCAGACTCCATAGCCCCTCAGCGATGGAGATTCTGGAAAATAAGCATATTGAGAAGCATTTCCCACGCCGCCGCACGGCCCTACGCTGCAGATCATCCCTCTGGGTCGTAGACTGACAATGCGTACAATAGGATTTCAATTACCATGCATACATCTACCAGACTGATAACCACACCTACCGCACAGCCACATCCGGTGGGGTTGTAATTGGTTCTGGTCTCAACACACTGGCCAATTTTGATTGGATCGACTTCACGCGTGTCAAGTGGGATGAGTGCTCCAATGCCTCGGGATCTGACTGCCTGACCCCCAAGGGCTTCACATTTATGCGCGTCAAGGTTGATGACGGTGTATACATCGACACATACAACCTGCACGCTGACGCTGGTACTGAGGACGCTGATGAGACTGCTCGAAATAGCAATCTCAAGCAGGTCTCTGATTACATTAACACATGGAGCGTGGGCAACGCCGTGCTCGTCTTCGGCGACACCAACAGCCGATACACACGCACTGCAGACAACATCACCATATTCAGGAAGCAGAATGGCATGACTGATCCATGGGTCGAGCTGATTCGAGGTGGTGTCGAGCCAACTGTGGAGAGCTTGTGTGACAACCCCAGCACCACTAACGATTGTGAGACTGTGGACAAGTTCTTCTACCGTGGCAACGATATTATTGATCTTTCAGCCACCTCTTTCAACTACGAGAGCAGCAAGTTTTTGCAGGCAAATGGAAGTATCCTCTCCGACCACAACCCCGTCGGCATTGACTTTTCCTGGTCACTATCTTCCAAATTCCGCCAGTCCTCATTCACTGGAGGACCACACGGTGATTGGTTCAGTGATCTGCCCACCCTCTCCAGTCAGCTATCGGCGTCGTCGTCATCGCTAAAGCCCACCAAGTTGACTTTCAGTGGTGCCTCACGCCTGGACTCTGTCGCAATCACTCTATCTGACGGAACCAGTCTTACCCATGGTGGCACTGGTGGCACCGCCGCCAGCCTCACGCTGGGCAGCAGTGAATATTGGACCAGTGCCAAAATGTGCCAAGGACAAAAAGACTCGCGCACTCGTCTCTTTTATATCCAGGCTACCACCAGTGCAGGCAACACCGTGTCAGCCGGCACTTCAACAAGCGACTGCATCACTGTGACGGCGCCAAGTGGCTGGCAGATTGTCGGTTATCTTGGCCAGGACGGGGATGAGATTGACCAACTGGCACTCATCTATGCCAAGAAATAAGCTGAAACGTGTGCTGCGATGCTGAGGGGTCGTTGTCTTTTTAGGCGCGTATTTTGTTTCGGCAGTTGGCCATTTATTCTCAAATTGTACATATCCATTTCATAGCATATGCCATTCAATTTAGAATACCACATTTTCTGTGTTACCAACGCACTTGGAGACAAACCTCAGTAACTAAAATGGGATTTTGTTTCTGGATCTGAGCTCATGCCGGTGCGAACTACTAGTATCCAGGTCTGGTAGGTCATAATCGCTCAAGCGGCCAACCCTAACCAGCCACTCTGATAAAAACGGCCTTCAAATGCATACCGGACAATAGAAATCACTGAGTACAATTATCATGCCTTCACTGATGCGGAATTCCGCGCAAATGGTTTTGACGTATCATTATTATTGCCATGACGTTCATATTATGTCCATCAACCACTTCTAATCGAAGAAGAGAGCCCGTCCTTGGCTCATACATCGTATTTACCGACTATTCTATAAATTACAATGAATTTTAACATTCTTCGTATTCTCATGGTTAAACTTTCTCTCTCAAGGCATTGCGAATTCGGCAGTAATAAGCGCCTCCAATGCGGCGCTGTGAGAAGCCGCAGTAGCTTCAATATACGGCCCGGCCCATGCTTGACCCAGTTTACCGTCTTCACTTCGATCATTTTCCCAAATCGAATCCGCATTTTTGAAAATGAATTCCTCATACTCAGGGTCGCCACCCCAAATATACTTCATACCGCGCATCAGGTTGCCCTTGAATTGCTGGTTTGCGATGGAGCAGCCCTCTGGAGACGTCTCACACTTGCCGGCTTCCAAAACGATGCCGTTTGCATTCGCCAGATGTTCCATAATCGCACGAGCTGTGCGTTGGATGTCCTTCATGTATAAAGAGCGATTTTTACCATCACCCCTTGATAGCTCAGATAGCAGCCACAGCGCACCACCCTGTATATTTGTCTAGGTGGGTCGTCCGTTGTTGTTACACTTCTCATCTAGACCTTCGTTGACGAGATAATCCGAGTTGATGAACTTATTTCGCCGCTTGAACCATTCCCAGCCATGCACCGAGATCTCTACCTCCTTACGCGTTTTGCGCTCGTCCCCAACCCTGTGACTTATGGAGGAAGCTACGGTAAAGTAGAGCTCGTTTGTAATCGCATTGACGTAGGTGTTTGTCTTGCCTGAATGTATGCCACGGCCACATTTACTTTGGCCTTTTCTCAAGTCGGCAAAGATGTTTCTCGCCTCCTTACGATCCATCCTTGGTCAGATTATAGCCGCGGAGCAGAGCCATGGCCCACCAAGCCTCTCCTTGGTAAGATTGGGTGATGAAGCCTCTTGCTTTCGCTTTAGACAAGACATTTCTCACTATCTTCTCAATGCCAAGCTGTCTGCCTTCCTTTGTGCGGTACATAGCGAAATCGGCGAGTGAGATAACGACGTTTGCGCTGGTCACAGACGAGTTATCCCAAAGTCCATGGACGAGTCGTACCAAACTTTGTTCAGAGTAGTGATTGCTTCACTTGCTTGCGTGGTGTACTTGTTGGCTGAGCCTTGCCCTAAGGCAGATCCACACCCCATCACAAAGATGAGGGCGGTGGGCAGAAGCTTGCCCATCATAGCTTTGATATGCATGTCGAGGTGAAATAGGGCTCACAGAGTCCTAGGACAAGAAAGACGGTCCCTGTTTGGTGGAATGATCAAGTTGGAAGTGTGGAGTGAACTGCAGATGGGGATTTCAAGGCATTTGGTAGCGACATAGGATTGGAATATACATCTTGATGTCGGTTAGATGGAAAGCCATGTCTCAGTATCAAATTACAATATTCTATCTCAGTCAACAAATTCGTTCTCTATGCTGCAAATCTTTCCCTAAAAAACTTCACAAAGTCTTCACCGACGGCGCTATTGTGGCATTCGGTTGATGAAGCTTCAGTCACATCTCAACCCTGTACGTAACGTGACAAGACTAGTTAACGGCCCAGCATTGAGAAGTGGCATCATTCGGCGACCCTCGGCAGATTTTCTTTTCCCACCTTCGATTTGTCTTCGAGTGCTTGAAGAATCCCCTAGGTTTTGACCACACTAGCTGGGAAATAAACAAACACCGCCGAAGATTGGCCGCTAGCTGAGTCATGTTCGCTGGAAACGTCATCAGCCGGTCTCGTTGTAATTTCCCCCCTACCGAAGCGATCGGTATTGTAAAATCGTACGGAAAATTATTGACTTAGGGATTCCTTTTCTGCCTCACATTTCCCACGGGAAAAGTGGCGGCGAATAGTTCCATGTATAAAACCACCACCAATTATGTTTTATTTTTGGTTTAAACTGAAAAAAAAAAATTTACCCGGGATGGTTAGATGTATATGTGCATTTTTCCCCCGCGCCTAGTGACCCCAACAAATTATGCCTAGCGGCTAAGCATGTAAGCTGACGGCATTTCGTTATCTTTTACTCAGCCACGTCGGGTTATCAGCAAGGCTGATACTTTTGTTATGACTCGTTGCCTATAAAAGTCGGCCTCTTTCTTGCTACATAAGAAAAGAATTATCACAGCATAACTGCCCCGTCAATCAAGACGAGCTTATGAATATCTCATTCAATTCAAATATCAAATATTGACTTCCACAGCGATATAGCTAGCCGCCAAGTTAGGCATGCCGAAATTCTTGGACAAGTTGACACAGTGGGTGCCGATTTTCAAGGAAAGAAAATCGCGCAATGGCATGACAGTCAACACTGATGACCCTGAAAACTTGTATCGGGAGTACAATGGTGCTATGGATGGCGCCGTGATCCTGCGCAAAGGTATATTTCGCGCCAAGTTTAAGGCACCTGCACCTCTGCCTTACGTTGGGCACCAAGTACTCGGAAAAGGTGCAGCTGGTAAGGTATATAGTGTCAAAATTGCGCGAGGTCATTTTGTACGCAATGACCCTGAGTGCACAAACGACAAAGTGAGTGTCTATGGCAGCTCTCCGTGGGTCCTATTGATAACAGAGGCAAATAGGTGATCACAATAGCGAGAAAAGACTTTGCTCCGGAGAAATATCAATACCGCTCATTTGAGATCGAAAATTGCATCCTGGAAAACTTGGAAAATACATCAGGTCGCCCATTGAGTATCCTAGCATCAATATGCAGCATTGAATATGAGATTCCTCACTTGGAATACCCGCTCGCGAGCATATTTTTTCTCGAGGGACGATGTGATCTGCACGAGTACTTGCAGAGTTCCCAGAATTTCCCACGGTCTGAAGAAGAATGCTTGGACAACGTGCAGCGCATGTTAGAAATCAGCGATGGGCTCGCCTGGCTGGCGAAGAACCACATGTCGTGGAGTCAAAAGTTTATCTATGGCACATACTACCATTGCGATTTGAAACCTCAAAATATTATTGTTTTTGACGACAGTCAAAGCGGACGGGTGATTTTTAAAATAACAGATTTTGGTGAAACTCGCAACATCCTTAGTCAGCGGCAACGCCCAGCACAGCAGGGAGGTACCATAGCGTGGGGTCGTGAGGCAAGCTACAACGCTCCCGAAACCCAGGACTGGAACGAAGAGCCGATGATTAAATATAACAGTGATATATGGTCTTTCGGGTGTATTCTACTCCTGGTATTGCTGTTCAACTATCAAGGTCCCCAAGGCATCAAGGTTTTTGAGACGAAACGAATCGAAGCCAGCAATCCCACTATGAAAGGAGATTTCTTTGTCCAGTATAGACGTCAGACGTGCTGTTCAGCTGTAACTGAATGCATTGATGAGTTGATCAGGAAAACAAATGAGCGAAAGGAAGACAATAGTGGGAATTTCGTTCAATCATGTCTAAAATATATCCAGACAAGCATGTTAGTAGACTCAAGGACAAGGCACGACCCGATCAAAGTTTCCAAGAAACTACACGAATATTTCGCACAACCTCCAACTCTCCCTTTATCTATAACCAATTACCAAAAGGTCTCAAAGGGGGTATCTTGTCTCATCAAATCACTGGATGAAACTGTACTATTTTATGGGGCTTATAAAATTTGTATCTATACTTTCCCTAGAGATAAACGCCACTGTAGAATACTCCCACCAGAAAAGACTTCCTGGTCCATGAAGACGCAGCCAACTTATGGCAATAAAAAGATCTTGGTTCCTTCTGATTCCAGCGGCAGCTTTAAGGTTTGTTGTTTCTTTCCCCTCTTCTTCCTAATACGCGTATGAATTGTAAAGTAAAAAGATCTAACGTAAATAGTTTACCGTTTATGATATTACAAAAAACGAATCAATGATCCAGGGCCATGGAGCCATGGGCCAATTATGCGAGATTTTCCAAGTCAAGAACCCGGTTGAAAGAATAATTATATCTCCCAACGGCAAAAGGTTTGCTATTATTAAAAGAACGAATTTTAAGGTTGTAGTTCAATTGTATGAATTAAAACTTCCTGATGAGTATGTGCGGCTTCCAAGAACTTCCTGCCAATCGCTGACAATTGTTCGTGAATCAAGGTCTGATCTCGGTACTACGATTTATAAAACTGGTTATCTGGGAAGAGATACTTGTGAAATTGAAGCTGTGGGGAGGAGCAAAGATTTGTTCTTCTCAAGAAACAGTGAATATCTGTATTATGTATGGGAGCATAAGAATGCCAATATTGATACAACAAAGCGTGGAGCCTACGTCAAAGTTTGGAACGTTCCGGATTCGTCTAATTCAAATACTGAATTTCGAATGTGGAATTGCAAGATCGAAGATGCCGTAAGTTATAATCACTCCTTGTTTCAATTGATCAAAAAAGAAACTCACAAACCCCCGATCTAAGGATACTACTTATGGACCTGACTTTTTAACTAGTATAAGGCCACTAAATACGCAGATGGGATTTATTTGTATTACATATGCGAAGCAAATTGTCAAGTATTCATTGAATCAACATGAGCTACAACCAGTACTTATTCACAGAGGCAATAGCTTTAAAATAGCTCTTCCTACTTTGGACGATCGGAATTACATCGTACTAAGTACGCGTCGGACTAAGGACACGCTGATCATTCACAAAGGGGCCTTGAAACCTGATCAAATGTCCACACCATTGCATACAAAATGGGGAATCTACTTCGATAACGACAACGATGATGCTTGTCTTATAGAAGATTCTCGTGAAATCTGTCTTTACATCACAAATTTTGACAGGAAGGAAACCTCTAAACTTACAGTTTTTAAAAAGGTTTCGATGAGGGATATTGAGGAATAACAACAATATTGGAAGGGTGAATGACTTAGGAATGGAAGTCCAATAACTTTTGGTTTATGTAACTGTGTCCCAAAGCAAACTATTGAAGCTATAGTTGATCTAATATACTTAATTTAAGATATATAATATGGTGGTGCCCTTCAATTTTGCAAGAGAAAGTGTGCCCTCTTTTGATTAAATATGCATTTAGTATATAGATTTGGCTCATATTAAGTTATCAATATTCCGAGTATGCTCCCTTTTCCTCATGTAGTATCTTGAATAATTTAGACTGGTCTGCCCAGTAACACCCATACCTATATCACCAGACCTGCACTAGGCCGCGTACAACCTAATTTCACGTACGAAAGACGTCAAGAACGGCGGTGAGGCCATCCTTCCTATAAAGTGTCTGCCATGGCCAGTTAGAACAACATCAGAACCATGTTATAATCAATAGGGTTAACAGGATCGATGGGATTAGCAGATCAGGGTAGCTCTAACCGCCGGAATAACTAGCTAGCGACAACAGTTATATAGCCACAAGATAGACCTTTCAACTAACAAAGTAAGAGTTCCCAATGCATCTAGAATCATAACCATCTTTTAATATCCTTGACCCAGTTCCAGTTAGTAAATCCCCAAGGATCCCACTTAGGGAGTTTTGCTGCTTTCTTCCATTCATGGTTATGCTTCATATGCAATTTGAGCCGGCTAAAAGTCGGTTCTCCTCTAGTCGTCATGTTGAATCTTCTCCATGACCAGCCACCACTCCACTTGAGCAATTGGGTGAGAAGCAAAAATATTATCAACTACTGTATATTAGAGGTGTGATATTGGTCGATTATATTTCGCGGTGGAACATAAGGACGTCGAACAAGTCTAGAACTTACAATTATGAGGGGGATGCCCGGGACAATGTTTGTTGGATTAGACAGATAAATCTTCATGGCTCCGCCCAAAAGAAGAATTAAAACACAAAAGATAAAGGAGAAGCCAGAAATTGCCAATCGTAGATAGTACTTCCATGGAGAGCCAATATCAATAATTGATTTGATGTTTGCGGGTAACAAATGTTCAACCTGATCGTGGCAGCTTTTGTAACTAGGTTACATTAACAGTTAATACTAAAAATATCGGAAAGGATAGTAGGAATTTTATACCTCCGGTAAAACTGAAAAGCTGCCAATGCTTCAAGAGCCCAAATGATAATACATGAAGTTGAGGTTAATGCGGTCAAAACTTCAAGGGCCTTAAATTTCTCGTAAGCAAGCGAACTGTTCTAATACAACCGGAATTAACTTCTGACCATTGAGAATATGTCGCCATTTGTGAATTTAAGAAAGGGTAGCCATGATAGCCAAGCTGACATCAGA
Source organism: Calonectria hongkongensis (assembly GCA_017140755.1). Classification (NCBI taxonomy): domain Eukaryota; kingdom Fungi; phylum Ascomycota; class Sordariomycetes; order Hypocreales; family Nectriaceae; genus Calonectria; species Calonectria hongkongensis. The sequence goes on from JAACJA010000017.1 coordinate 1,105,688, forward strand.
ACAGCTACCCAAGGTACATCAGACTCGTTCTTCCGAGAAACGAACTGAGCGAGAACAAGCCACCATGGATGTGCTGATACTTCACCATTTTCGTCATTTCTGGAGATTGAATGGTCCGTTACGATGGTATAGGCAAACCCAAAAAGAGTACGCGACGCAACGTAGAGAGCAGTGTTGGATGTGGAAGCAACGTTGATTATTAGCAGCGCAACTAATGCGTTAGAAAGAGCTGTAGGATTGCCATATTTTTCTGTACTAATGACAAATATCGAGCGCAAGTTACTTTGATTCAGTGGTTTTCCCAGCATTGGAAGTTTTTCATTTGTCCACTCAACATTTTGACTGACGACCCAGCCAGCCCAAACATATATGGCTGTTATCGTGATCGGAATCCATAAAGTCGATTCGAAAGGGTCTTCATGCCCGTAGCTGAATTCAAAAGGGCTCTCATCCTCGTCGTTTGATGTATTTTCCTCGTTTAATTGACCTATCGCACTTGAGTGAGGTTCATCAGGAGTCTTGTCCTCAAACTTTGCTTCTTGTGCTACTGCTGCAACGACCTCAACGCCCACAAATGCAAACGATGCAACAAATATAGAAGCCAAAATAGCGAAAACCCAATTATCTTTGTTCGCAGAGCCGGAAGGGAATAAATTGATTATCGGTGTACTGATAGTTCGAGATTGGTGCCTAGCTGATACAGCAGTATTGACAGGCGTCGCAGTAGTAAAGGCACGGCGTTTATCACCAGAATCAGCGCCAACTGGATTATTGTTTAGCGACTATAGCCTCCCGTATGTGTTAAAAATAAATTTAGGCGTACTTTTTGAATTCATTACATTCATCATGATTATGATGCAAACAGCGATAAGGAGTTTGATAGAACCAGATACCACTTCAATGAGTCGGAATGCCTGGTTGGACATTACCGTCAACACGTATATGACACACTGGGATAAGTCCACCTACTCGGATATCCATTAAATTCACCAATATGGGAAGGACCAAGGAGGCTATAGTTGTGCATATAAAAACGTTTTTACCTTTTGCCTCATCGTGAGAGCAGTAATATTCTGCTAATTGACCGATGGTGCTCGTTAAAGCAGCAAAGACAAAACAGAAAGTGAACCTGTTTAAACTTCTAGCCACTGAAAGAATGGTCCAAGGCGACTCTCTTACCAATATAGAACGGCAGCGGCTTTTGCGATCTCCCCATCAATGAACTCTCCAATAAAAGCGGTAATAGCACCAGCGATAGGCCAAATTCGTAACATTGTTGTTAATCCGTGCATCACCATGATGGATGTCATGCCAACGAACAGAAAGGAATAAACCACAGCGCCAGGACCTCCAATGTGATGAATGAGACCAGTATAAATATACATGCCCATGCCAATCACTGCACTGATACTGATCATGAAGATGTCAAATTTTCGGAATTCCCGTCTAAGCGAATTAGTCATATTACAGGTGTACCGGAAATGAGAGATCTAATCTCCAATTCATACCTAAGAAACCCTGATTTTTGAAGGGGAACCTGATCCAAGGTATTTCGTCGTTGAATTGGAGACCCAGAGAAGCGTGGTCTTCGTTGCGACATCTGTCCTGCAGAGGATGTCGCCCGTTCTCTCATATTGCTATGTTCGACCCTCTCGCCTCCCGTAATCTGCCTGGCCGTAGCCATAGTTGCCTCGTCCTTCATGTTTAAATGGCTCCGTCGGTACGAATTAAGTAAAAGAATAATTTCGCAAGGTGTACAAATAGTTAGCGTAGAATGATAATAATCTAATATGTTTCATCAAGGAAGAGAGAGGAATACGGATTTCTCTGGTTTCCAAAATACTCTTCAGCAACAGGGTAATACTGCGGTTTGAAAGAAGAAAAAAAAGGAAATGAACATACGGCTGACGAGACCAATCAGCCTGCAATTATGTAAACGTGACTGTCAAGGCAATTCAATGTATGATTGCATATGCACATTGTTATCACGCCACAGCGCGTAATTTGGTCAGCCGGCATGAAAAAAAAGAAAGGAAAGAAAACACGTTGAAAATACAATTGCCTCATTGATAACCGATTCTCCACATATCAGGCATCTGGTCGCCTTATGAAAATAATAAACAAGCCGCAGCATGCAAAGTGGCCTGTGCCATACACAAGCACAGGCTATCATCTTAGTCAATTTGTCTTAGCCTAGAAATCCATGCACGACTGCGGGGTCAATGACTGGAAGTTCAAAAACGGTTCCGCCGATACTCCAAGTTAAAAGCTGCCTCCCGACATCAGAGTTTTTGAACACAATAATAGTTCACTCATAACCACTAGCTTTCTGTAATTGTATGTCAGCTTTAGCCCAAGGCATATCCCATTTATTTCACAATATACTATGGCGGATGTTCAGTTGCAGCAATACGCAGCCTACGAGCGCTACATCAAACGCGACAAACTTCTATCCTTGCTTCAAAACAAGCACCCAACTTTGGCCATCAGTGACTTTGACATCACGGGAAGCTCAACCCCTTCCTCCTTTAAATGCATCTATCACTAACTATTTGGATAGAGAGTCAACGATGTTCTCAAATACTATGCCCCTGAAGAGCTAACCATGAGGGAAATATTGTAAGCTACCCTTCGTCATGTTCCTTTTCTACTCGGTTGAGAGTCGAAAAAAAAAAGGGAGAAGCTGACGGGCCCTCAAAGGGATGCGCAAGGCAGCCGCTAGGATTGCCACATGTGACTTCTTTTAGAGAGAGGGGTCTCCCTAGCTAGATTACGCCCGGAGCAGGTGATTAGCGGGGGGGCGGGGTTGCATATGCAAGAGGCGAATTTAGGCAGCCCTTGAGCCACGCGACCAGAATGGTGTCATGCTTACCAACGAGGCTGGATGGAGATAAGCTGTCGACAAATATCCTCCCTGGGGAATAATCTACGGGAGAAAGTGGGTAGCATGTCACGTACTTTTAATACATTGATGGGACCTCGAGAAACTAAAGGCTGAGATAACTTTTCTACCATCTTCCCGTTATTGATACTCTGACCACCCTAACCACGTTTTCACTCTATATGGAGAAACAAAGCACTGGGGAGCTAGACCTCTCCGAACATATTTTTACAAGCAATGAAAAGTCTCTCATAGATCTGACTGAGTTTGTTAAAACGGTTGACGGTCCACATGGGATCAACAAACTTCTTATATACTCGACGTCCATAACAGATATTGCCACCCTTCGGAAGTCTTTGCAAAGCACGAACTTCCGATGTAAATTATTGTGAGATGAATAAAGGATTCTAGAAAAGCTCTATTAATCACTAAGAAAGCACCATTTGCCAGGCCCACTCGTGGGCTTCATTAAGCATCTCTAGGAGCATGTTTGAGTGTTTCATGCGTCTTGCGAACTCGATGCATGAACTTTCAAATATCGTCTTTTCTTTCAGAGCTCAGACATCTGAGGTTGAACAGGCTTTTTCGCCCAGTGCTTGGAAATTACAAAAGACAGTATTAGGCAAGTATTCGTTAATTTTCGCACACATGAACTCATGGCTAAGAGTCACCAGAGATCTCGTACGTCCTGAAATATCCTTTTGTCAAGGATTGGGTTGGAGGAAAACCTATTTGGGTAATTCGACAAAGAGGACTATATCAACAATATGATAAAGAATCCAGGAAAAGTATCTGGCTTTTAATTTTTCCAAATCGTGGTTCATCCTTGGCCAAGGAAATGGAGCATACCATTGCTCTGGATTATGAGCACCCACTCCAACCTCACATTCTAATCTACATGTCACACTTGGAACACTGGCGATGGTATATGGCTCACTTTGACAACCGATTTCAGGACCTGGTAAAATCCCCCCCCAAACCCCGTAAAAGTTATGAGAAACTAAAGAATTTAGGCTAAGGATGTACTTAACGTGGAAGTCGAAAAAAAGTTAGATTTCCAAAAAATGTACACCCAGTTGTCTGACCTTCGTTTCATCGAATCGAAGTTATTACATCTCATTCCTATTTTTACATCATATCACCAAATGTTGACGATATTTGACAAATGGAATCAGGATCTTGCTAAAAGCCACACAATATGTCGTGCTTTGGCGGAGGAACTATCCCAAACAATTGGTAGTTTACAGACTAATGTTCAGGCACTGCACTCCAATGCAGAATTTCTCCTGTCTCGCATATCAAGCACAATTCAAATGGTATTTCCTCACTCTATCTAAAGATTCAACATCGCAAACCATTAACTAAACTGATATAGGGGTCTGATACGATTAGCTTAAAAAGCCAAAATACCACTGAAAATATGTCGAATCATATGTATAGTGACAGTGCTGTTATTCGTGTGATAACAATGGTAACAATGATATATCTTCCAGCATCATTTGTCTCCGTAAGTATATTCATCTTAGTATACCAAGTGCAATAAACGGTTTCGAGCTAATATTTTAAAGGGATTTTTTGGTATGGGATTCTTTGATATTAGTGATGATGGCAAGTGGACCATAACGCAAGAGCTTTGGGTTTATTTTGTTATAGCTTTCCCACTCAGTGCGATAACCTTTCTATATTGGAAATGGAAATTGCGAAAAGAAGCAACACGGCTTTCAGCTTTGCCTCTTTAATTCAAAATTTAAAATTGCCATTATCCTATAACATATATGATAAGCATGCTGCCGTAAGCTGAGACTAGGTATCAGATCACATCTGTGCCGTATGCAACTACAAGAGCGGCTCATCTGATAGCCCCTTCTTTCCATTTCTTGTTTCCTCATATACAAACCAATATAGACCGCCTTAGCTTTGAATAAACCAAGGTTCAACCTTTTATCCTAATTATATTCATGTAAAAGGTCAATTGGACTTTTTGCCTTTCCCATTAAACAGCTACAGATAGATTAGTCAGTACACAAGGGCAAGACCTTATGGGGAGGATGGTCAAATGACCTCATATACTTAGTGATTTGAGGCCTGAGAAGAAATTAATGCGATAAAGTCAAGTCCGAATACCAAAACAAAGCTTCAACGCAAATGGTGAGACCAGCCACAGCACAATTAAATGAACTTATGAATTCCTTGCTAATGTGATATGGTGAACTCTCAATAGCTAATGCGCATGTCTAATTCTATACACAGAACCATTCAACCACATCCTGTTCTAAGACCTTGTCCGAAAGAATCTACACCCTCAAAGAAGGTTTAAAGTCAGCTACTTGGTTGGGACTGCCATTGAATTCAAGTTTGATGGGATGACAACGACTTAAAGGCCGAGGGTCAGAAATGGGACACGAGATTGCTCCTCTGCCATGGATAAGAGCAACATTGATTTGGATTGATGGCTAGCTGAACTACAGTTGCGTCAGTAAGTAACGAGGCCATAAATCGGAGAGTTTTACTTGGTCATACGTGGCTTGTGTTTCATCTCATTATACCAAACAAGCCTTAGTGCAAATAAGCTTACTTGAAAGAAATATTGTTTTGATATAGATGGCCAATTTCAAGAATAATTAAATATCTAGCTATCTCTAGCGTCAATCAAAGGTAATAATTGCACTAGGGTGTGTGCTAAATCAAATGTGCCTTGAAGTAACTTGAAAATCAGCTTTGAACTAGTACCAATCTTTCAAGAATCGTACTTGAGAAACATTTCATCGAACCCAATAGTCATCCAGCTCTTACTCTGCGTGTTATATGTCAAGTTACTTGGGAACCATTGCTTTTCCTGCGTCGCTCCGGAATATATATTGCCCCCAGCAATTGGTCGCGACAGCCTGTTGGCACCTGACTTGACAGTGAAGTTCGCAAGGCTTACTTCGTACGCATTCCTTGAAGCTACAGTCGGGCAGCCATAGTAGTTTGCCTCTGCACTGTCGTGCTTGAGGTGGAGCTCAAAGTAGCCACGATAGTAGCCCTCAGACCACTGCAGCTCTTCGTTATCGCTGATGAGCTGCCCAGACTCTGCATTTGCCGATTTTATGGTTCCACCAAAGCCAGTGGATGAGACTGCAGTGCCAGCAAACTCGACACCAATAGAACCTGAGCCTGAATCAGAATCATAATCTGCTTCTCCTAGCCATACAAGATCTGAGACCCAGTTGGCGTGGCTGTCGCCAGCAAGCATGATATTGTTCCCAATATCGTTCGAGTACATGTGCTGCAGAGTCCTGTTCTTGTTGGCCATATATCCCTAAATCATATTAGCCTTTTTTCGCTCTGAAAATCTTTCCAAACTTACATCCCAAGCGTCTCCATTAATGAGCGTGCTGTAAAGTGAGGTGATGTTCAAGCGGGAAAAGACAATCTGGTTTCCAATCACCCGCCAGGTTGCTCCGCGCTCTGAAGATTCTGAGAGCTGGCGGTAGAACCAGTTCTCCTGGTGGGATCCCATGAGACTTCGACCAGCATCATCATGAATGTCATAAATGTAATCATCGTTAACATAGTCTAAAAATTGGTCAAAATAAGGAACGATTTGTAGAGACAGGTGCGATCCTACTAGTAGTAATGCTGCGGTCATAATTGCGAGTGTCAAGCATAATGAGATCAAGAAGGTTTCCAATCTGGAATGATCTCCAGATGCGTAGGTTGTCATCCTAGAATTTATTAGTTTAGCAATCCTTGGCAGACCCAAACTACTCACCATGTCGACTTGACGAATTGGCATCCACTCAAAGTAAGCCCGAACGGCATTCATCTTGCGTTGATCAACGCTCACGCCACCAGACGCCTTGAAGGACGTCTCAGTATTTTGCAAGCTAACAGAGCCATCACGATAGACATTGTCCGAGACCTCTTTGAGGAGTGTTAATTTTGGAGTAAAGATTTTCACAGATAAGAGTTGGCCACCAACCATGATCGTCCCAAACGGTGATCCATCCAAACTTTTGGTGTGCTAGAAGCAGATCCGAGTCTGTTCTATACTGAGCAAGGCGGGTACGATAATCGTACAGGGTAAAGAGCTCATCAGACGGATTAGTAGCCCTAGCATCCTTGCTAGCATTGCCGACGCCATACTCGTAGATGTAATCTCCGATATGGACGAAGTAGTCGACATTGTCTTTGCGGGCCGCATTACCATAAGCATTGAAGTAACCGTTGGCTAAGCAGGGTTAGAGATTTAGGTTCTAGTTGGAAAGGCCATCATTTAAAGGTGTTGGCTCACGGAAGTTGCTGCAGGAAAAGACTGCGATGCTAGCCTCGGAGATTTCCTGGTCTGACGAAGGTGTAGTCTTCGTGCGGCCAACAGGGCTCTTATTTGACGAGTCGCAGACACTAAATTGGTAGTAGTAAACAGTCCAGGGCTCGAGCCCGGTGGCCTCGACCTTTATGTGGGTCAGTGATTGGTTTGACAGCTAAAAGCAATGTCTCGCTTGCCTTGATAGTAAAGTCAATGTCTGATGTAGTATACGCCTTGCCGCTGGTGACAACGTCTTGAAGCTTCTCGTCGGTAGCCACTTCGTACTTGACACAAACACGCTTAGAAGCCGCCTTGATGTAGGTCTCGGTGTCATGGTTGAACAAGGCCGCAGTGCCCTCAACAGTGACATTGCTCTTGTCATTCTGAAGCTGGGGTGAAACTCTTGTCCAAAGAATGACCGAGTTGGGGTACGGGTCGCCTGACGCGACACCATGCGTGAAATTGAGCTCGCTTGCACTCCATGATGATGTGCTTGGGTGGTACTGAGAGCTCGATGATCGCTTGAAAATGCCAGTGCTTCGCTTCAAGACCTTGGGCATGTCCAATCCGAGCGCATCATGCCGCTTGGACGGGCTCAGGTAGTTGAGATTACCCTCCCAGTCAGCCGCGACACAGCCGGCCAGAAGGAAAAGCGAACCAATTGATGCGCGCATGACTCCTGAGAAGCGCGAGAAGCACTAGGATGAGGAGGTGTGAGGACTAAGATGTCAACATATTCCGGATGCGGCGGCGGATGGCGGCGAGCTGATCCATATTTATTAGCACCGACGCTTGCCCTTGCATGTACACGCTACCTGTAATAATCCAAAAGTCTTAAGCATAGATCAATGTCTTTCTTCATGCTCAATCGCTTGTCCAATGGGACGCGCGGCAGTTCGGATTATTGCTCTTCTTCTCTCTGGCGGGGTCGTGTACCCTGCAATGATACGGTAGTGTTGATTGAAATGAGCTAGGATGTGAGCGTTTCACTTCCTCGTGGCTCACAGTTGCTGCGGGATTGGCCCGAGCGGGCAATCTTGAGCATGGGTATCGTTCAAAGCGTCCACCGAAATGCGCGGAAAAACAAGCTACATTCAATCTTACAATCATAAGGTTAACTAGGAACTTTGCCGTATTGCCGTATAAATTTACTGTATATCACTCAAGCCGAGGTCCAAAAATGAGTGGATCAAGCCATGACAACGCTGAGAGATGTCATGACATGGGCTGGTTTGGTTGTGCGATCGACAGAAGTCAATCATTAGCCATACAGTAATTCGCCCATCGCGATGACAGGCGCGTCAAAGCGGAGTGCACATCTCTAAACAGCAGCCAACATTCGAAAATTCGAGGCACATTGCAATTCATCAATTCTTTTCTCGTGCATATGCAGATTCAGTCCACAGACAAACCCGAATCCACCGATCGCGCACCCAGCATCGCGGTGATTTCGGCCTATAAATATGGGCATCTTCCGGTCTTAAACTTTTGATAGGTCACTATGGCTTCTGGCGCACTCGCTCTGGATGATAAGGCAAATTACCTATTACCCACTAACCTAAACCCCAATCTAATTTATACGAGAGTCGTTCCGCACAACAGTTTGCTATGCTGGTATCCGGGCTTCCAGTAGCCGCATGACCCTCACTTGCCCTCTCTCAGCAGCCCTCGATAATGGCGTTTGACCCTCATTATCCCTGATATCAATCTGGGCGCCTCGATCAAGCAGCAGCCGCACAACTGCCTTGTGTCCTTCCCAAGCGGCGCATGATAGCGGTGTTCGGTCCCATTTATTTATTGTCTCGATATGATCATCTCTGTCAAGCAACATCTGCACAATCGCCTTGTGTCCTCTCTCGGCACTCCTCAACAGCGGCGTCCAGTCCCCGTCATCCTTTGCATCAGTTCGGGCACCCTGATCAAGTAGCAGCTGCACAACTGCCTCATGACCCCCACGAGCAGCGCTCAATAGCACCGCCCCATTTATTAGCTGTCTCGATCTGGGCACCCCAATCAAGTAGTAGACGCACAACTGCCTCATGACCCCCTCTAGAAGCGCGTGATAGCGGCATGAGGCCGATAGAATCAGATGCTTGGATCCTAGCACCACGATCAAGCAATAACTGCACAGCTGCCTTATGCCCTTCTTTAGCAGCCCACCATAGTGGTGTCTGGCGGTGCAAATCTTCAGCGTGGACGATATCAATTTGATCTGACCTTGTTAAAACCAGCCCTAATGTCCCTGCCATACCATATATTGATGTAATATGTATTAAATGAGTCCCTTGTGGCGGACAGTTCCAGGAATGTTTATCTAACATTCTATAAAGGTACACCCATCGCTTTATAAGAGTATTTGACGGCCCTATGAAGTATTCTAGAAGATCTCCTTGAGCTAGTTTTCGATAATCACTTTCATGTGCATGCACTACCCAAGAGGTTACAATATAATGCAGGAAAGGAAAGCTAGAGTGTATATTATGGCGCTCGTCAGATCTTATCAGGCCTATCTCCTCCATTGTCAAATAGCGTATGCAGACCCTAGAAAGTCGATGATGTACGATCCCAGCTATTAAATCGGCCTCAGACTTCCGGGCCGATTCGCCAGTCATAGTTATTAACATAGATATACGTGCGTGATCACCTAAAATTAGTGAACCCTTCTCAACGATAAAGTCCTTGAGAGATTGATAAATAAACTGGACGACTTTCCTATTTAAAGTTACCTCCGCAAGACCATGGCTTAGTACTTGAACTCGTAGCTTCATCTTGTCATTTTGAGGTGCGTAATCTCCTGTGTTCATCGTCTGGCATTCACGCAATGAATTGTATCGACAATCACCATCAATAAGCATGGCCCATCGTAATTCATCAAGTGACAAAGGTCTTGTAGCAAAGCAGATCCATTCCATGAGCTTCAGCGATTCCGGGCCCATCGATTTAACGAGTTCCCAATACAGGTTATCAAACTCTTGAGGGACTAAACGAACTTGAGCCTCCATATTATGTAACTCGAAGCCTTGTCGCTCCAGATCTAGAACCTTTGTTACTACAAGCCAAGCCCATAGGAAGACGCCCCGGGCACGCGCAATGATCAAATCGATAATTGTCGATGAGAGAGAGGATAGCTTGGAGTGAACGAACGTCGATATATCATCTGCATTTTCGTCCTCTGCACATATTTGAAATGAATATTCCAATTCTAAGATCGGATAGTGACGGCAGGTGAAGCAGATACGGAAATGTTTCAGGCCGACGGTTGGGAGCTTCTGAATGAAGGATTTGAATCCGCTAACCAATTCAACCGCGCTCTTCTCACCGCATTCGTCCAATGCATCAATAAATAACCAGACTGAGCGAGTTTCCAAGATATTTTGAATTGACGACTCCAAGTAGTCTTGCAGTTCGCGCCGGTGCCACTGCCAATCCTCGCCAGGCTTGCCCACAGTCTTGCATTGTTCCTGGAAGGTGACCACAAGATCTCGAAGTGCATGAGGAACCCGGCGGAGCTGGTGAAGGAGCGACCTAAAGAGACCCAAAGGTGTCTTTTGGAGATCAGTCCCACGACCGTGGAAGAAAAACGAGAGGATAACATCGCTTTCCCCTATGGTGGGCGTTGCTACCACATTGCGCAGAACGTGCCTAAGCAACGTCGATTTCCCAGAGCCAGGCTTCCCTTTGATCCAGAGTAGTCCACGGTCACAAGCGGCCCATCTTGCGTAAGTATTGTGATGAAGTAACCAATCGCAAGTGCCATTGTCTGCGGCATAAATATCATTGGCCCGACTGTCCATTTCCGGGAAAGCCAGTGATTTTAAACAATCTTGTAAGGGACGGGAGTATTCTTCTGTACCTAAACTCCAAGGTTATTTGATGCTCAAACACTTTTGAGAAAACCGGTCGTTGTAACCAGACTAGAATTAACCGTCAGAATCACCGTTGTGTAAGGAAGGGTTACCTGAATTTTCGACAAATGTTTCGTTTCTAACTGGTGTTGACTGACCAACAGATGCATTCCGGATTTGTGATTCCCATCTAGTTAATTCACCGACTAGCCTTTTAAACCCGCTGTCATTTACGGAGCTAAACTTGACCATGCCGCTATGGTTGGCATGGATACTGATTGAGTTATAGCCTTCAAGGGTAGCTGATTCCTTTGAGACGACTTTCCCAACACTCAAGGGCAGTTCCTCAAAGAAACACGTAATTTCAAGATCCCGGCCAGGTTTCTGTTGTTCTCGCATCATGGACCAAAACCGATGTTGAACAGACTCCAGGTACTTGTCGTCTGTCATCAAAACATCCAACAACGATTGATTGGTGGATTTGAATAACCCAAGGGCAGAAGCCGGGATCTTAGCCCAGTCAGCTATCCAGGCTCCCCTATGAGGAGTGCCAAGGAATGTAATACACTTGATAGAATCGAATATGCCCCGAAGATGTGGTTCGGGGTTATTTCGAGAGATAAGAATGGCTTCCTTGCAGACAATTCCACCTAGGCTGTGGGCAACAAAAACTAGCGGTCGGCAGGATGCATCAGAAGAGGCTCTATCAGTTGTCAAGTCGTTCAAGAGGTTGGTGGCATGGATCAACCAGCCCATTTTCCGATGCAACTGATTTCCCCATAATATATGCGTCATAGCCGTACGTAAGTATGCGAAGCCTACAGAGGTTGGTTGGCAGAAGAGTCTCAGGTCAAGGTTTAGGCTGATTCTTGGCGGTCCAGGTGCGGTCTCGATTGCCAGCCAGGCCGTGGACAAAGCAAATGTCAATGGTAGCATCGTCGCAGTCTTGTAGAACTTTAACTCCATCCGGGAAAGAGGAACGGCTCTCATGGCCGTGCTCTGCCTCGTGCTGGTGGAGATCTTCCGGTACATTCCTAGTCTGGCGATGCCTCCGCCATCGAACTTTCGCTCGTAACTTCTTCACTAAGCGTTGTTGTAGGACCGACGCCATAATGAGCTGGTATCACAATCGCGATTGAGCATTCTTTTCGAAAAACACCAATATTGAAGGAAGACCAGGTTGCAAGCAAGGAAAATTGTCGCAAATGCTGCCTGATTTAAACGCCACAAAATCATCTTGCTTACGCACCGTAGCGGCGACCAACCAGCATCCCGCTCACTTCGAAGTCATGTGGTGCGCGAACCACGTTCGCGAGCTGGAGTGCATGCGGGATTATGAGGCAGAAAAGTAATGTCTAGTGTCCAGCATCCCCGTTGGGCTTTTTTCTCGCACCATGGCTTAACTCTCGGCTAGTTGCGGTGGGTGGAGGCACCACAGGTTCTTCCTTGCCTGAGACAACGTATCAATCTCGTATTTTGGCGAGATAGCCGCAAGCTGGCATCATCGCGTTGGTTGACGGAGCCGACTGCATGCATCCCAGAACAAGGATAGTTATCTATTTAAGTGCTGCAAGCCTTTACGACATAGCCAGATGAAGCAATACAATTAACAATTTTCTTTCTGATGAAACTAAAGTATGTGGTTTTCGTTTTTAAAACAACTTCATATATGATTATTTCATTGGTCACATTGTCTAAGTAAAAGCCCAAGTAGCATTTTGCTATTAAGCTCTAGCAAATAGATTAAGAAGATAAGCATTAGATAAAAATATCTAGGTAAAAGCGGCGATAATATGTCACGGGATTTTATAAAGTGGTGAACCTACATAATTCATGGAGATTGTGATAACGCGCCACTCTAGATAAGCTTCACGCTGCATAACATTTTAAGAGCCATGGCTTAAACTACAACCAACTTTTTCATGGTGGGCTAAAGATATCCGCATTGCCGGTACTCTCGCCATGAGTTCATTTTGCTGACCTACCTGCTTCGAAGTGGGTGTTTGATAGACTTGGATCTACAAGTATAATAAATTGTCGACACCCTTTCATTCCTGCGCAAGGCAGAAAATCACGGGACGCTGCGAGAATCGTAAAATGAGCCACACCAGGCATGCTGAGCTAAAGAAAGCTTGTCGCGTCGTAGCGCGGACTAGCGAAATCAAGATCTACGGAACCACTTCTTCTCCATCGAGACGATGCATTGTCCCCTTGTATCTTGCAGCAGTGATTGGATTGTCGTCTAGCGCAGGGAAGTTCTAGGGCATTGTGACGTATGTGGCAAAAAATGTCGGTATGATGAGTTGGGACCAGCGCCATCGGTTCAAGGAACCATCCGGCTGAGACACATTTTTGAGGTATCCGCAGAAACTGCATGAAAACGACTCGCTTGGCCGTCTGCTGGCGATGCCATTGGCTCGAAATTCTCCACTCGACGCTTGAATAACGCCGACCGCGTCTCCGAGCAGCCACCGCGGTATGGGTATATATGAGAAATGCCCGTCTTTGCTAGGCTTGCTATCGAACCCGTTGGGTTTGGCGTCTTGAAGCTCGAGAGATGGCATCAGAAGATCCCCCGCAAAATGGCGAACCCCACGAAGGCAGCGCAGAGAAGCCGCTTCTGCAGCAGGCGGTCTCTTCCTTTTCCAACTTCCGCTTCTCCTTCAGGGCCTTCTACCACCGCCGTCTAACCACATTTCTCGCTGGTCTCGATCGAATGTCCAGAAGCTCGTTCTGGAAAGCCATCGCTCCGAAGATTATCAAGACGTACCCCGCCCGCCCTGACCTGCCCGTGCGCATTTTCCTCCCAAAGAATGGCGCCGACGACGAGAAGTTGCCCTTGTATATTCTCCTCCACGGAGGCGGCTGGGTCAGCGGCGATGCGCAGATGGATGATGAGCAGGCTTATCTCCTCGCCAACAAATATAGCTTCTGTGTAGTGAGCCTAGAGTACCATCTCTCACCACGTCACCAATTCCCCATCGCGATCCACGATTGTGCAGCCTTAGTGAAGGAAGTCTTGGCTGATGAATCCCTGCCCATTGATCACGACAGGGTGGTTCTTGGGGGGTTCTCAGCTGGCGGTGCCATGGCGCTCGCTCTAGCTCAATTGCCAGAAATCTCGCCGCTGATAAAATTATTAGTGCCTTTTTTTCCATTGACGGACTTGTCGGGTAGTGTGCGGCCAAAAGGGCAGCTTACGGCGTGGGGGAAGCAAAACAGTATTGAGAGCGATCTACCCCTCTACAACTGGGCATATATCCCTACCGATCAGAACCTGCGCGACCCCCTCCTAAGTCCAATGTATGCGATCAGGGGCCAGATTCCTCACCCAGTATTCATCGTCACAGGCGGTGCAGATGTCTTGCGTGTCGAGGCGTGTGTGCTAGCGAAGCGGTTGGCTGGCCTACCGGATGACGTTGAGGCACTCAATGCAGATGAGTCCTGGGAAGAGGAGGAAATAAAATATATGTGCGTGAAGGATATGCCGCACTACTTTACGCATCACTGGGAGCGCATCAACGACGCTTCGTGGGAGACTCGACGGGTTAAGGCAAACGAGGATATTTGGAAAGAAGTTTATGAGTGGACATCCAAATTCTTAAATTGAAAGGATTTGGGAATCTCAAGAGAAAGATGAAGACGGTTAAGGGGAGGCTCCAACTTTGAATAATCTGCCAATGGTTGGCATTTCAGTACGGCTTCGCGCAGGAACGGACGCGATTTTGTTCTTATTTCTTATCATGACAACCATCAATTTCCTTTTTTCAGTAAACAGGCTCCAAGGTCGCACGATTGTCTCCATCTACATAATAAAATACCATCTTTTTGTATTCCAGTGAGGTCTGTCGTTTCGTATGACAAGAGGGACGGAGGCCGCCAAGCGAAGATGGCTCGGAAAATTAAAAAGTCTAATGCGTACCGAGACATGGCCGGAATTGCATGGTTTGCCCTGTTGAGTATGATTCATTCATATTTCGGTTAACAGCCGAGAAAAATTTTAGAAAAGAAAGCCCTTGTAGCAAAAATTTGCTTGGTATCAACTGAGACTTCGACCGCAATCTCCAGCATCACTTTGGTACTCCAAAGCCAGTGTCATGAAAGACGGGTCAAGTTAAAAATACATATATTTCAGCCACACAGTAGAGCGATATAAAATGCAAAGTTGAAGACGACTATGACATGGGGTTAATGAATAATTGTCGTCGCTCCGCTGTATGGAGCGCTCAACGATGACCACCCCAGTCGGTGTCCAGTGGATGACGCAGTCAGAGCAATCAATTCACCATCACATCTCCGTCGGGCTCCAAGTCAAATTCACTGCTGAATCAATTTATTTCTTGGATGTTATAATTTAAAGAGCTAAATTGGTACAGAAATGAGAAAACAAATAATCACGTTGTCGCAGAAAAAAAATCAAGGTCAGATCTTATGTGAAGGTGAACACACATGTTCAGCATCATACAGATAAAATCACTCTCAAGAAAGCCATGCACAAGCATAATTCCCCAAAAATATCGACCCAATGCTATGCGTCACAGTACTACACTTTGCCATCTCAACGAACGAACAGACAAATGACTACAACTGCGCATCCTGCGCTCTCCAACACCATTAAACACACAAATTTCATGTACCTAGCTTAGGAGGCTTTCAGCGAGAATCGTCGAATAGATGTCTCGTTTATGCATATGCATATCATTAGACAGTAGAGCAGGGGTAAGCTTATCCGAAAGATAGGCGATGAAAATGAAAACGACTGTATTATCTTGCCTGCCTAGGGATTGATCGTCCTCCATTGGCCAATCCCAAGTCACATCGGCGGCCCCTATTATCCGCCTTACGTTGGTCGCCTAATATTCTACCAGTGTCGTCAAATGTGAACCGCGCAAAAGTGCCTGAGCATTCCGTAATACATTGCACATTGATCTACGAAAAAATCACATGCAACGCTGAATACTTTCGTCATTTTACGGCGGGCGGGAATAGACTTGCGTCAATTGTGGCAATGACTGTCAGCTGAAAAGTAGACTTTAACTGTACGCCCAGCCGGCCTGTAGGAGAATAAGCTGATCTAGAATAGTCTGAGGGGGTCTCCGATGTAACCACGGCCCGACGCCAATCTCTTGGCGGGGGGATAGGATGCTAACTAGCCAGAAATCTAGGTTTTTATTTGCAGCTATCCGACCCAGAAGACAACTCCCAAATCGCTAGATTATCATGCTACGCAATTCCTCTTCTCGCAGAAAGGGTTTGCGCCCGTTGTTTCTTTCGCATCCGCCCTTCGTTAATGATGCAATCCACCAACCGGATAAAGCCTTATCTCGGTTTACGCCAGGGGCCCTCATCGCCGCTCTTGTCAGCTTACGGTGTGACGGACATTGGCGTTTCAATCAGACCCCTAACTGGATCTTGGCGGCTGACATTCATCAGCCGCATTTGAGACTTTGGCCAACCAACACAGCCCTATGATTTGCTGTTTTTTTCGTTTCGACATGTGATGTCTTGTGATCAAGATAGTTTTCTCAAGTGGTGGCCTAAACGAACAGACTATTTAATTACTAGTGCTCCTTCCCTTATTCCCACCTATTTCTCGAAGTTTTTCGTGAAGGAAAGCGCAGTTAGTTTATTCTTGAACAGGCGTCTCGTGATCTACACTTTGTACCCCACACTTTGTCACAGGGTGTCTGTCATACACCAGCCATGGCTGCCAGCACCGCCACCAATGGCGCTTCTGACATCAATGGCTCCGGCATAGACGGCAATCAGCACACCCATAATGGCGATTTCCGCCCTAGGAACGGAGATGCCTGGCAGGACGGCCTCGATGGCGACAGAAGTCCCCGTCTAGAGACGGCATCGCCATCCCGTGACAACCAAAATCGTCGAGAGACGCAGTTTCCCCGGATTTCGCTTCCCGTTGAGCTTATGAGAGACTCGTATGACGTTGTCGTTATAGGTACTGGCTACGGCGGCGGTGTTGCCGCCAGCCGAATGGCACGAGGCAGACAGAGAGTCTGTGTGCTAGAGCGCGGAAGGGAACGGTGGCCTGGAGAATTTCCAGAAACCCTTCCAGAGTCAGCCAAGGAGATTCGTGTTACCGGAGAGTTTGCACCGGGAGACAGAAGAAGTATTCCTGGGTCGCTTGTTGGCGGGGGCAACCCCACCGGTCTCTATCATTTTGCCGTTGGCGAAGGACAAAATGTGTACATGGGCAATGGGCTTGGCGGAACCAGCCTTCTCAACGCAAATGTGTTTCTGGAAGCCACTCCAGCCGTGTTGGACATGAATATATGGCCACCAGAATTAAGAGGGGCCAATATTTGGAGGCAATGTGAGTGAGTTCCGCTGTAAAATTAGTCCAAAGTTTCTGACATAACCGATAGATTATGATCGAGCGTCTGAGGTCCTCGAGCCAACTGAGTACCCAATAACGTCACCTGAACTTCTCAAGGCCAACTTGCTGAAGAAACAGGCAAGCCTTATGGGAGTAGAGGACAAATTCTACCGCGTCAAACAGACCACCCGCTTTGAAGATGGACCCAACAGCACCGGTGTCTTTATGCGGGGCAGTACGCTAAGCGGCATGGATGCAACAGGCATTAACGACGGAAGTAAATCCACAACGCTCGTGAATTATCTCAGCGATGCATGGAACTGGGGAGCTGAGATGTTTTGCGAGTGCGAGGTGCGGTACGTAACCAAGGCTCCAGGCCGAGAAGGTTACATTATCTGGTTCGCGTGGCATTCGAGCAAGCGCGGCGCTTTCAAGTCATCATTCTATGATGACTTGATGTGGGTTCATGCCAAAAAGCTTGTATTCTTCGGAGCTGGCAGTCTTGGAACCACAGAAATCTTGCTGCGCAGCAAGGAGCTTGGTCTGAACTTGAGTGATGATATCGGCACCGAAATGAGCGGAAACGGAGACATGTTGGGTTTTGGGTGAGTATTAGCTGGTGTTGGTTTATCTTGAGATGCTCCTGCTAACTCCTGAATGACAGATACAACACAGATTTCGATGCTAACTGCATCGCACAGCCTGACCCTCCGCTAAACCGACCCGTCGGTCCATGCATCACGTCTGTGCTTGACTTGCGTGATACCAAGAATCCTTTAGAAGGATTCGTTGTGGAGGATTGCGCTATTCCATTGGCTCTGGGACCATTCATGTTCCCCATGATGGAATATCTACCTGACCAAGTCAAGCCTACTTATGATGCCATTAGAAGAGCTACAAAGACAGCCGCGCGGCTCGGCAGCAAATATTTAGGACCTTACTTTCCAGATGGTAGTGTTGCTAGGACGCCAGCTTATCTGATCATGTCCCACGACAGTAAGTTACAAGCTCTATCATGCCAATGAATTGATACTAATGCTTTTTTTCAGGCAGCCAAGGAACCCTCACTTTGAGAAAAGATCAACCCGTCTTGACTTACTCGGGAGTTGGTCGCTCGGAATCCGTGAACCGTATCCACAAGTATCTTGAAAAGATGACATCAGCGGTTGGAGGAGACTTCATCGCTAACCCAGCGTGGACTCTCCTCGGCGCGCAAGAGATTACAGTCCATCCCATGTAAGGCTCCTTCAGTTATTCTAGTTCCGCGTTGCTGACGTACGAAATAGTGGTGGAGCTCGTGTTAGCCCAGACGGCACAGGAAAAAGTGGCGTGGCGAACCACATGGGTGAGATCTTTGTTGGCAACGACTCGGAAACTCACTCAGGCTTGGTCGTATGTGACGCCTCTGCTATCCCGGCTGCAGTGGGTGTTAACCCTTTTGCTACCATCACTGCATTTGCAGAGAGATCTGTTGAGCTGGTGGCGCAGAAGCACGAAATTGACATTGATTACGAGACAAGAAATGGTTGGTGACCCATGACGTCTTAATATTTAAGCTTGAATTAACATTTTACAGGCGACCTCGACATGTTTGGAAGTCCTGCGCACCCCATGCCGCAGGATGCATCCGTCACCAAACTGGCGAATGATATCACCAAAGCCGCCAATAACGAAGTCTCTGGCATTGGATTTTCCGAGGTCATGTCTGGCTTCATTCATGCCAGCGATGATGTGAAAGACTTTGATATCGCTGCCAGGGTTGCCAAGGGACGCTGCGAAGCTGCTAGATTCTTTTTGAGCGTCAAGTCCTTTGATACATCTGAACGTACGTGCAAACCAATTAGACTTTTATGCATAGTATTGACCATTCACAGTTCTCAACAACAACTTGCATCCTGCCAACCTCACAGGCACATTTTGTAGCGATGCTCTCGGCGGAACCTTTATCGTTCACCGTGGCACTTTCCAGTTATTTAGTTCAGATGACCGTCGACCCAACACGTCCAATCTCGTGTACAATTTTGACATGGTCTCGCCAAAGGGCACAAAGTTGCACTTTAACGGCTATAAGGTGGTCAACACTGCCGCCTTCTTGAACCCCTTTGAAATCTGGCGCCAGACGACAACCCTCTATGTCACCATTACAGACCAAGACACTCAGGTGGTTGGGCGCGGAACCCTTCATATCCAGCCCATGGACTTTTACCAGGAGCTTCAGACTTTTGAGCCCCGCGGTCCGACTCTTTGGTCGAGAATGACGGCCACTACGGGTTTCCTAGCCTATTTTGCAAAGCAGCTTGCGGTTCCATTCTTTTCAACTTTGGGTCGTCTGCAATGGCCCAACGATGGCGTCAATGCGACACTGAGAGTGACAAACCCGTCGCAAGTGATTCCGCTTGAAGCAGCTGATGGAGTCAAGACTAAAATGGTCATGTGGGAGCCCATCCGCTCTGCCAAGGACCAAGTGCCGAGCCAAGCACCGACAATTCTCTTCATTCCCGGTGCTGCAGTTGACCACACCATGTTTGCGCTGCCCACGATTGAAAAGAATGCAATTACATATTTCCGCGAAGCTGGCTATCGAGCGTACTGCATCACTCACAGAGTCGGTCGCACGCCGGTTGCGGAAGAGGGATACACGCCCTATGACGCACGAAGAGACATCTACGCCGCCTTGGCACACATTCGCAAGGTGAACAGCGCGCGGGGTGACACGCGGAAGATATACGTCATCGCACACTGCGCCGGGAGCTTGGCGCTCTCGTGCGGTCTCTTGGATGGCACAATTCCCGCAGAGTGGCTGAGCGGAATCACAGCCTCGATGGTGTTTATGAACCCCAAATTTGGCAAGGTCAACTCGGTGGTTTCCCGTTTCCCGCTAGACCAAGTGTACGGCCATCTAATCGGCAACTTTTGGGACTGCAACAGCAGCCGCGACGACTCGTACGTGCAGCGACTGCTGAATCAGGCTCTGCGCTTTTACCCCGTGGGCGATGCCCGCGAGACGTGTCGATCCGTGGTCTGTCACAGGAGCGAACTCGTATTTGGCAGGTAAGTGGGCGGGACCTTGGCGCATGCAGATCGGAATATGAATGCTGACTCTGAGCAATCTTGCAGGCTCTGGACGCACGAGAACCTCAATGAGGCCACACACAAAAATCTCGACCGCTTCCTCGGCGGCACCTCGATGAAGTCGCTGGGCTGGCTAATGAACAGCGGCAGAGTGCAAGATGTGACGGCCAACGGACCGGCGTATACTAACCTGGTCACGCCAGAGAACATTGACCGATTGCAGGGCGTCCCGATTCTATTCTTGGGGGGCACTGGAAACATGGTGTTTACGGCTGAGAACACGGATACATCGTACACGACTCTGTGCAACGCGCACGGGAGGCAGTGGTACGAGAGGGAGGTTTTTACTGGCAAGGGACACTTGGACGCGTGGATGGGCGCCACTGCTTACCAGGATGTGTATCCACGAGTGAGGCGACACGTTGACAAGATCATGACCCAAGTATGAGGACATTGATTGTCTCTTTGGGGCGAGAGCTGACGTTGATGCTTGCAATTGCAGCGAGTTGGGGATTGAATTAGGGACCGTTGGTTATTTTCTCATGCAGCAAAAACTGGGGTTTGATGGTGGGTTCGGGTGGAGTTGAATGGCGAGATTGCACGAATGAAGCGGTCGAGATTTAGGATACACAGGCCAATCCGTCGTAGAAGTAAACAAGACGAAAAATGTATGGAGTAGAAAATAAACATATGCGATTTGCAGTCGGAAACACGGCACCAGGCGAAGCGGGGGGGGGGGAAGTCTTTTTTGTCGTGGTTGTAGCGATAGGCGATAGGGTAGGTATGGGGGGATTCGAACAGTGAGGATTTCGACCTGAGGTAAATAGGCAGAAGGATTAAGAAATGTATGCAATTTTGTTTTCGGCAATGCGGCACTGAGGCCACTAGATTAGCGAGGTGGCGGGCTTTTTTGTTCTCGTGGTCTCGTGCGGATGCTGTTTGCATGAGAATTTGAACAGTGAAAAATTCGGACCTAGAGGCAAATGAGACGATGAGTTGCATAGGCTAGAGATGCATGATGTCTGTTTTGCTCTTGGGGGGGAACAACATGACGACGACGCTCAGATCACGAAAGGTCGGCGACCACGGCGCCTTTTTATCATTTTGTCGGGGTTAGAGTTTGCATGGGAATCCGAACAGTGAAAATTCCGAGTCGAAGCTAATTTTTGAACTGTGCATTAAAAAGTTACTGCTACGGCGGTTCTGTTCTAATTTATCTTATTTTATTTTATTTAGGGCGAGATTTGAACAGTGAAAATTTGGGTCCAAAGCTAATCTCAAAAGTGTGGTGCCTTCGAGCCAGGAGGATTTGGGTCGGTCCCCGTCCTAATTTTTTTTTCTCTTTCGGTTAAAATTGGTTGGGGACGGTCATTGTTGGCTGGTGTCTTTTTGTACCCTAGACACATGGGAGATGTGGTGGGCGTGATTGGAAGGAAGACATGGTATCCATGGTCGATGATCTGCGAGTTGAGGAGCAATTAATAGATTTTAGAAGGCTTGGCGCGCGAGCTGGTGTGTGATGAGAGAGTGCGTGGACTGGTTGCTGGAGCGTAGTGTATGGTCAGCATGACATGGTTAGTTGCATCATGGTGTTATGATGAGCGTAAATCCTTTGAATGAAAACAGGGAAAATGCAATAACAATGACTGCAACGGTAAATGATGCATGTGTATGTGCCAGGCCTCCACGACGATGATCACAAAGATACAGTTTTTTACTTTGGCATGGGGAGCAAAAACGCTCAAAATCGGGTTCCCGGCCGCGTCACGAAGGAAAAAGTGGACTGTCCATGGTTCAAGCGATGCGGCGTTGATTGGCAGCGGCGTTGATTGGCAGCGGCGTTGATTGGCAGCGGCGTAACGGGCTGGCCGTCCGACGCGGGTTTAGCACACTGGGTTGGGGTATGGAGAAGCCCGTGCACGCAGGCCGGATGCGGATATTTGGAGGACGGTTGCACCCACGTCAGCCGCAGAGTCAGCCGCAGAGGGAAAGTGCCGGAGGACAGTTAGTTACTGGTGCTGGTGCTGCTGTGGTGAGGGGCGCAGTGTTTCCCTTCATGCTGCACATGCCATGCCATGCCCTAAATTTAAAATAAAGAAAAAAAAAGCCCCCTTGTGCTGACGAGGCAGGCCATCCATCCATCACCCGGGCGCGCACAGTAGAGGCGCAGTTTTGGGGGGGAGGATGAAACAATAGGGGCTTAGATGAGGGCCCCACAAGGCGTTTACGAAAATTAGGCCTGGCCGAATGACACGACGCAGGCCGCACAAAATAAGCCTTTGCGGGTCCGCCACCAGCCGCTAGAGCGCGTTCGGCCGTAGCGCTGCGCCGCCCTGGCCCCTATCCCTTAGGTAATGCTACAGTTACATGTGGTGCTGCGGGTGCTTGGTGCTGGTGCTGGCTGTGCTTGTGGCTGCCGCGCGCTGCTGCTCCCGCTGCTGGTATTTTATTATGCTATATAACCGCGGGAGGCCCTGCCAAGAGGGCCCAGCGCGCGCGAGCTGCCGTGATCTCGATCCCTTTTTCCTCCTTCAAACACATCGCCAGCATGTCGCAGGCTTCCAGAAAGCTGCTCCCCCACGACGAGGACCTGTACGACGAGGAGAAGCTCGCAGCCACCCATCACCACGACTACCCCCAGAATGAGCCCTCGCCCTTGTACCGTCGCCTGTGTCGCTTCAGCAGCACCACGAAATGGCTGCTCTTCGTCGACTTCATGGTCCTGGGCTCGCTAGTCCTGCTCGTCTGGCCGCTCATCCAGCTGCTGTTTAAGAACCACGTCCTGTTCCCAGCCCAGCCCCTGCTTTCCAAGAACGGAACCCTGCGCAGCGGCCACAGGCTCGACGAGGTCAGGATACCGCGCATCCTGCACCAGACAGCCCCGAACTCGACCATCCCCGACAAGTGGAAGGAGACCCAAGCGAGCTGCCTCGATGTCTACTCCGACTACGAGTACAAGGTTTGTCCAATTCCTTCTTCTAGCTCTAGGGCTAGAAAAAAAACGCGAAAACAGGACTAACATGTGATGCACAGCTCTGGACCGACGAGTCAGCTCGCGACTTCATCTCGACAGTCTATCCCTGGTTTCTCAACGTCTGGGACAACTACCCCGTCCCCATTCAGCGCGCCGACGCCATTCGTTACTTTATCCTCCACCACTATGGTGGCATCTACCTCGACATGGACACTTTCTGCAACAAGAGCTTTCCCTTACACGAACTCGAAGCCGAGGCCCCTGTGCCCCAGGCCATCTTCCAAGCAACGCGCCCTACCGGCGTCACAAACGACGTTATGATCTCTACCGCAAACCACCCCGCATTCACGCGTGTCATCTCTAAACTGCCCGTCTTTTACCGCATTACATGGTTCTGGGCCCAATTCCAGCCCTACGCCAACATCATGATGTCGACAGGCCCCCTGTTCCTCAGCTTGGCCCTCAAGGGCTACCTCTTCGACGAGCCCTCATTACCCTCCCCGTCCATCAAGGCCGTCTTCCCCGACGACATGAACGACTACATTACCGATCTCCAGAGCTGCACATGGCGCCAGGCCGACGCCGTCATCATGGTGTGGATAGGCAAGCGCCCGTGGACGTGGATCGCCCTGGGATTCGTTGGGTTCGTCATTGGCATTTACGTATTCAACTGCGTGCTGTGCGGCATCCAGAGGATATTCAGTCGCCGAAGACTTATGACAGTTATTGCTAATATTACACAAACCAAGCGAGGGTGATTGTTTTTTTTAAAGAAAAATTAAAAGGGCACTGTTCAAATAGACATCAACATACATAACATATACGACAATAGTAATAATGATATGATAATTCAAATCAGCGCGCGCCCTGTTCTGTGTCTGTGATTGTGTGTGTGTGTGTGTGTGTTGTGTGTGATGAATTGCGAAAATAAATACGAGCGAGACCCCACACACACACACACGCGCCGGGGAATTTTAGGTTGAACGGCAAGTGGGCTTGCGCGGGAGCTTCGCACTCGTCGCAAGTGTCGCATTCTACACAGGCACCGCCCGCCGTGATACCCTCGCCATATGGTTACTCAGCGGCCGTATCTGCGACCTGCCGCGCACCGCGGGAAGAAGGCGTCTGTCTGCTGGTCACGCAGCATGAACGTATTTGCTTTTTCCTCAGCCGTGTCGTGTCATCTCAACCCCGCGTCGCCTATCCGACCCTGGCCTACCAACCATCCCCCAACAACAGCAGCGACCATGTCGGGCTTCAGTTCATTCGGGTTTCCTGAGTTCGCCGGCACCGCCAGCGGCGCTAGCACCGCTCCCAGCGGCGATCTACGTGATCTTGTGCCGGCTGGTGGCTTTGGCATGGGCTTCGGCGATGGGGGCCTATTCCCCTACGCGACCGGCAGGTTTGTCCTCCCAGTGGTGCCATCCTCCTCTTCCTCTTCCGCCCCCGTCCTGTACCTGGAGGGACGACGGGGCATGGGCAGCCACGATGTCGAGGGCCTGGAAGAGTACCAGCGGGGCGGGTTCCATCCCGTCCACCTCGGCGATTGCTATGGTGAGTCTAATCGCTACCGGGTTCTTCACAAGCTAGGCCACGGCGGATTTGGCACCGTGTGGCTTTGCAGGGACGCGCTAGAGGGTCGCTACGTCGCCCTCAAGATCATGAGCGACGACGACTCGCTCGACGAGGTGCCCGAGCAGACCATTGCGCAATGCGACCAGTCGATGCCCGGCGCAGAGTACCTCCTGAAGCTGCTCGACGCTTTTCGCATCGAGGGCCCCAACGGCGTGCACCACTGCAACGTGCTGCCCGTCCTGGGCCCTTGCATATCGCCTCTCCTGTGGCTCCGCTACGAGAATAACCCCGGTGCTGTGCTCCGGAAAATGGCCCAACAGGCAGCCCAGGCCATGGATTTTCTGCACAAGCATCAGCTGTGCCACGGCGGTATGCTCTCCCACTTCCCAGCGCTCCAACAGGCCTCCCCACCCCCCTCCCTACACCCCTACTTTGTTGTGTCATTCTTTGTTGTGTCATTCTGTGCTGACAGCAATCAAAGACTTTCGTCCAAACAACATCCTCGTCAAGCTGGCCAGCCTGGATCACCTCCCAGAGGAAACGCTGCTATCCATGCTGGGCCAGCCTGAAAGGGTCCAAGTGCGAACTGAGAATGGCGGGGGCCTCCCGGTTTCTGCGCCAAAGTACCTTGTCCCATCTGCCGACATATGCCGTCTGGGCGATGAGTACCTGACCGATCAAATATGCGTTATCGACTTTGGCGAAGCTTATCCCTTTTCGCTGCCACCGGATGAGCTTGGCATTCCCGAGAAGTATCTGCCTCCCGAGGTTCTGCTTGGGAAGAAGAACGCCATCGGGCCGGCTTGTGACCTCTGGGCCCTGGGATGCACTCTTTTCGAAATTAGACAGCAGGCGCAGTTGTTTAATAAGACGCATAACGCAGACCAGCTTCTGGCGGATGCGGTCCGTTTCTTTGGCAAATTTCCCCAAGAATGGTGGGACAAGTGGGGTGCTAAGCACCAATTTTTTGACGAAAATGGGAGATGGATTCCTCGACGAGCCAACGAGGCAAAGTTGACGCTGGAGCTGGCACTGGGCAGGTTCCTTCATGACTTCCAACCGTCTGACGACTACAGAAAGAGGTCGCAACTATTCTTTGACACACCCGAGCCCGAGCAGAAGCTCATGGCTGATTTGCTGCGCAAGATTCTCCAGCACGACCCCAGCAGGCGCATCTCGGCCGAGGAGGTTTTGCAGCACGAATGGTTCAACTTTTGAATTTGTACCTCCTCAACCTATCCTCACCTGTGGAGGACAACTTCTCTAGAAGAGAAGAAACTAATATATTTTAGCACAGGACTCAACAACAACAAAAGTATTGATATCAATAGTGTGAGACTTGACAGTGATTGTAAAGTTGCATTTCCTTCCCATTTGAGCTTATGAGAATTCCCTTGTTTGCCTCTTCTCTTGTCAGCTCCATTATCTAACCTAACTATTTACCACCCTTTAATACCTCTGCAGATCCATATGTTTCACTCAATCAGAAGGATTGAAATGTTTGAAAACGAGTGCACGCCTCTTGACACGTGGGAGCGCAAGTCCTCCCCACGTGCAAGTGCCCACGAGCGCAATTTGCTCCAAACAATGCGGCCCTCTCTGACTGACCATTGCCAAGTGTCTTCCAATTTCCCAATCTGGAGCCCGCCAAAGGAATCTTGGGCTAGCCCAATCTTTGTGGGGAAGCGCATTTTTTGACACAAGTAAAAATGTGGCTCCCGGGCATGGCGCCAAAATGCTGCTACGCCTCAATGCTGCTGCTTGAGCGCTGTTGCACGTATACAAGCTTGTAGGCGTCTCAGGGCATGGACAAGGGCTGCTGGAGAGGAGCCAATTCATTCTGTCGAGCTTGGGCCACGCCAACAAGGATGGACCCGGAGAAGGTGTTGACCTACCAACTGCAGGTTGAATGGCTTCAATAACGACTGAATCTTATCAGGTGCCGAATTCCGAATGGCTTTTGCTGTCAAAAAGTGGTTTCTTGGAGGGTTCCCTAGGCTTATTTCAACTATAAACGTTGGGTGATCCGAAAGTACTGTCCTCTCGAAACAGCTAGTGGGTGCATAAACCGCTGCTAATATTTCTTTCCCGCATCTAGACTGTTCTTATTCCCGTATTCAAAGGACCGTCTTTATCAAATACAGCCGTGGCGATTAAATCGGGATACTGTACTCCCCCTTGGTCAAGAACCAATTGCACCGTATCCATGATTGCAATACTCTCTTTCCAAGGCATAATTTCACTCTCCTGTTTTCCGTCCCTGATGCATCGGGCGCACTCGTCTGCTTCCCAGAATGTTCCGTTGCCCCAGTCCCGCTTCTCGTCTCGCGGTATAGGGTGATCCACAACTTTCACTTCGTCGCTCCCATTCGTTCGTGCTATTGTATATTGGAGGGGCCGGAATGCAGGCCCTGCAACTCGAATCTCGCCTTTGGAACCTTGAATTCGAATCGCTACGCCGTCTGTGCTGGGATCGACGCGGAGAGAACTCAGGACAATTCCCGTGGTGCTTTCCCCCGGAAAGTGGCAAATAATGCTCACTGAATCGTCTACGCCTGTTCTATACTTATTTGAAGTCGCCACAATGGAGGGTGATTCTTTGTTCTCGTTGGATTGCGTGTGGTAAAGAATCTGAAACACCCATGTCAATGGGTAAACACCTAGAGCAAGCAAGACACCCCCGGCCAAGTCCTTGTTAACCATCCTATGAGAATCTTCGTAATCTAGCTCTCCGTTTGGGAGGGACTTGTTTCGAGATAAATCGGCTATTCGTAATCGTTAGTCAGTATTCAGCTGTGAATCAAGATCCGTACCTATGACTCGGTGTACGGCACCGATTTCTCCTGAGGTGACAAGGTTGCGAATCTCCTTGCTGATAGGGAAAAATCGTGTCCAAACACCCTCCATTAGGAATAAACCTTTGCGCTTGGCGACTTGAATCAGTTCTCTAGTCTGACTTGCGGTCACAGTAAATGGCTTTTCGCACAACACGTGTTTGCCAGCTTGCAAAGCGAGCATCGCATTTTGAAAATGATGACTATGTGGGGTTGCCACGTAAACAATGTTGACATTAGGGTCCGCTACAAGATCTGCATAAGATCCGTATGTGCGAATGGGGTATGAAGCATCAAGTTCTTGAACGAATGTGGCAGCCCTTTCATTTGAAGTTGAGGCACCTACAGCGGTAATCTCGTGGCGAACGTCGGAAACATTGCGAGACGCTGGATCAGTGAGAAGGTCCTTGCAGAAGTCTGCGCCTCTGTTAGTACGAGAAAATATACTCGACGCTTGGCTCACAGACAAGTTGCGATGGCTCCAGTAGCCATAATGCCCCATCTCAATACAAACGGTGAATCCGACATGGTGAACGGCTGATCAAGGTTCTACACAACCACGTTACTATGAATTCGAATGAGACCAATTCAAACTTATAAGCAAGTCTGATTTAGACGCTGAATACGGACGAGAGAATCTTATGCCAGTTATCTACGAATGGGATTGATTCCAGTGGCGCTAAGAATCCCATGTTACTAAGCGGTCCCTACTAGACCAATCATCCAGCAAATGTCCCCCAAAGTTGGGGGTTAGTAGACAGTGCATCTCGTATCCCCACCAGAGCTCAAAACCTCGGCATTTGATGACCCGAACACCTTTCCGATTCGTCCGACTTTCCGAAAGCTCTCTTATTGGGTCACTTAAAGCGTGTATTTGTGAGTTACTTATCTTGCCCACAAGACCCTAATACTCTCGAAAGTTTTGGGTTTACGATACCGATAATTAGATGTTATCTGAACAAAGAATAGAAATCTTTGGAACATCTTTTACATACTACACGGAGTGTTCGGCATAGTGCATTCGCGTCGTTGGTTCTGAGGCATATAAAATCATAGCCAAATATTGTGTAGTATTTCATTACCAAATTTCATTCCTCGACCATTTCCTTTGTCTCGCGGCCTTGCTCAATATTTTATGAGCATTCTTTTAACTCTCCCACTACCTAGGCAACTCTCTTTTTCTGCTGTCAATGGTGGACACGAATAAATCTAAAGCTGCATCGTCCTTAGCAGTAGTGTCTTCCTCCAGCAGTTGGCCTTCGCGGGGATGGCGTCTAGTAGTTCGCAAGTTAATCATGTCACATCCCCCAAAGTAAGCATACTGCATAATATCTCTCCTTTCGTGAGATAGGCCAATACCTTTGTCATACTTTTGTAGTTGTATACCCTCAAGTTGGACACCTTCTGGTGGGGGGCTCGGTGCAGCATAGGATTGGAATGCATAGTCCGAAAAGGTTTTCCAATTGGCCGCACTTTCGCCCTCATAATCAGGGCCTGGGTAACAGAGAGCATTTGTGAGGTCAATGGGAGGATCATCGAGACAACCATGTCCCATATTGAAGACTTTGATTGCAGTCATCTTTTCCCTCCATCGAGCCAAGACCGAATGCCATCGGAGAGGGTAGCTCTTTTCTGCATGAGTACCGCTACTACCTCTGCTTGTACCACGACGAACGAGTACGACATCCTTTCTGTGATACCCTTCATTGGAGACTTCTATATCATGCCCGCCTGCATCTTGGCCAACAATGGTGTTGCTTTCATCCAAAGGTTTAAAGTACCTCGCTTTGAACATAATGGGACAATCATCAAGGTATAGCTCTTGGAGACCTCCAAATCCATTGAGCTGTCCCAGTGATGCAAACCAGTCCACCTGCCATTCGTGACTGAAGACATATTTCCCCAGTGCTAGAACCTTGAGATTGGGAAACCCACTGTCTGGCCCCTTCCCGGGCCTGACAGCTCTAAAGTCCATTTTGGGGTTCCATCCCCAGTAGTCGCGGCAGTAGAGCGATAGCGTGGTGAGATTTTGGGCGACTGCTGGGGAGAGCCACGTAGAAGGCAGACTTTCGAACAAATCGTACTTGTCAGGCAATTGGACCTCATTCTCAGGTGCGGCCTCATCCCTCTGCACTGTGATAGAGATTCGGAGTTGAGCAAGCTTTGTAGATGCGAGTGCAGTTTTGAAAGCTTCTGACTCTGTCAGGCGCTTGTCATGGTAGTCACCTAGGTTGCAGACTGCCAGCTTCGTGAGCGGCAGAGGACCAACCGGGATGTTGGCCAAGCTTTCGCCTGTGTCGTAGTTTGCATCAAAATCCAGATCCAAGCCGTTGTCAATCTCTTCTTGCCTGGTTGCTGACCATGTTCCAGCAAGACACTGGAACACGACGTCGAGAACTCGATAGCGAAAATTAGTAGACTGTTTAGGAGGAGTGTCAAACCATTCATTTATAAGGGTATGGGCACAGGATTGACTGAATCGCACGTCTAACGTGTTGAGGTTTTTAAAGAAACGCAACAGAGGCAAAGCGTTCATGAAGCCAGCGGGTACATCCTCCGGCTCACCGTAATCATCATCATCATCTGATGGAAGACAAGTGTCGCAGGTAATTTCACGCACCAGACTCCGCAGCTTGTCCGAACGGGTAATGTGAAGGAAGCCTTCAGGGCTGGGCTTCTCCAGAGAAGCTTGAAGGCGAATGTGCCGAAAGGCGTGAACAGTGGCAATTTCGCCAATTTGGCGGTTGACACATCTCAAGCGACGTAGCGAAGGAGTCGGCAGGAAGGAGAGGACATTGCTGATGATTTCAGGCGACAGTTGATTTAGGTCAGCCATTTTGAGGGATGGGAGGAAATGTAGTTCAAGTTGGGTCGATGAAAGACCTGTGTGGTATTTATAGCATTAACTAGAGCCCGGAGCCACGATCCGAGATCTGGTCTTGTAAATCAATGGGCTGGGACTAGCGGTGTTGCCTAAGTTGGAGTGGACCCATGTGTGTTGGGGATTGGCGAATGGCTAAAATGGACGGCTTGGAGTGGCCAAGCGTTGGTGGTCGGAAATACCAGCAGGGGATCGGAGATTGCGCCTTGACAAATTGGAGGATGCACAATGGGAAAACATTTCAAGTAAAATAATAATAGTTGGCTGTTGTAGAATAAGATAGGCCAGCTCATCAGAGCACATGTAGAAAGATTCAGATTGGAAGGAAACAAGTTAAAAGCCGAATAAAAGCCCTCTAAAGTCCACCAAAACCCTCAACTGTGCCTGTGGCCAAGATTGGGACCTCTAAACTATGAACTGCATTCTTGAAGTCTTTGCCAAGCTTCTTGACCTCACCAGCATAGCCGCTGCGAGGCTCGTCCACCCTAGTTGGAACCGAGACATGGCTATAGCTGTCGGCCTTGACTTCATCCTCTGACGACTCCTCTTCCTCGCTCTCGGCGTTTTGGACTGTGTAGCCCGTATCGCTGGCATCGACATACGCGTCGATTCCTTCTCCCTGGCGAGGGAACTGAGCCATGAGGCTTTTGTGTGTTTCAAGCACGCGACACATTTCATCATGGCTAACGTCGTTGAGGAAAACACATTCGCCCATGGGACTCGTGGGAACGGCGGCGCGCAGCTTTCCATCGCGCGTCTTGAGAATCGCGGCAGTGGCTTGCTTTAAAAGTGGCCCGTCGAATTGCGGGTGGTCCATGGAGAGACCGGCGCGAGAGAAAAGGCGGAGCAACCGAGTGTGATCGTCGTTAGATAGTAAACCGCGCGAGTGAGCCAAGGTAGCCGAATAAGCCATGTCGATTGAGATGGCGTGTCCGTGGCGCAGAGGAGTCTCAGGCACAAGCTCGTGGAGCGGAGACCAACTATTTCCAGTCAGTTTCTCTCTCTCAAAAAAGAAATAAGTGCGTGTGAACTCACGTGTGTCCGTAAGCAATGACTCGATCCAACATGATCTCATGGAGGTTCGGAGTTTCCAACTTCAGCATCTCGTAGATTCCGGCCCGACAGACACGGTCTGCAACCTCCTTGATCTTGTCTTCAGCATTATCTGATCGACCAAACGCCGTCCCAATCAGATCCTCGCAGTAGCCATCAAGAAGCTCAAATGTCTCACGGTGAGCGCATGAAGATATCTTGATAAGTTCGGCAAACCCGTTGCGGATCTGAGGAACTGGCAGAGTTCGCAAAAATGTGAAATCAAGAAAGGTGTGAGATGGTGCATGGTATGCACCAAGGCGGTTCTTGTAGCGGCCATAATTGACCGCCACCTTGATAGAGACTGATGCATCGATGAGTCCAATCACTGTAGTTGGGATTCGGATATAGTTGGTGTTGCGACGATATGCGGCACAAGCGAATCTGCTAGTGTTAGGCCACGGCACCGGAAATAATGAAAGAAACATACCCAGCAACATCAGTCACCAAGCCACCGCCAACAACAAGAACTGGTTCTTTGCGGTAAATGCCAAATTCTGTCATGGAGTCTACAATGGCGAGCATTGATTCCATTGTCTTGGCCTTTTCGCCGATCATGGTCTTGTGGACCTTCAGTGTGATATCGTAGTGGTCAAAGTATGCCTGCAATTGTTCACCATAAATGTTGAAAATGTTGAAATCCATGACTGCAAGACATCTCTTCCATGGCTGGTAACAGTGAGCCAACTGAGAGTTTCCCAAGTCAAAGACGCCATCTAGAAACTCGAAATCGTATTCAATCTTTTCATAACCGCAAACAGAAAACCCCTTGGAGGTGGGCTCAACAGTCGCCTTCATGTCAGACATGGTTGCAGATTGATGTGTGAAGAAACTGGAAGTGATTGGTGTGGATGCGTGGGGATGGGGAGAGAATGTTACAACAGAGGATTCAGGCATGTATTTATGCGATTCCTAGGACTACTTGAACTCGGTGCTGATGTCGATTACGGTTCCATCTATTACTGTGATCGGTTTCGGACACTGGACTTTCGATTCATACACTTACCCATTCACGTTCCATCAATGATTACCGATCGTGTTGCATTGGGCAGGATCGAAAACCGTTGAAGTACCTAGTACGTTTGGGTAAGCATGAGATGTAGCAAAAAGGCACGTACCCGAGGACAATAATAAGTATAAGATTCCGTATGAAGGATCTGGATATCGAGAAATTTCATTGCCGCGTCATGAAGCGTAGTGAATCTCATTCAGTCTGGCTTGTGAAGTTTGTTTTCCACCGGAGAAAAAGGCCCCAAAAGCGAAGGTTTCGGCATGGTCCGCCTTGCACTGTAGTGATCATATACTCTCGTGGCGTATGTCTCTTGGACAGATTGCTCCTTTTGGAACTCCCTACGAGTCAATTGTGTTTTTTTATGCTTATATGCTGCTTAATTCTCGATTCAAGGGTCTACTAAGTCGGTACTGGGATCAAGGAATGCTGGGTAAACGGGAACAGATCGAGTGCCGGCCCTAAGTAAGATCAGCCCCCGATCTTAGTCCAAACTCAGTCAGCCCAGTGTGACGGATTTGGATATGCGCGTCACCATCCCGCCTTCTAGAACCCATGGTTTCTGGAATTTGACGGGCTCTATATTCATAATAATCCATGACGCTTATTCTTGATGAGGAGTCTTGTGATAAAGGAATGAAACACACTATGCTCCCTGCATGTGCAACTTCTACTTGCCCCATTATCACTTTACCATTTTTTGTAACCGACACAATGACGCTCCCAATCCAGGATAACTTTTACGCTGAACAAGAGGCAGACATCTTTTTTGATGATGGGAGAGAGATGGAACTTCTTGATTATGTTCACAGCCAACCCAATATTCAGGAGCTACAAGGCTCGCCTCAGCTCGTTCTAGAGGCTATTGATAAATATGCTCGCACAAAGTATTTGATGAATGTTGGCAAAGAAAAGGGTAAAATTGTTACTGACCTGATTGGCGAGTCGAAACCGAGAACCATGGTCAGTCGATCTTTCATTTCACTAGGTCTAGCTAACCATCATTCTCTAGATTGAGCTTGGAGGATACATTGGATACTCCGCCATCCTTTTTGGCGATGCGCTGCGCGCTGCAGGCGGGAATCGCTATTGGAGTTTGGAGCGAAACTCGGAATTTGCCACAATCACTAAAGCGCTAGTCGAGTTGGCGGGTTTGAGTGATGTGGTGAAAGTCGTCGTGGGCTCCAGCAGCGCATCCCTCCGCCACCTCCATGAGAAGAACCGAATAGAGCAAGTCGATATGCTATTTCTTGACCACTACAAGCCTGCATATGTACATGACCTTAAGCTGTGCGAGGAGCTGCAATTGGTCCGTCCGGGCACGATGCTGATTGCTGACAATGTCATCAAACCGGGGAATCCGCCGTATCTCCAGTATGTGCGCAGCAGTACAGCTGAAAAGCGTGCCCAAAAGGGTGAGAAAAGAGAAGCAGCGGGATTTCCGCAAGAAACGACGCAGCAATACGGCACAGAAAGCGTGACTTCGGATGACGTTGAAGGTGACCCCAACCTCATCTATGTAAGCAAATTGGTTGCGAGTTTCGAACCAACCGGCAAACCTGTAAGTTCTTTCATATCTTATTTGAAGATGAATTATAAATTATAAATCTAATCGGACAAAGGATGGTATAGAAGTTACGCGGTGTGTTGGAAGGGAGCCCGCCACGAGGCTGTGAATGAATAGGGCTGGGAGTCACTGGAAGAGAGGCCAAACCTTCAGAGCGAATCATTACAGATAGTAAATGCAAAATCATTGATCGTTGGAATTTTGAGACAAAAGAGTACTTGATGTGAATACCGAACTCTTCACGATGCAAACACAGCAGAATTGAGAAAAGAGGATTTTTGGAAGCAGATTTGCCCTATTTCGCTAAGATTTCAACGATAAATTTTACCATCAGACTAAAGAATCACACTTTGATAGTAGGAGCTGCAGTATCCTCTCCCAAAGTCGAGGTTGCAACTGTCATGACATGGAGGTTTTCGAGAATTGGCATGGAACCTCATCTCAGGCACGAATTTTTAACGCAAACCTTATTCTCTTTTTAGGGCCATGATGTTAAACTTAAAAGGTCGTTTTCGACAGGCTCCGCTTTATGTATGACGACTGCTTTTTTTTTCTTTCTGATTCCACACCTTGCCTAGAATGAATGCATCAAACAATTGCACGTGAAATTTCTAAAAACCACCAAGATTTCACTAGTCCAATGTGGCGTATGGCTATTAATCATCATGGGATTTGTTCTGAGTTCAATTTAAAAAGAAGCAATTCGCAAGGGTTGCCGAAATGTTTCGGACCCATTGTCTCTCGAGTTGCGTCACCAGGTCACCACTAACAATTTCTTCTACCCCAAATCTCTCTCTGCATTAACGGGACATGATGGGTACCGCTACGGTATGGAATCTTTTCAAAAACTTGGGCTTGCTATTTTTGAGTCTTTCCATTCTCCCGATCAATTCCTTTGTGGCAGTCGTCGCCTATGGCTGGTCTGGAATGTTCCCTGATGGAATTCGTGGGAGACAAAAATGGCGGACGAATAGAATCAAAACGCGCCAGACAGTGCTCATTACCGGAATGAACATGACAAAAGGCCTCTCCCTTGCCCGGATGTTTCACAAGAGCGGCCATCGGGTGATTGGGGCCGACTGGCATTCGCGGTCCATTGGCAGCGTGTCGAGAGCGCTCGACGCGTTCTATCGGCTGCCTCCACCAACCAGCACCAACGGCGTCAATGGCAATTACGTTGACACATTCTTGGAAATTATTGCCAAGGAGCACGTCGTACTCTGGATTTCCGTTTCTGATGTCTCAGCAGCGATTGCAGATGCCGCCGCCAGGGACATTATTGAGGCAAAGACGGGCGTCAAATGCATCCAGCAGGGCGTCCAGGATACCCAAGTGTTGCACGAAAAGAGCACATTTATTGAACACACCAAGAATCTGGGCCTTACTGTACCGGATACGAAAGTAGTTCGAAGCAAGGGAGATATAGTCGACTTCCTTCAGCAACATGGGGGATTATATCTTGTTCCAGGGGCGAGACAATACCTCGTGAAGCCGGTCGGGGTCAATGACGCTGCCCGCATCAACATGCCCCTGCTGCCTCTACCTTCAGAGGCTAAAACACTTAATCGCATTGAGAATATGTCATTTGACGAACCTGAATCTGCGTTTGTCATCCAAGAGTTTATACGCGGGCATGAGTTTTGCACCCATTCTCTTGTCGTCCATGGAAAAGTACGCGCTTTTGTCGCATGCCCTTCCACGGGCGTTCTTACACATTATGTCGCCCTTGCCATGGACTCTCCTCTCAGCAAGGCAATGCTTGATTTCACAGTGAAACAAGCCGGCTCATTCGGTCAGGGATTTACGGGGCATCTAAGTTTTGACTTTTTGGTGGAAAAGAACAGGGAGCCTGAAAAAGATTCTGGTCATGAAGCGTTTCGGATTTATCCTATCGAATGCAACCCTAGGGTGCACACGGCCACGATACTTTTCGAAGAGAATCTAGAGCTAGTGGATGAGTATCTCTCTGTTCTTTTACCACCCTCGGCCAGCGATCATGACATTGGACCGCCGTTGACGCCTAGAAACCCAGGGTGTCACTATTGGATCTGCCAGGACATTGTAGAGTTGGTCCTGTACCCACTCTATTTATCTTGCTGGAAAAGAACACTGTCTTTTGAGGAGTGTCGGAACTCACTCAGTGAATTCATGTATTACCTCAGTCACGGGAAAGACGGCGTGTTTAGAATGTGGGATCCATGGCCGTTTTGGTGGATGTGCCACATCTACTGGCCAGTGCAGTTTTTGTTGCACCTGGTGTATGGGCCTTGGAAAAAGATCAACGTGAGCACGGGGAAGATTTTTCAAGACTAGTTCAGCTGGTTGCAATACGGTCTTGGAGGTGAAGTGCCCTTGGTTGCAACATCGGAAGACCCAGCAACCAACAACACGCATGCTTTCATGTCTAATTTCTTTTGTTTTCTTCTTTTAAAGGGCTTTCATTGAAAACTTATTGTTACTATCTATCACGCGCTAAACCATGTACTGACTCTTCGGGGTAACTGTGAGGTATCCCTGACATCCCAATAGAACCTCCATGGGCTGAGTGTAATGTGCAACGCCTGACAATCCAAATCATACGCGACAACTGCCTCACGGTTGTATTGTTTCCAATAGACGCCTGTGAGCACTAACATCGCAATCCCTACCAATATGGAAAGGAGAACCACAATGATAAAGCTAAATGAAAGATCCAAGCGCTTCCTTGAGTATCCGTCCTTTAAAGATATCCCAGGCATGAGAGAACGACTGCTAAATGATTCTGCGGAACGAAGAAGAACCATGAATAAACAGATCACGAGGGTAACACAAAATCCCAAACAATAGAAAGCACCAACTAAAATAGAATTGCTCGATGTTATATTTCCCGACAAGGGGCAAGTAAATAGTTGACTTTTGGTACAAAGTTCGTGTGGCGAGCAACGAGATGTTCCATGTGCGATTTGAATCTGATTCTCCAAACAGTCGTACAATTGCGGTAGTTGTCCTTGTTGGGAAAAGACATTAGTATAACGTGCCCGATTGGTTGTGAAGACGTATAGGGTAGCACAGAGCTGAAAAACTGGTGACCCCAAACAGCCAAGCCCAACCTCTTTGTGCCACACTCCCTTCCTTTGGATAACGACAGGCGTGTGGATGGAGATACATGGCGAATACTTGGCGGTATGGAACCATCCAACCATACAAGGATACCAATGGATGGTGGTCTGGAGCAGAGACCAATCGACAGAAATTGAACCACCACATGATGAATGAAAAAAGATTCCATGCACTCGTGACCCAATCCAAAATAACAACTCCGTCGCATTCTCCTTTGTACTCTTTGAAGAATAGGGCCCGAGACATTTGGAGTCCAGTAAAAGCTAGAATGTTCATGAAGAGAGTTAGGTCGAGCCCGGGAAGAATTGCGGCCGAGGGGCGAGGTTTGGATGGGATGACTTTGAAGTCTTTCAGACAGCTCGCAAGACTACACCAATCTTGCACGTCGCTTTTCTCAAAATGCGAGGAATTGGTGGAGCCAGAGTATCCAACGTTTTTTAAATAGCGCACACCAAACTTTTCCTCAAAAAAGCTGTCGTCCAACAACCACGTGCAGTTGACTTCGGAGGCCGGAACGGATGCGCACTCCTCGAAGCGGGTGTTTTTATATTGCAGATACCGAATACTTTCGGGGCTGGCATGAGAGCCACTGGCGAGGAAAAAGACCATGAAACCAATGAGGCCTGCTATGATAAGCACACACAGGATGAGCACCGCCCATGTAACGACACGGTCCTGGCGGGATGCACCCCAATTGTAACTAACTCCTGTACATTGATTTCGAGGTGGGTCATTTTGATGTGTGAGATTTTCCTCATATAATGCTTGAGTTGATTCCAAAGATTGACGTTGTCTTTGTCCACTAGTATCACGTTCAAGGTCGCTTATTGGATGGTAGCCATCCAAGCGGCTGTTGGCGTCCATGATTATGTACAGCCTACAGGCTTATAAGAAAGTTTTGCAGCGAAGGATATATATATATTTGGATTATCATGAATTCTGGGCGAGTCTGGTCAAAAGACGGACATAGGTATTTAAACACGCTTCTCGCCTGCTTGCCCTACTGATAGCCTCCCTGACCAGTTGGGCTTTTTGTGAAACAGGGCGGCTAAGTAATGGAACCTTACATGGTGTTTCATGATGCTTTATTCGCCTCCCAGTGCTTTTGAATGGGTGCGGCATGCTCGTTCAAAAATAACGACGAGGTGGTGGTGCACATTAGATTATGCTCACTCCGAAAGTGCACATAAGAGTGATTTGTTTGGCTTGAATTAGCACACCTTTATTTATATTGCAATTAGCGCCGCGCCCTCTTTTCCTCAGCTTCGCGTAGCCTATCAAACTGGCATCTTGTTTTTATCCTTTTTCTGACGCGCTGCTTTGCGTTTCATAATAGATACCTACTCTGCATTTTCAGCAGAGCCAGCAGGCGTTGCGATGTCGAAGCTAACGCTCATTCTGCCCAACTTCTCACCCTAAACACGAGAGCTGCTGTGCATCGTACGCCCTGACGCGTATTTGAATTTTTCTTCGTACCTGGATCTAGTAGTCGCCTTCCTTGTACAAGATGTAATGTAATTTGGAGCTCTGAGTAATAAATATATCATGTATCATGAGAATAAACAATACTGTTATAAACTAGACAAATAATCATGCCACTAGCCACGATAAAAACTTGCATTCATCTGCGCAGTTTTTACTGCATTTGGTATACGAACCTTGGATAAAGATTAATGTGAGCACGGGAAAGATTTTTCAAGACGAATAGAGTAGTGGATCGACGTGGAGCCGATGTTGACGTACTGTGCTCAACTTGGGAAATTTATCTGGTAGGAACCATCGTAAGATGGAGCTCTGGACGTTCTACCGATGGTCTAGGCCAATACCATGGAGGCCTCCTCTTTTGAGTTGGAGCTAATTCCGGCTTGGCGGTCTTGGCTGAGGTTATCATACGAGGTCGGCGAGGTGGCGATGGCCAAGTCTGCCAGACTCGGCGATGAAATTATACGTAAATCAGGGATAGGGCTGGCCAAATCCAGCATGCCCAGGGCGTTCCCGCAAGTTTTTCGAGTGTATCGGTCAGAGGAAACGGAATTACAAAAGCTTTTATTAAAGTTCGACAAGCAGCGTCGGGGTATTTTGGTTTGAAAGGTTATGAGTAGGTTCTGTATGTCCGGTTTTCCCTCGTGCTCATCATACATCCCATTAATTGCAGGTTGTCCAAACTGCCTTAACCCAAAAAAGCAGAGGTTAAACGGATTCAACCTTGATTTCCTCCTTTGATGCTTGTTTCCCATCGGGGGTAACAATCTGGACGTGGGGGCCCTCAATCTTCTTGACTTTGCGGCCTTCCCACCAAGACATGAGTCCTGCAAACATGCCCACGCCACACCCTAAACCGATAAAAGTGCCGGTAGCCCAGGACTGGCTGTGAGTTAGCGCACCGGCATTTGATGGCAACGGGAATGGGATAGGGCTTAGTAGCTCCACTTACCGGCCTGTCGAGGCGATTATAAGCCCACATAAAGTAACAGAGCACAACCTGCAGCAGGGTGTTCCAAACCATCATCCAGATGGTGAAGCCGAGTTTCCAGAGAGGTGTTGGCGGGGCGCAATTTCCAGTAAAAGTGGCTGAGCGAACGAGCGTCGGCCGTGCGCCATCAGATGCGGTTTGGGGCTCCTCCTCTGTTGCCCAAGCAGGCGGGCGGAACCAGGCCTTGTTCTGCTCGGCCAGCCTTCCCATGGCCTTCTTGTCCTTGAAGTTAGAGGCTCGGATGAACCAGTAGAGATCACGGAACCGCCAGGGCGCTAGGCCGAATGCGGTGACGCAGAAGAGGGCGTTGAGGATTTGACTGGAAATCTCCAGCCACTTTTTACGGGGAGAGTTGTCGTCGTCAGCGCTGGGGTGGTTCATGGCGGGTGCAGCTTTGAGGAGTAAAAAGAAGAGCATGGCCTAGAGCAAAAGGGTTAGAGATTGAGATTGACTTTGGTAGGGTTAGATGGAGTGAGACGGGGGTCATCTCGAGTGAGTGAGTGAGTGAGTGGGTGAGTGGGTGGGACAGTTGCGACTTACACCCCAAGCCTGTTCATTTTTTTGTTAGCATTGCGTGAACGTAAGATCTTTATTTATTTTGTGCATGGTTGATGACTTACGACAATGTTTAGACCATAGATTGTTATTAAGAAACCGGATGGCGTTTTAAAGAACTTCCAGAAGGCTTTTAGGCCGTTCATAATAGTGGGGCCCCATTTTTCCTTGATGTCGGCCCTGTGCTTGTCATGAAGACTCTTGCGACGTTGAAGATGCAGATGGTGGTGGTGGTGATGGCCGTGGTGGTGCTTCTTTTTGGACTGCTGCTGGGATTCCGCCGTGGGCGTGGCCTGCCCCGAGCTCTCTTCGGTTTGGGCGTTGGCCGTGTCTGCGTCTGCGTGGGGATCCAGGTCCTGGTCGTCGCGCGCATCGCTGGCCACGACGGCCTCCTCGCGGACG
This sequence comes from Calonectria hongkongensis, assembly GCA_017140755.1. Lineage (NCBI taxonomy): Eukaryota > Fungi > Ascomycota > Sordariomycetes > Hypocreales > Nectriaceae > Calonectria > Calonectria hongkongensis. The sequence continues at coordinate 1,146,575 of JAACJA010000017.1, forward strand.
ACGGCAGCGTCGAACTTGGGCGGCGTGAAGGTCGGGCGGCGGGTGTTGGAGTTGAAGAGGGTCAGCTCGCCATCCTCATCGTGGGAAGCAATGCGCGACGAGTGGCCCTGGGCGTTGAAGGCGATGTTGCTGCCGCCGGACTGGGCGTCGCGCAGCTCAGTCAGGTTGGGGGCCTGGGCGATTGCTGTGCCGGTGGCCTGCCACATGCCCAGCTGCGGGTTGGCGTTGATGAGGCTGACCGAGGCGCCTCGGACGCGGCCGACGATGCCATTGCTGTTGGTCTTGGCCGGGGGCGGCGGCGGAGAGTCGGCCATGGTGGTGGTGATGATGATGATTGATGGCGACGGTGGCGGCGACGGCGACGACGGCGTCGAGGAGGAAGAGATGGTGGTGGTTGTGCCCCGTGCCTTAGCGACAGACAGGCGAGCAACGTCGCAAACCCAGTAATTTAACTACCAAGCTTGAACCATTGGCGAGTGCCGGCAACCCGGACTTTTGCAGGCCCGGCCATGTCGGAAAGCGAAAGCGAATCAATCAGATCAGGTTGTTTTTGTTTTTTTGCTGGGGCCACACACACACATACTACGCACTACACTACACACCCCTGCGCAAGTCCCCCTGTGCCCCTGTAGTTCCCCCCCTGGCCTGTCTTTCCGCGGAACGGCACAGTGACAGTGACAGTGACAGCGCGCCGCCGCTTGGGGAATACGACCCCAACTCAGCAGCGCTTCTTCAGCCCCATGCACGCTGTAAGCTGCAGTTGCTGTAGCGTAGCATAGTGCATCGCGTACGCTACGTAGCATACAGTCCCGTACCCGAACCTGTCCGCTTTGTCGTAGGGCGGGCGCTTGTTCCCCCCCCACCTGAAAGAACTCAAAATTTATATTCATCATGTCCGTCCAGCGTAGGTCTCGGATCTCCATCTCCAGCACTTTTCTCGGCGCGACGGCCCTTTTTTTCTTGCCTCCAAAACGCCGAGACCGACGGGACTTGGAGTCGCTTTCGTCATTGACGAAACACCGCGGCCTTTGATCCGCGAGAGCCGTTTTATGGCCTTGTTCTCCCTGCCTGCCTGAGCCGAGCTGAGTAGGTACCTACCTGCTGGAGTGAGCGAGTAGTTGAAGTGCGCTGCTACTCTGTGCTGCTCTCCCCATTCTTCATTCACTCTTCGCGCACTCACTCGCGTACTCACTCACACTCTCTTTTCTCTCCCCTCCCCTCCCCACCAGCCACAGCCATCATGGCCCTCAATCGCACCAAATCACACGGCATCGGCAACCTCACCATTGGTGATGCTGACTCAAACAACAACGTGACGGGCGGAACTGTCGGCACAGATGGTCGTGTCGACGTTCAGTTCCACGAGAACCCTGAGTCCCTCGTTGAATGGTTCAAGCAATCTTCGGCGCCCGCGCCGAGGCCTAAGCCGCCACGCCGCTTCAGCAGCGTCGCACTCCAGGACACCAAGCTCACCACCGCGACCAATCCGCGCCTCAACATCGCCATCCACATCGTCGGGTCACGTGGCGACGTGCAGCCCTTCATCCCCATTGCGCAGCAGCTGTCCAGGGCCCCCTACAACCACCGCGTGCGCATATGCACGCATGCAGCCTTCAAGGACTTCGTCGAAGCGCAGGGCGTCGAGTTCTTCAACATTGGCGGCGACCCGGAGGCCCTCATGGCCTACATGGTCAAGAACCCGGGCCTGCTGCCCAATCGCGAGAGCGTCAGGGCCGGCGACGTAGGTAAGCGGCGCAAGGAGATGTGGGAGATCATTCACGGAGCTTGGCGGAGCTGCATTGAGGCCGGCGACGGAATGGGCCCTCGCACCACCGCAGCCAACGTGAGCACTGCTGCAGATCTGTTTATCGCCGATGCCATCATCGCCAATCCACCGTCCATGGCCCACATCCACTGCGCCGAGAAGCTCGCCATCCCCCTGCACATGGTCTTCACCATGCCGTGGTCGCCCACAGAGACCTTCTCGCATCCGCTGGCCGCCATGAACTACGACAACGCCGACGCCGCCTTCGCAAACTACTTTTCCTTTATGCTCATGGAGCTGCTCACTTGGCAGGGGTGAGTTCACAATCCGAAATTGCAACAACATGCTGCAACGCAGCGCATTGCAGCCAATCACTGCCCCTCCCCCTCCCCCTCCATCTCCAACTAACTATCCCCAACTATCCCATCCCATCCCATCCCTGCACTGACTCCCTTGCCCAACCCAACTAACTCCAACCCTTTGGGGCCGGACCCATGCTGACCACTCACATTCCAATTCATCCAGCCTTGGTGACCTCATCAACAAGCTGCGAACCCAGATCCTGCATTTGGACCCCATCAGTCCCATGTGGGGATACCAACTACTACCGCGGCTGCGCGTGCCCTACAGCTACCTCTGGTCCCAGTCGCTCATCCCGAAACCACCAGATTGGGAATCGCACATTAACATCACAGGCTTTTCGTTTTTGCCACTCGCCAGCTCCTACACGCCTCCCCAGGACCTCGAGGATTTTCTAAAAAGTGGTCCTCCCCCAATCTACGTTGGTTTCGGCTCCATCGTCGTCGACAACCCGCAGGCTCTCACGCAGCTCATCTTTGATGCTGTCGAGCTCGCCGGCGTCCGTGCCATCGTCTCCAAGGGCTGGGGCGGCGTCGGCAGCGGGGACAACGTCCCCAAAGACGTTTATCTCATTGGCAATTGCCCGCATGATTGGCTCTTTAAGCATGTTTCTGCCGTGGTCCACCATGGAGGGGCCGGTACAACCGCTGCCGGCATTGCCGCGGGTCGACCCACCGTGGTGGTGCCCTTTTTTGGTGATCAGCCTTTCTGGGGCCAGATGATTGCCCGCGTCGGAGCTGGCCCGACGCCCGTCCCCTTCAAGGAGATGACGGCCGAGACCTTGGCCGACAGTATCCTGTTTGCCCTGAAGCCCGAAGTCAAGGATGCCGTGGAAGTCATTGCCGATAGCATCGCTGACGAGGATGGCGCCGGTGGCACCGTTGTCGACTTTCATGATCGCCTAACTATAGACGACATGGCTTGTGATCTGTGTCCCGACAAGGTTGCTGTCTGGAGACACAAGCCATCTGGTGCGCACTTGAGCCCCTACGCTGCCACCTGTCTTGCCTACCAAGGTCTGCTTGACCCTAAGGAACTCAAGTTCCTGCAGCACAAGCGGTGGTATGTGGATGAAGGAGCCGAACATCCTGTCGTCGGAGCCGTCGCTGCAGCCTCGGGTTATGTCACGACATTGGGCACCGCAGCCAGCGAGTTTTCTTCGCGCGTGAGGAACAGACCTCGACGTTCCAAGGACAAGAAAGAAGCAGCCGCAGCAGCAGAAACGGCTGTTGAGACGGCACCACGAGATGCTCCCGAGACAAGCACCGATGCAGATCAGGCGACACTGGCTGCCAACTCTAACACAGATGCAGAAAAGGAAGCGGCACCTGCAAATGGAGATCTCGATCAAGAAACCATGACTATATGTGTTGAGGAGCCCCCGGCCAACAACGTCATTCCAAAGAAAGTACTTACAGGAGACATTACACCCTCAGAGATGGAAAAATTCGCCCGCCAAATGGCCAGCAAGTCATTACGCCCCGATGATTTCCATGCCAAGGTCCACGACCATCACCAAAAGCGCAAGCAAAAGTGGAAGGAACAGGAGCAAGGTCGACACGGCCAGGCATTCTACCTTGCCCGAGCTGTTGGGCGCCTCACTTCAGACGTGACTAAGGCAAGTCTCAAGGCGCCCGTTGCCTTCTTCTACAACGTCGCCAATGGCTTCCACAATTTTCCCTCGTACTCCATGAAAGATACCGAGGTCCGCCAACGTGACCAAATCACTGGCCTCGGAACTGGGTTGCGCACCGCGGGCAAGGAGTTTGTCATGGGATTCTACGATGCCTTTAGCGGTACCGTGACTAAACCGTACAAGGGCGCCAAAGAAGGCGGCCTGAAGGGCTTTGGAAAAGGTGTATGGGGTGGTTGGATAGGGTTTTTCTTCAACATGGGTGCTTGTGAGTATTCCCACTGCAGCTTTCCCTCCCACTTGTCTTTGATTGCTGACACTTTCTCGCAGCCATTTTCAGCCTTCCTGGCTACACGCTCAAAGGTATTGAGAAGGAGTTTTCCAAGCACCACCTAACCAAGATGAAGGCCGAGATTTTGTTGATTAGACTACGGCTGGGAATAGACGAGTTTAGGAAATCAACTCCAGAGGAGAGACAGGTTGTCGTGGACAGGTGGAAGGCCGCTCGAGCTGCGCAATAAAGCACGACTTGACGCAAGACAGATGCAAGCTGGCTAGCTGCATTCAAAACTTTTTCTTTGTATATTTGATGTTGATCCGGGAAAATATCCCAGTAGTGGTGGGACTTGGGAATGGCGGGCCATTGTCGTTAAGGAGGCCTCGATTGGTTCCCGGACTGTTGATATAATATGTAGCTAGCGTTTCTGTTGATACCGATAGAATATTATTAATTGTATGTTAGACTCAAGGTCCGCTGTCTTTGTGTAGAGTTGCGCGAGGTGGAATGACATCCGGTTTAGTGTGGAACATGTTTGTTTCTTGCTCCATGTATGCGCACCCAAAACGATGCAACCCAGAGTCAGAGAGAGAAGGGAAAAAAAAGCAATACGAGCAGTCCAAAAAGAGCAAAAAACATACAACAGCGAGGATTCCCCGGTCGTCACCGACCCGAGTACTAATTCGCCGCTTCCCAGCTTGACGATGGGAGAGCGGACGGGATCCCGTATTCTCTGAGAGCTGTGGTCGTATGTACCAGCGAGGGTCGCAACTCGGTGGATGAGGGTAGAGTTGCACGAATTAGCCAACCAAGTCTGAAAATTGCCCACAATTTGTTTCGGGTGGCTTTCTTTTGTCTACCAATTTTCTCTCCTTTACGTGGTCTGGATCGCGTTGTGCCCCATCGTCACTTCGCTTACCTTTGTATTATGTCAAACAGCCCCCTTTTGGTGACTCTGCACTTGGCCTTGTGATTTCCTATTCCCTCCCATTCAACTGAAAAGTTCTGGATGAAGGGGAAAAAAAGATTGTTGTATTGGCTCTGCCTTCAATTCAACTGGCCATTGGAGAGTTCATGAAACACGCGCATGTACAGGGTAACACAAAACCGTTGGCGGCAACCAATACAAAACTTTCAGGATCGCTTAAGGTCAAGAGGCGAAGCGACTAGGGTATTTATGCGCAAGACATTTCCCCAGCCTGGCCCGACTAGCTGGTTTTGGAAACCAGGCTGCCGACTTCAAGCGAGAAGAACGAGACCTCTCGCGTACTGGCCGGTGGTACGAGTGCGCCACGCTTAGTTGATGGCCCTCCAATAGTCTGACTTAACGGTCTCAGGTTGGTCGTCAACGATCTGGTCAGGTCGTCGCGATGTGGAGAGAGCGACAGAAATGGATACAAGTCCATAATAGGGGGTTTACCAAATACACTAACTATTTGGCCTGCACGGGGTGGCCAATCGCGTTTTAGCAATGCTTTGGCCCGAGCCTAGCGCCACTGATGTGAAGATGATTGCGGGACGCAAGTTTTTCCCCCATCGGATGATGCTTTGCGAGGGAAAAAGGTTCCGAGCTTGGCCACCAGCGAGTTGCGTCTGTGTTGCAGTCAACCGGCCGAGTCTTGGCCGGCACGAGGACGCATCGGATGTAGCGATCAGCTGGGCTTTGACTTGAGCGGTGGTCAAAGAGCTTGGTGGCCAAAAAAGGATCAATAGCTTGGCGCCACACCGGAATAGGCGTGTCTAATTTTCCTCCGGCTCTGGTGTCTTTGCACGATACTGACAGAGATGTTTTTTTCTTTTTTCCTTTTCTCTGTAGCGTCGCGAACGGATCACGGCAGCGGGATTAATGAGTAATCACCGAGCCCTTTCCGCGATCAGACAGCGCTTTCTTCCCCGAGGGAGGGCCATGTGCGCCGAAAGAAGCCATCACGAACGAGGGAACGAGGCCATTTCGTCCACTTTTACCCGCGTCCTGCCCCTGCGCCACGGTTAGAGTGAACGCGTAATCGCTGTGGGGAGAGGGACATTCTATAGCGGGGGAGCAAGCCAATGTTGTTTCTTCAGCTTTGCTCCTCTTCCCGCCCCGGATATCGGCACGGCACTCTTGGAAGCCCACATTTAGGGCAGACGGATGTTTTGTGCCTAATTTCTACCTTTTCTTGGCGGAAACATGCATACCTCTTGGCCGAGTACGAAAAACCGGCAATGCTGTGTATAGGCAACAGAAACGGTTTTTGATATGTTTGGCCTAACAAGACACTTGCAAATGAAAGATGACGTGGGCAGCTAAACAGAGGCCTACTCATCTATTTCCGGTTTTAGCCTGCGGTAGGTCAAATGTCCAGCGGCCCCCTTTTGCTTCAGGTTCCAGACCAGCGATGTGGCTGCCGTGAATGGTCTTCTTTTTTTTTGGCGCCACCGGGTGCATGGACGACAGCTGGGCAAGGAACTTTGCCTGCAGCTGGAATGGTCTACCGATGGATGGCTCGTGGGACTAAGATGCTGCCCCTCGCATTAGCTTCCCACGCGCGCTGCCGGGGTCCGGAGTTAATCAATCGAAAGAGATCGGAGTGATTTGAAGCTGCCCGTTGTTGTATGTATTATATATTCCCCGTGTTCGCACCTTTCCATCTGTTTCTGTTCTGACTCTATATCGCAGGCTTCTACAGCATCTCATTTAATCTTTTCCTTGTACACTTTGGGTCAACACCAGCCCTTTACTTTCGTTTTTACACGACACTCGTTCCTACAACCAACTATCAACATGCTTTTCAAGCAACTCTCCGTTCACGCCCTCGTCGCGGTGGGCACCGTCATGGGTGCGCCCACCGCAAAGGTCGACAACAAGGCCCTCGACGCCCGCACCAGCTACGGTTACGGCAGCACTGGTTCCTCTGGCTCTTCCGGCTCTTCCGGCTCTTCCAACTACGGTAGCACTGGATCTTCTGGCTCTTCTGGCTCCTCCGGTTCTACTGGCTATGGTAGCACTGGATCTTCTGGATCTTCTGGCTCCTCCGGCTCTACTGGCTACGGTAGCACCGGATCTTCTGGGTCTTCTAGCTCCAGCTCCAGCGGCTACAGCCCCTCTGGATCCAGCTCTGGTTCTTCTGGTTCCTCCAGTTCTACTGGCTATGGTAGCACTGGATCCTCCGGCTCATCAGGCTCTAGCGGCTACAGCCCTTCGGGATCCTCCAGCTCCGGCTCCTCTGGTTCTACCGGCTACGGCAGCTCTGGCTCCTCCGGTTCTACCGGCTATGGCAACTCTGGCTCCACCAGCGTCAAGTGCGACGCCACCAAGGGATACACCTTGAACTCCGCCAAGACTGCCTGCGTTTGCCCTACTGGAAAGGAGGCTGTTGGCGGTGTCTGCGTCAACACATGCGCCTCCGGCACCGTCCGTTACGGCAGCACTTGCGTTACTGACTGCGGTAGCGACGCCTTGTGGAACCCTCTGACCAAGGCCTGCATCTGCAAGAAGATTGACATGATCTTCAACAAGAGCTCCAGCAGCTGTGCCTGCCCCAGTGGCAAGACTTGGAACGGCCTTTTCTGCGTCGTTGAATGTGGCGAGGGTGCTTCCTACTCTGCCCTGAAGCAGTCTTGCACCTGTGACAAGAAGGACTACAGCTATGACAGCAAGTCCAAGTCATGCTCCAAGCCTAGCAGCAGCTATGGCTCTGGCTCCTCAGGATCTACTGGCTACGGTTCCTCTGGCTCTTCTGGCTCCACCGGCTATGGCAGCACTGGATCTTCTGGATCCTCTGGTTCTACCGGATATGGTAGCTCTGGCTCTTCCGGCTCTGGCTCCTCTGGCTCCTCTGGATCTACCGGCTACACTCCTTCCGGCTCTTCTGGATCCTCAGGATCTTCCGGTTCTACTAGCTACGGCAGCGGCTCCTCTGGTTCCTCCGGCTCATCAGGATCTACTGGCTACACTCCTTCCGGATCTTCTAGCTCCTCTGGATCCTCTGGATCCTCTGGTTCTACTGGCTACGGCAGCACCGGATCTTCTGGATCATCCGGCTCTTCTGGTTACACTCCCTCCGGCTCTAGCTCCGGCTCCTCTAGCTCTGGATCCTCTGGCTCCAGCAGCTATGGCAAGACTGGCAGCACTGGATCTTCTGGTTCTACTGGTTACGGTAGCACTGGCTCCTCCAGCTCTAGCAGCTATGGCAAGACCGGCAGCACTGGTTACTCCATTTAAGAGTTGGAAAGTAATGAGGACACATGTGGCTGATGGCTTCCCCTTGAGAACAATGCTATAACTTGCAACTATGAGGCGTTGACAAGTATAAAAATATTTATTCCTAGTATATACATAATCCTAATCAACCATCTGCTCTTTAACATTCTTTTCAAATCTGATTGAACGCCCCGTAGCTCGCTCTTGCAAATAACACGTGACCTAGAGAGTGATACAGCAAAAAGATGGAGTGTACCTTCCGGAGTGAGCGGTGGGGAGAGCCCATGGTGGTTTTCTCAACATTCCCATGGCACCTACGTCGGAAAGATAATTACTGAGATTGACCCCCATTGTAAACTTTTCGTGGCCAAAGTGGGAGATTTTCACGCAGATATGACATCCCGAAGAATTACAGATGTGTGTAATGATACTCCCTGGGCCACTGCCCTTGTATATCATTATTTAGGCTGATTGATATTTTCTCAACTATAGGCTTTTAATTGGGCTATCGAATGTGGCGTGGACATCATCCCAATGAGCGCTACGATAAAGAAGGACCGAGAGCCAGAGACCGCAGTAGCCAAGGCAATCTCGAAAGGAATTGTAGTAATCGGTAGCAGCGCAGGTGAAGGCTACAACGATGAAACGACGTGGCCAGCCGACTTTGAGAGTGTGCTGGCAATTGGAGCTTCGAAATCGACAGGAAAGGAAATAGAAGAAACCATCAAGAACAACGCCAAATACATGTTTCCCGGCAAGGATATCTCGGTTAGTACGTCTTTCCTCGGGTCAAAGCCAACGGATACCAAGGTGTCCGGCACGTCCATTGCAACCGCTATGGCTGCCGGGGTAGCGTCTTTGATACTATCGTGTCGCAGGCTGGCACTGAGCACTAGAAATGCCAGCGAGTTCAAAGACGATGCCTTATACAGACGAAAGATTGTGGAGATGATTTTTAAGGAGATGGGGGATAATGAGGGAGCATATGTCAAACCTTGGACTGTATTTTACCAGGATGATGAGCATCCAAGTTGGGGTGAGGCTGATAGTATTCTCGAGTGGGTCCAAGAGCAGTTCATATCGCGTGATGGGCGGTCTTGACGAAACAGGCGCTTGTATGAGGGTACATAGGAAATTGGCTAGAGACGATTGATAGACTAGTTATTGAATGAAAACACCTGCCCACAATGAGCCCCTGCAAGCTATCTCCGCAAAACCCTAGACCTTAGAAAAAGATTTCAGCCACATGAATTCTCTTCTCTTCGAGTCGAATACCCTCACCTCGCCAAGCTAGAGCTGATAGTATTGGATTGCAAATACCTTCTCTCCACCGTATATCGTCTCATAATCGGTGTGCTGCTTTGTCGCCCCCGAGACTTCCTCACGGAATGTTGTTTTGCCACAGAACTCGTTCCCTTCAACATCCGAATCAAAATTGTCATCACCCAAGGCCGATATCTTTGAACACAGTGAGGGGATTGGGCCCTTTTCTTGTTGTGCGCAGCCTTTGGTGGGTCGTATTTTCCCACCAGTGAGCTGCATCAATCCCATAATTACATAGGCTTTGCCGTTTTCCATTATGAAATCGAGGGCTTCCTGTTGAAAGTACTCTGTAATCATCTTCACAGCTTGAGTAACGTTGATCAGAGAACGTCTTACCACCGCAGCTGCTGAAGGTGCTACCCCCATATCACTTCTTCTTCTATCACCTAAACGGGAGTGGGCCATGGTGCTGCCCGCATTTTGAACCAAGGACTCGGCATCAAAGCGTTTAACCGACATAGATAGTTCATTGTAATCGATAAAAGCCTTTAATTCCGTTTGTTGCGTTGGGCAGAAACAATTTAAGGGGCTCATTGGATCCGCCACGATGGTCCCCAAATTTAAGTCTTCGGCGTTGATAGGATGTTCAAGCAGAATGTAGTCGGGAACCTGGCCCGAAATTTCGAAGTTAATTTGAAGTATATTGCTTCCCATAATTGATGTACTTCGAGGCGACCATCCGGATGTTGGAGTAATCAATCTAGCTCTTCCTCTCGCAAGCCCAGAGCGGATGGCTTCACGATTCATTTTTGGCATCTTTTTGGACCGGGTTTGCATCTTCAGAAGAACTCTTCCTAAGACGAATTGGAATAGGCTTGTCATAGCCGATGCCTGAAACATTTGGTGCCTTGTCCTTTTCTGTTGTTCCTTTTTTTGCGACGGGTTCGAACACAGCAGGCTTTGGACAAGCCACACCGCGATTGGCGAGAAGCTGAACTAAATCATCATGGCCCATTGCCGAAGCATATTCTATCATGCTCCGTAAGCCGGCAGATTCATCATCAATCTTGGCTCCAGCTTCGATAAGGTGATTGGCTGTTGTTGATTTGCCATTTTCTAAGGCGCTATGAATGGCAGGTTGTGGCTTCAGGCCAGCACGTAGCAGGAATCGGACGATGTCATCCATGCCTTTACTCGCCGCTAAGGCAAGCATGGAAGGATATTTATCGGTTGAAAGATCAAGTTCGGCATCCACCGTATAGAGGGCTTTCAGTGCTGGTAGATTACCGTTCTCTATAGCGTGAACCACAGACGCTCGATTCTTCGAGTCTTGTGCTTCCAAGTCAGCAAACGGGATTAGGTATCGCATTATTCCATTTCTTCCAGTGGTTACGGCGATATTGAACGGCGATATACCATATTTGGTAGCCTCGTTGAGGTCAGCTTCATGGGATAACAGCAGCCAGACGCCTGCGTCAAACCCAGAGCTTATAGCTTTAGAAAGATGCCCGACATCGAGCTGAACTCCTCTGGCGAGTAGGAGCTTACATATACCCAGGTGGCCTCCCTCCAGTGCAGCCGAAAGGGTTGATGATAGAGCGTCCTTGGGTGGGTTGCCAATCTTCAAAAGTTCTTCAACTGCATCCAGTTGCCCATTTTTGGCTGCTAGATTAATTGGCAACGCACCGGTGATATCGCGGCACTCGTGAATCTTCTGTGCCTCCCACCTCCGTGCCAAAGACTTGATCAACCTAGCATTTCCACTGAGGGCACCGTAATGGAGTGCCGTTCTCTGATAGACATCTAGGTCGGCCGGGTCGAAAATCGTTATGAGCTCTTTGACGCATTCTAGGAAACCGCGATGAGAGGCCAAATGCAAAGGTGTACGTTGAAGCCAATCGGCGGGCTCCGTAACGGCGTCGTCTGCTCCTTTCGAATATGTCGTCGCATAGACAAGATCAATCCAAAATGAGCCATAATATGTAGATCTGTCGAGAGTATGCCGCTTTGTGACATTGCGGCATTTGTTTTTAGAACCGCACATATTTCATCTCCGAAAATCGTTTCAGCAGAGGTAGACAATCGTGTTTCGTCACGTAAAAATTTGGCCAGAAGGTCGTGAAGTGGCTTTTCTTCAATACGTATAACCTGAGCATCCAAATTTCCCATCACAGTCGAGAACCGTTTCTGCTCCTTGGACCGCTTTTTGGGTGGAATGGCGTTTCTCTCCGATCCCTCGTGGACCATAGCCTCTTCGAACCTTTTGTTTTCAACGCACGCCACGTGAGCGCCCCAATACCTCAAGGCATACGAGTAGAATGGGAACTTCTGAAATCGATGTTGAAGCCGGTCGGGGCTAGTGAACGGAGTATCGAAATCTGACCTCAGGAGGTACTTCAGGCAGGCCTTCGCCATATCGCTCTCGGTTGCCAGAGGTCCGGTACCTTTATCGCGACGTTGATCAAGGTATTCTTTAACAGAGAGATGTGAGAAACACACAGTTCCATCTGAGGGATTCTCGTTCACAAATCCCCCACAGCTCTGGAGAAGAACTTGATGGTTGATGTTCATCCCAATATTAGCATGATCATGCAATGAAAAGGAAATCAAGTCAAATATCTCCTGGGCAGTGAGGGGGCATCGCGCATGGTATATGCTCATCAAAACAGCGTTTACAAGGGTTGGGCCCGTATCCCGCCCCTCACTTATGCGAGCGAGCGCCTCATCGTAGATGTCGACTGTTGTGTTTTCAAGCGCTGGCAGCTGCTTTCTAACAGCCAATTCTTCGAGGTTTCCAATCTGAAGAAGTTTATCAAGATGAAGGCAGACGAGTAGAAACCTAGAAGAGATCATTTTAGTGTTGAACATATTGTCCACTTAGTCAAACTAGAAGGAAAGAAATGCCACGTACATTCCATGGCCGACCGCTCCTTGGGCCAACCCCTCAACGATAATTCTTTTCGCTTCCTGTGACAATTTAACTCGTCGCGGGCTCCGATTTATCTTTGCCATGGCGAAGATCTTGATGTCTTGCGTTCTGGGATGGATGCTGATTTTCGGGCGTTCTCGAATGACTTTCAAGATCGGGTCTGGTCGGGAGAAAAGTATGAACCTGCAGCGCGAGTCGGCCAATGACAATAGTACTGATTCAAACTCTGACCTAAAATCGTCAGGGCACTCGTCCACGGCATCAATAACTATGTACGCCTCCTGAAAACGGGCGCAAACTGAGAGTAAAACGGGCATGATATCGGCAACGTCAACATCCCCGTATTCCTCAGCCCGCTTTTCAAGTTCCAGAACTTCAGTGGCAAGCGTCCAGGACTGGATATAGAGTTGTTCGAGGAGGGTCAACACAAGCCCAAGGACGGAGGTGGGGAACTTTTAGTTGAAGTAGAAGTATGCGAGCCCGACGTTGGCTTTGGCGGCATTTTCTGAGAATCGCTTGAGGAAATCGACCACTACGGACCTGTATGAAATGATTAGAAAACGAATCCTATCCTGTCAAGATTCCTTGGAAGACTAACGCGGTGATGGTTTTTCCAGAGCCTGAAACTCCTAGACACTGCAGAACGTTGTTGCTCCCATCGTTCCGGGCCCAGCGTTTGTATTCGGGGACACTCAATATCCATTCGCTTGTTCCAGGCTCTCTTTTGGACTTTGCATTGAAGTGAGCGCTAGAGTAGTCGGGTCTCTGGTTCCAAAGAACGCTGGGGGTCTGTGACACTGGCCGAGGCCTTTTCAAGATGCTACCGCCGTGGCAGAGCTCGGGGATATTGCCGACACTACAAATCTGTCAGTCACGTCTAAACCTGAGATCAACAGGTAGCAGCCATAAACTAAACCTGTTTTGTAGCCTTGAGATACTGTGCTGTATTCGTTCGAGGTACTCTTCTGTCTCTAAGTAGGTGAGTTTCCGCTCCCTCGTCTGAGCTTCGTCGTAAATCTTCCATGGCCCATCCAGGGCGTTGCTGTTTACTTTGGCTATGTCAGCAACATCTGCTTGCAAGTTTTTATCAAGACTCCGTATCAAAGTTTCCGTTGTTTGGAATACTTCAGGGAGATTTCCGAGAAACAGCGGAACTTGCACCGCTAATGCTGCTTGTTCGATCTCCTGGAGGACAGCGCGGAGGCGCGACAGCTCGTGGAGAAGCCTCTCAGCTGACGGCCTTCCAGCCTCATCCCAACGACCGTAAAGCAGGGCTGATACCTGAAGCACAGAGCATAGAAGGCTTGCGGAAACCGAAGCCACGCATGAGGCATCCATTTGAGGGTATTTCTGAGGGGTTTGAGCAACATTAAATGGCCCATTCCCCGGGCTTCCGGCTAGAAATACAAACCTGGAAGAATCTCGGGGAGTACATTAATGTCGTCAACAAAGATCTTATGGGCGTGACGTTGGTTACCATCCATCACACTGCACGTGACAAGACGACGTCCAGTTTCACAAATTCACGGCTTGCGATGGATTGTGCATTGAGAACAATTTACTGCATAAATTTACCATCTACTGAATTTCATGCCTTCCTTTTTGGCCGTGGATAAGTGCTATTTGGGCCGTAATTCAATGCCCTTGTTTCGTTGCTCTGACGAGATTATTCGCTTCAAACGGCGGAGAGATCACAAACAAATATGCGAACAAAAGTGATTCATTGCAAAAAAAGGTTGGTGAATCTTTCGTTTGAAGGTAAAATGTGATAAACTACACAGTAGGGTCATAATAGAGTGGATATAGAACGAACAGTATAAATAGTGTTTGCAGCTTAATGGCATTCCAATCGAATTGCTGACACCACGGCATCCCCATCACCAAGTGGGAGCAGGTGTTTGAGTGGCTTGCGGCAATGTCAGTTATTCCCTCACTCCAAAAAGCGGGGTAAAGGTCAGTGCGCTCTCAGCTTCTAGAAATAGAAGGGCAGTGGAGGATGAAAGAAAATAGAGTCAGCCGCACTGGCCTCTGAGATCGCCTCCATCTTTCGGTCAGTGACCCCCAACAACTCTCGGCTCAAGTCAACAAGTATTTTTTACTTGGACCTGGCTTGCTTTATCAAATCAGCGGCCTAGAGGTGAATTAGTGAAACGAACAGAAATGGTCACTTAGATTCGCTTACTTTCTCGGCAATGGCATACACAGTTGTCATAATGTGTGTAGCAGGAAGCAAAGGAATTACACTGGCATCAACAACTCGAAGGCCCTCAACCCCGTAAACTTTGAGTTCCTCATCAACAACGCCACCATGCTCGCGGCTTCCCATCTTACAACTTCCAGCTGGGTGGAACAGCGAGGTGACACTCGAGCGAACGTACTCCTTCAAAGCCTCATCGCTCGTTACATTGGCTCCTGGACTGGTCTCGATGGGTTCGAGCACCTTCATCGCAGATGTACCGACAAGAGATCGGGCGAACTTGACTCCTTCGACAAGAATATCCAGGTCAATGGGGTTTTCCAAAAAGCCTGGGTTGGCAATTGGCGCATCGAACGTAGATGACGATTGGGGCTTGATGTATCCTCGTGAAAATGGCTGTTGGAGTCCCAAGATAATAGCGTCATCCCTCCAAATAAGTTCCAGGCTTGCTGAGTTAAAGCTCAAAAGCTTCTCGTTTAGAACCAATTCTTGTTCTTTATAGCCTGTGATGACCTCATCAGGAGTGTTGGATGGAAGAAACTGTGTGCTATTCTGGGCCATGGCCTTCTCATAAATGGTCTTGCTCTCACTCGACAGGTTAGAGAGGGGTAGAAACATGAAGAAGTCGAGTGTAGGCGAAGTCAAGGGGCCTGTTTTCTTTTCGTCGTATTCCTGTCTCGCTTCAGCTAGAAAGGTAGCATTATCCAGGTCGTTGTACGTAACAGGGGCATTGACTGTATTCTTCAGTTAGGCTTTCCCCCCAAAGTGACAATGAGATTTCCACGTACTTGTATTGGCAACTCGAAGCAAAACATGATCGTGAAAGTTCTGACCAACAGCGGGCAAGTCAACGAGGGTTGTAACATTGATTGACGAGAGCACATTTGGGTCGCCAATACCAGAGACCTGCATAATCTGAGGAGTATGCAGAGTTCCTGCAGCTAGAATGACCTCCTTTCTGGCATATACAACCTCAATACTAGCATCTCGGCTCGTTGCAAACTAAACAATGAATTAGCCATGCTATCTATACTTTGCTTAGGCGATAGCAAACCTCTACGCCAGTAATCTGGACAGTGCTGCCGGTTTTGTTTGAGAGAAGTCGGGTAACCTGGTGCCCAGTGATGATATTGAAGTTGGATCGGTTAGAGGCTGTGTCGTAGTATGCTTCTTGAGCACAGGATCGTGTGACCGATACAGGATCCTGGTTGTGCGGGCAAAAGAATGCACCGATGGCATTGCTGGCTTGGTCAACTGAGAAGCTGATACCAAGTTCCTTGGTCGCTTCGACAACATGTTCTACGGAGATGGATCAGATCATGCATAGAAATGCAAGCCGAATGGTCTCACCTGTCGTAGGCCAAATGTATGGCGAATAGCTAGAATGCATATAGCCTGCAATACCATGAGTAGTTTCGTCAAATGTGATATTGTATTCTTCGGCGATATCTTCGTTTGGTGGACTAAATATCTCGTTCTGGGAGGAAATATTAGTCATATGATAGCAGCGATAAAATAATCTCGTATACCTTTTTGAAATAGGGCAGCAATGAGTCCCAATCCCATCCCTTATTGCCAAGCGCTGCCCATCGGTCATAGTCTGATTTGGTTCCGCGATCAAAGTTCATTTGGTTCAACTTTGTGGATCCTCCGACTACTTTTCCCAAATGAACCGAGAGATTTCTTCCATAGACAGCTTCGGTCGGGAGATAAGTCGTGTTCCAGTTGTACTTGGAGTTGATTGCACCTCCTGCAAGACCTGGAATCGTCATGTAGTCTTCATTCAAGTCGCTTCAAATGCATCAGCATCATCTGAACACCAGAAGGTCCAGTTTGACAACTTACAAATCACCTGCTTCAATGACAAGAACAGTGATATCTGTACGACTTCTTAGTGATCTTTGATATCGGTGATGCAGGCATAATCAAATATTTACCAGAATCCTCGCTCAAGCGATTGGCGACCGTGAGACCGGCAGCACCTGCACCAACGACAATATAATCATATGTATCGGATACTTGAGCGTTTCGACGCTCAGGGTAAGCTGATGTGATGGTAGAGGCGAGAGAGAATAAGGCGGCCACGGCCGCAACGCCAGTTCTAGTCATAATGAATGATTGCCGCCGAATCCGAGTTGCTTATCAGAATGCAACAAATCATAGTTCTGGTGTCTTCCATATTTATATTTTGACCTAGATCATTCGTTCATCATATTCGCTATCTTGCGACATGATACTATCCCAATATTTCTCGTGTACCATCCCATGCTCGCCAGGACGGAATTCCGCCAAAACCCACATCTCCGTGCCATATACGCGATGCCCCGTATCCATGCGTCTTTTAGTCTTTCCAAGTATATTCTGCAAACCTAAAACGTTATGAATTGGGTATTGGACTTGTCACAACCATGCTCTCGTGGTATGGAATCTAAGAGCCTCACCTCCACTGCCCATGGATTGTCCTATCGGCATCAGGATTTCCGTTAGAATAAGGTCCACAACTGTATCGCTCATCCCTGGCCTCCAGGACATATCCACAGGTCCCAATAATACCTCCTTATTGAAAATCCCCACATGCAAGGCTGATGGTCTTGTGGCTCTCGGAAGCACACCCGATGGAGCCTCTGCTTGACAGGCTAGTTTTCGTAAACTGTGGGCACTTTGTGCGCCTCTCCTATTATTTACGCTATTTATATACGCGTAAGTGCGAGATTATTTTAACCCATAATTCCAGTCGATATTACTAACAGGCTGAGAGCTAAAGTCAGTCAACCAACACACCAAAGGGTAGTCATCAAAACCGCCGTTTTAAAACATGATTAATCATAGCCATTGACCAATTCGTCATGGATATCCAGAAGAAAAGACTTTATGTAAAATCTCCGATGCCTTCCATACAATTGGACTCCTTCAGAGTTCCTCTTTCATGATAAACATGGCATACATTCATACAATGGCTTTCGTGGTCGACATACTTTTTCAACTCTCCAGTTTCATCTCACTATTACGTTGACCCCGGTGAAAGATCAGCGTCCAAGTACAGAAGTTGGAACTCCGGAGCCTCGGGTCTCGGCAGGTTAAAGGATCCCGATAAGCCATACCAAGACGGCCATGATGATCTGGCTGGGCGTGACATTTCCACCTATGTTTATCAAAGTGAATTAAAGGGATGTTTTGGATATCGAAGAAATTATTAAATTGAGAGTGATATTTATCACCCTTATTGCTTGTAAATCTGGCAAGGTTGTGCAGTAGCAAAATGAACCACTCTCGTGCCTTGAAAATAATCCGCGTACTCGACATAAAGCGGCACGGATGGCGCTAACATTACGGATCACTTCTAGAAGAATGTGGGCCATCAGGTCATGATGACCCCAACTCCTGAGTAATCAAACCAGACACGAGCCTGCCCAAGAGATAACTGGGTATCCACGTGGCGTGATAGTCTCGCAGTGGAGTACGATAAGGGATTCATTCAGATTTGCCCAGTGTTAGAGGATTTGCCTCCCATGATCAAGCTTAGTTACATCTGGGTTGGGCGCAAACCTATCTCAGAGTCTGGAAGCCGTGTCAAGGTTCCCTTGTCATCTTCAAAATTAAGGTTCTGGACGATCCATCCTCCACAACAGATGCGCACTATTCTGTCGTGATGGATAAGCCCATCGCATCGCCATCGCATTCTCGGTTCCGTCGGGTAAAACAAAAACTCTGTTCATTTGGCGAAATTACTGCGTTTCAGTCGCAATACCTTCCCCATCGAATCTGCTCAAACATGCTGTTTTGGAAGAGCTTTTATCCTGCTAGTCACGAATTTTACGAAATAGTCCAATTCATCCATCTCAGGTGGTTATCGCCTTTCTCGCACCAGAACACAGCTGCTTGGCTACGGCAATAATCTATGGGATTTGTCAAGAGTACATAGGAATGCCATTTTACTTCGTGTAAAAGTTCTTTTTGGTGTTTGCCTGAGATTTGCTATCTAGGGAAGCTTCGATACTGATTGCGAGAATGTTAACTTCTCAATACCGGCCTAAATCAGACTTTCTACGTGTCATCTGTCAGGAAATAATGCCAGAATGAATTAATTTGGTAAGAAGTGTTTTTCAATGAATGCACTATCATAAACTGGGCACTGACAAAATGATACTTATCAATAGATGGCTATGATTCCAGATGCATGTAGAAGCTCTTGTCCTCTCAATTAAAGGCTCTATCTAGGTCTCTTATAGCTGCTGTTGCTAGTCTAGCTGTTGTGTGGTCCGTTGACCCGGCTGCGGTCCGTTGACTCTATTTCGGTCCGATGAACCTTATTTCAGTCTGATGCCTTTGAGGCCGGCCGTGGCAAACCCAATAGCGGTTAGATGGTCTCATCACCGCGTTGGTCAGGCTAGGTTATTGAAGCTATCTACGGTGTGTGACAATACTCAATCTTGCTAATCGTCTACATGGGATCAGCGAGCCGTACCATCGGCTTTTATTTTTATTTCTTCTTAGGCCAGTATTAATTCAGAAACATGTGCTATTTTTGTTTCAATCTACAGGTTGCTGGCTTCCTCTATTTCCACATTCCGAATTAACATTAACACTTCGAGTTGGGGGTATGTGAATTCAGCAGGCTACGTCGGTTACCTAGCAACTCCGTTTTCACTGGAATGCCTGAATTATGTGACAAAGTTTCATGCGGGGTTTATTTTCTCGAATTGGTATATCGGTGTGCACAGGAGAGGCTGGTTTGCGAGTTGCAACGCATCTTGGGTCTGCCTGAGCACTGTTGACTAAAAACTGTGGCGTATTTGACCCGGCCGGCACGGTTGTCGTTGCAAAGCTATCATTGCATCAAGGATCAAAATGTCTGTTGGTGGCAACTCTCAAGCTATCAACCGACAGAACCTAATGGCCTAGACCGTTGAACCTATGCATCTTTTAAACTTGAACAGGCTGGCCGCAGAGGGCTGACTGCATTCTGCGCACCTAGACCCGCGCCAGCTCAGCAACTCCACACGGGCCGGGCTAGGCTGCATCCTAAGCTAGCTTTTAGCGCGTGCTCAGCAGAACCAAGAGCAAAAAGGTTTACTGGTTACAATCACAGAGTGGGCTACATAATTACTCTTTCAAAAAAAAAAAAAAACCTACATGCGCAGGGGCGGATAAATATCAATGTACATATAGCAGCAATAATACCAAAGAGGGAGGAAACTAGTTGGTTATACCATACTACCCGCTAGTGATAATCTGGGGATTGCTGCATCAACGGGGCTTGTGCTCGTGTGATATCGTGCAGCCTTCTATCTTAGCGCTATCTGCGCCTTCAAGGGAGCGCGCAGTTCAGAGTGATGAGACATTTTTAGGGTGCTTCTCCGAGTGGCACCTATTTGCCATGTTCTTTCTAGTTTGCTGTTGGCCTTGATCTAACAATATCCCTGCGTCAAAGATCGTCGGTCTTTGGTTTGGTTGGGCCAATCGGTCAAGGCGCGGTGGTGCAGGTGTTCATTTGGTCTACCGTGTTCCACAGCCATAACTCCGACGCTAGAGTATTCGTGACTCTGATCTAAGTCATCCGTGCCGTTCTTTTTCGGCAGCTGCAGTCAATTATATAAGACATGCTTGGGACGCCGCAAATTTTTTCTTGTCTGTTTAGCGCAGGAGTTGTTTTTCCAGAGTGATGACAGATTGCGCGATGACCGCAGACGTTCCAGAGAAGGTGGAACCTGAACAACTCCCTGATGGGATGCGGCTGGAGGAGAAGCTCTCAGAGTCAAAAGATGCGGCCATACCGCAAGTCTCAAATTTCCGCCTGCTTCTAATCACTGTGCTTCCGGTGGCTTGCATCTCTTTTGATAATTCGGTAAGACTTGATCATCTCAAAGGCTGTCCTATCTAATTGACTCTTGCTAGATTAATGCCGTGGCAATCCCTACGATTACAGATGACTTTCAAACGGCGAATGATACGGGCTGGTATGCATCAGCGTATCTTCTTACAACTTGCGGTGAGCATACGGTTCTACAAATAGCACAGTCCAAACAATGTTGATAAATCACACAGCATTCACATTGCTCTACGGAAAGCTTTATACGCTCTATAGCCTCAAGACCGTCTACTTAGCGGCAATTTGTCTCTTCGAACTCGGATCGCTATTATCCGGTGTAGCGCCATCATCAACTGCATTCATCGTTGCAAGAGCAATTACGGGCCTTGGTTGTTCTGGGGTTTTCCTTGGGTCAATGGTAATAGTCGCCCATTTGACAACTAAGGAGAGGGTACCTGTATTCCTGGGATTAATAGGAGCAACTTATGGAATAGTCCCAATTGTCGCACCAGTGGTAAGTTAGCACAAAATTTCATAACCAACAATGCTAACGCGGTCAGATCGGTGGTGCCTATTCAGACCATGTCACATGGCGCTTGTGCTACTATACCAATCTTCCCTTGGGCTTGATCGTGATTCTTGCTGTTTTCTTTCTGATGAAAGTACCGCCCAAAAATCACGACCAGAAGGTGTCTGTCTTGGAAAGCGTAAAACGCCTTGATCCGATGGGTACAGTAACTTTCATTGTCAGTATCATCTGCCTTCTACTAGCCCTGCAGCAAGGCGGAGTGATGTACTCATGGTCCAGTGGGCGGATAATTGGACTTTTCACTGCCTTTGCCGTCTTGCTGATCATCTTTGTTTGCCTGCAAGCTGCTTTGAAAGACAACGCCACTCGTAAGTCAAAAGCTCTATTCCGAGATACTGTGTTCTAACCCATATGTACAGTTCCGCTTCGCATTGCGACACAAAGGACTATGGCATCTGCTGGAATATTCAGCTTCTTTCTTGGCGGATCGTGGTACATCAACAGTTATTATGTTGTGATATGGGTATGAAGACCGTCATGCCGAATCATTAACTTACTAACTGTCAATAGTTTCAAGCAATCAAGAATTCAAGTGCGATTCAGGCTGGAGTGTATTCATTACCGATTATTTCCTCGATGGCCGCTGGTTTTGTGGTCGCTGGAGCTATTACGACAAAGTTTGGTCACTATGCTCCGTTATTCATTTGCAGCACCGTGATCACGTCAACAGGAGCCGGCCTTATTATGCTCTGGAATGAGCACACCTCTCCAGCAAAATGGGTCATATTTCAAATAATTTACGGGTTCGGAACTGGACTGGGATCTCAACAGCCGATTGTTGCCGCACAGGTCGTTCTCCCACTCAAAGACGCTTCAATAGGCATAGCGATGGCCTCATTCGTTCAGCTGCTCGGTGGCTCGGTTTTTGTGTCTGTGGCCCAGAGCCTATACATCAACAAACTCGTGGAAAATATTACAGCCCTGAAAATTCCCAACCTGGATGCTGAGATGATCATAAACACGGGAGCAACTGGTTTCAGGGACTTGGTCAATCCCGAGTCTCTCCCGCGAGTTATTGCCGCATACAACGGGGCTTTTGTTGAAACATTCAAGCTTGCTCTGATCACTGCATGTTTGAGCGCACTAGGTGCTTTATTCATTGAATGGAGAGTTATAGGGAGAGGAACCCCGAGAGTGTGACGCATAACGAAAGAATATAGGTTATCGAGTTATGGTTCTTGACGCATAGCCCAAAAGCCGGACGAAAATATTCATGATAAAATTATATACACAGTACACGATGAGCAAGTATAATAGCTAGATGCGACGAAAATTGAAAGTATATTTATCCGATTACCTCACCAGATAACGTCGATCTGTTGATCAGTCTTCTGAAATGCACTCGCTTTGCACTTGGTGTAGCGCTCTCATCGAGCAAGCTGAGATTGCACTTGAACCACCGAGTGTGATAACGACTTGGAAAAGTCGGCAAGGATGCCAAGGTTTATAATCTGTATATAGGAAACCAAGAATCGACTTCAGCAATTAGCATTTAACTGTGAACTACAAATTTTACAGATTGCAGAGCTCATTATTTAGGTGACACCAAAACAAATATCCACTTCTTTAGTCCGCGCAATCAGGATATTAATTCTCGCCCAATCAAGACTACTTTTCCAAATCTCGGATGGCTGGAAACAATGTTTCCTTCCTATATTAGTCCAATTCATCTCAGAGATAGGTCACGGAAACGTATAAAGTACGTTCAGGGAAACGCGCTAGCATGATGCACCCAGGCGAGTATCACGGGCCGGCGCGTAACACGCGGTATCCGCGGAGTGATAGCCAGCCCCAACTGGACCTGGACAATCGACAGCTCACTAATCACTGGTATCACGTTGGCGGATGACCGGAGCAAAAAGATGGGCCCACCGTTCGTTTCTCATTTCTCTTTGGCAGCTGGGGAGAATTGATAAATAGCCTTGCCGCTTTGTTTTTAGCTCCATGCATCTCACGTTGGTGTCTGCTGTTGGTGTGGCTAGATCGGAACATCTCCCGCCATCCGCTAATCCTGATTGCTGCATGGAACAGGTTCATCCCAATAGACGCTACTCTTAGCTGGTTTCTTACGCGTCAAAATCATCCCATCCGTATTTTCTTTTTGCGCGACATGAGCAAGTGGCATGATGGTACAATTTACATCAGAATATTACCAAGGGACAGATCAACAGTTGATGCAGGGTACATCGTAGGCTATCCAAAGCAACAAGCTTCGTCCGCGTTGACACCCTTCTCGAATGGGTGGGTGGACCCCCATACGAAGCATGCGCCCGTGTTCCCGTTTTAGCCCTGTATCTCAAACACAGACGAAAAAGCTGGCCCTTGCTACGCTAGCGACAAGCTCCCTTGGGGACCACGAGGTCCCCAGTTATCCGTTCCCAACCAGGACCGCTGAGTGACTGGTTGTGCGTTTGTACTAACGCCAGTAGCGGTGTGGCCTGTGCTGGGATGCGGGCTGCCGAGCCGACTTGGGTGAACAGTTCGTCCCTGCCAAGGCCCCCTAATGAGACAGACCACTAGCCGGACTGAAGGGCAGACTGGGTCAGTGCGGTCATGTTCTGTCCATGTCGAGGTGGCCTGATTATTGGTAAAGTGTCAAGTGCAGACTAGAACTGGAAGATGTTCAAATGGGCAGCCGAGCCTGTCTACCCTCCTATCTACCCTAGATCCCACTGTAGAGACGAAAGGTGGATACTATTCAAGACGAGACGAAAAAGAAAGGAGGCACACGGAAATTCCGTTCTTCTCGGGCTCGTCCGTGAGGCCGCATGAAGTCAAGGATGTGGTTAATACCCAGTGGCCCACAGATCGACAGTCGCCCTGTTCAGGGTCGCCCTGCAGCCCTTGCACAACGCTTCTGTGGTTTTCGGTTTGTGCGACACAGCGCTCGTATACGCGGTTTGGGCACTTTATCATTTTGCCAAGCAACGTTGCGTAAATTTATCGAGCATGAATACGAGTTCCCCACAAGAAGGAAACTCAATAACGAACCAAGGTGATGAGTTAAAAATCACGGACAAGTCGCCGTCTGTCATTTTCGCTATAGCAAAATGTCACTTTCAGCACTTTAATCTGCAAGCGCATCAAATATATTGGTGCCGCTCCGTTCGGTTCTATCTTTCCGAAACAGCCTACTCCGCTAGAACCTCGAGCTCTCTCAATGCGGCCTACTCTCGCTGCCCTCGTTGGCTTCGCTGCTTGCAGCGCGGCCCAGCCAACCAATGACCGACTCTTGGAGAGGGATAGTAATGTGCGCTGCAGAAGTGAACCAACAGAGGACTTCTTGAAGGCATCGTATGATCTGGAAAAACGAGGAAATATCATCAGCCGCGATATTGTTGCAAACCAGACCAAACTCTCGCTCGACGCTTACTTCCACGTTGTTACGGCCACAGCCGACGAGATTAATGATGACCAGCTGCAGCAACAAATCCAGGTCCTCAATGAGAACTTCGCCCCTTACGACATCCAGTTCAATCTCCGCGGCATTGACAAGACAATTAATGCCACTTGGGCAAATGACGAGTACAATTACGACATGATGCGAAAGCTGCATAAGGGGGATTACAAGACCTTGAACCTCTACTTCATGACTAGCCTCGGTGGGGGCCTTGGGGTACGTTAGCTCAAAAAGCAAGCAATTTGAAATTAATGCTGACAAGATGTTGCACAGGCATGCACGTTCCCGATCAACAAGACCGTCTCGACATTCGAGGAGTACGGTCGCGTCATGGACGGCTGCAAGCTCTACGCCCAAACCGTCCCAGGAGGCACAAGAGAGGGTGCCAACCTGGGCAAGACTGCGACCCACGAAGTTGGCCATTGGTTTGGCCTCTACCATACCTTTTACGGCGGATGTACCTATGGAGATGGGATCGATGACACTCCCGCACAGGGCGTCCCTGGTAGCGTCGAAGTCGGCTGCGAAAAGCCAATTGACAGCTGCCCCGACCAACCTGGCAACGATCCCATGTTCAATTACATGGACTACACCGGGGATGCCTGCTACAGGGAGTTCACTCCCGGCCAAAAAGCCCGGATGTTCGAAAATTTCTACGCCTACCGCGCATACGTTTGATCGATCGTACCCACCAAGCTGTCATTCTAAACCAGACGACTTGCATCTGGAGTAGATTGGTTTTTGCGCAATTGGCTGGGAAACCGCGTCAGCATCGGATGGTTTTAATTTACACTTCGTCCCCATTGTTATCCTCTCTACTAGTGTTTACTCGGTGTCAAGAGAAGCGGGAGCGTTTTCGTGATAAATATTGTATCATTGATATCCTAATTTACATGGCCATCAAAAGTGCCAATTCAAATTCGCTAATCGTGTATGCAAAGTAGAAACCTGTTCTCCCCCTATGCCCAATGAAACAAAAGAAACTCCAGAAATGGTTGTAATTGTTCTTAAGATTTTATCGTCATTACCTCGTCTCCTACTAAAGTCTCCTCTGACTTGGCCTTTTTAGGGCGGGTAGGATTTGACGGGGCGAGGATGTAGTTGGCGAGCGATGGAGGAAGTCTAAATCTCTTCTTCAGAGCTCGCTTCATCATCCCCAGAATTACTTCGCGACGCCCTGCAAACTTCTCGAAGCTGGTCATCTCGGTGGAGGGGAAAAGCGGCCAGCGCGATCGCTCCAGGCCGTTCATTGTGTCCCAAACGCCCTCGGTCTTGAACTGCTCAAAAGCGAATGAAGTACCGAAAATGGTAAAGATTTTGGCAATTGGCCAGACCTTGTCGGATTTCCAGTGCTCGTTGCACCAAGCCATTTTTGGTCGGATCCACCAGGGCCTGCGCATTTTGCAGGCGCTCTTGAAGATATCCTCGGTGAAATGGCTGTTCTTGATGCCAGAAACAGCATGCACACAACCGCTGGATCCGAATGCCATGTGCACGATTAATCGATTTGCGACGATATCGGCGGGGATTTCATCGATGGTTGCCTGAGAAGGAGTATTTAAGTGGGAAGGAAATTTAAGTGTCTTTGGTGGGTTCATGATTGCAGCAGTAACGCAAGTGGTCACAGGACATGAGCCTGGGATTTCGAAAAATGGAGAAGGTTTGGACTCGGTCGGGCCAATGCAAGATGGTCGGAAAATGAGCAGCTTCTCGTCAACTTGAGCTTCGCTGAAAAGCTCCATGAGAAGTCGCTCGGTGAGGTGCTTGGCGTAACTATAAGGAAAAGGGTGTCGGACGAAGGTGTACTCGGGTGTGTTGCCGAATTTGGTGAGGTCGGCAAGTTCTTGTGAGGCAGAGATGGACGAGTCGCTGCGGATAGGGTTGACTTCTTCTTTAATGGTTGCATCTGATCCGTGGACACCTCCCTCGGAGTCCTCTCTAAGGAATGCGCCAGAGTATGCAGTTGATACGTAGACGAATTGTGCTAGTTTAGGGCATTCAAGAGCCAGCCTTGCCAAGGCCATAGTAGGATGAATAATCTCATTTGCGACTTCTGCCAGAGGCTTTTGCAGGTTGATAGTGGAAGCGGCGTGGACGAACAACGATGCGTTGTCGCGAATCATCTGCACCTTGTCCTCGGGGAGGCCGCAGTCGGGCTTGGTAATGTCACCATCCAGGATGACGAGCTTTCCAGAGTTCTTGAGGGCTTCAAACGCATCCGCAGGCAAGTTCTTTTGCCATAGATTCCACAGGCGACTGAATAGAGCATGTTAGGGTGAATTCCATTGACGGGTAAAAGATGATTCTCACGTTTCGCCACCTCGTGCCAGTGCATACACACAGGCGATGGAAGTATCCAGGACTAATCGGCTCAAGTGGACAGTGCCCAACATGCCTGTTGACCCTGTGAAAAACATATGGCGTCCTTCATAGAAGTCGTGCACTCTGTCAGCTCGTAAGCTAGCCATGGTGGTCTCAGGTGTTGGTTCGCTGTGGGACGAAGAAAGTGGTGTTGGTGGAGGCTCAGGGCGTCTAAGAGCTGTGTCGAAGCTTTGCAGACGGTGGAACGATTATTTTAGAACTAGGAGCCAGCTAGTTATGTACGCAATCGGTCAAATATGACATTGACAGCCGCGGACGAAAAAGAGCGAGTGTCACCCATCTCCATGCCCAGGGTGATGGCAGCAATTATAAGGATCTGAGCGCGTCTCGCCATGAGTTCTCAAGGCACTCCTCGTCCTCAGCTTGTCAGAGTCAAAGGAGCGCTACGGAACGCCACGAAACACGCTAGGTGGCGCTCCAGGCACGAGTTCGAACCAAAGTGGCCGTGCGAGGCGAAAATCACTAAGCTACGAAACCATTTTGGTGATGTGCTCGGGCGTTTGAGAAAAATAATGAGCTGATCTAGTCCACCTAAGGCCCTGATCAGCCGTAAGCCTGAGGAGATAAATCTGGAGGTGTCCACAAACCGATATTGTGAGAGTCAAGGTCACCGATGCACCACGTGCTTGGCTTCCTTCTTTTTCTAATCTGGAAGCGTCGTAGTCTTGTGGATGAGAGGATCAGAATGATACAACATTTTGACAAGACCAGAGATGGACCCAGCTCCATCCATGCTTGTCCCATGTACTGGCTTTGTCTCTTTGACCCAAGCTGCAACTTCAATATTGACAGGAGCCAATATGCTATTACCCACTAGGAATAATGGCCAAAGGTACAGTACACTCAGACCCAAGGACGAGTTCCGCACTTGGGTTTATCTTAATTCTGTAGTGAAATTGGGCCAAAGAATACTGCCCAAAGAGGGATAGACGGGGAATTTATTCATTTTTTGTCTCCACATGATCCCTCGAACAGGTTTAAGGCTGACCGGGGACGAATTGGTGTTAGGGTTGGCTTCGTTTCCAAACGGACGGGCTGTTGAGATAAATTGGGTTAGATTACTCGGTAGCGCGGCAAATGATTCGAACCCTAGCACGCGTTGCAAAAAAGCTCCGCTCCCCCAATGGGGCGCGCACTGCTCCCAGCTCGAAGCTATGTTTCCAAAGAGGGGCAAAATGATATTCGCCGATCGATCATTTCAGATCGGTCTACGGAATATTAATGCTGGAAGCCTGAGGATTTGACTTTAGGTTTCAGAACAAGGCCGATTCCCCTGACAGCACATCAATGACTCCTGCGTCGAAATTCAACCATCGATGAAACAGGGGCCCGAGGTGCACACTTTGGATCCGCCGATGTCTCGACTCTTCCATCGCTCCCCTTTATCTGAGCGATTGCATTTGGGGGGCTCCTCTTGCAGAATAGCGGAATCATGGTGCGGTCGGGGCCGCGTTGGCGTTCGGTGCTAGTGTCATCGAGACTTGATGAAAATCAGCCATATGGCGTGGATTCACACCGGAACTAAGTCATGAGCTCACCCGATTAGAATAGGAGGGACCATTCCCCTGGGCTCGATTTCATGCTAGGCAAAGCTACGGCTTGAGTAGAAACTAACAGCCGTGGTAGTACAGTGCTATCACGCCCAGCAATCCACGAACCAGTCCCATGGGACATTTTAGTTCGCGACGCGACCATCACATCGTACCGTGCCGAATACTCGGTTTCAGCCAGAGACCAAAGTCTCGACTGGAGCTACTGGTTGATTGATTATAATATTTTACGCCGGGGCGTTCCTAGGGACCAAGAGCGCCACTAGAGCAACTATAAAAGGGTAATTCCGCAGTAGGCCACTCCAGGGTAGCGCAGGGCCAAGTTGAATGTGCAGCACAATTGCAGCATTTAGTGCGTGAAGAAACTTTCAATGGTATGAATTCTCTGTATTAGAGGCTCAGGAAAGTTCAATATGTTGCGCCTTGGCCTCTTTCTCAGATGCTTGAGCGGCCCCAGAATCCAAGTCTGCGCCATATGTTATGACGCAGTTCGGCTTAGCTTTGCGCAACCCAGATACTGGCCCGTCAAAAATCCTTGCAATTTCTTCCAAATTGTACCCTCGAGTCTCGGGATAGAAAAAGAAAACTACGAGAAGCCATTGAGCCAAAAGTGCCACAAAGAGTAGGTAGTATTTCCAGCCAATTTTTTCGAGAGCGACCGGATTGACCATATTGTTGAAGATGAGTGCAAGGCTGTTGCAGATGAAGACAATGCCCATGCCCTTCTGACGCGCATGAAATGGTAGAATCTCGACAGGATACCCTGTGGTAAATGGATTAGAAACAAGTGACGATGCGGGAGGAAAGCCATACCAAGGGAGAGGGGTGTAACTCCCGCCGCGTATCCCAGTTGAAATAGGAAAATTAAAGCCAAGACTGCCGTTGCGAGACCTTGATCTGTTTGGTTTTGAGCAAACAATGCTGAGCAAGTGGTCCACGCAACGAATGCAATTAGCATCATGCCCACAGCGAAGAGCCAGAGAGCTCTACGGCCCACACGATCGACGAGAGACGCCCCGCTGATAGCAACGACGCAATTGAAAATTTGCAAGATGCCGTTGACTAACGTCTGTCGCGTGGAGTCTCTAATTCCGATAGTATTGAGAATCAGGGTGAGATAGTAGCTGATCAACGCACTTCCGCACATTTGTGACATGAAGGCAGTGTAAACAACAAGTGCCAGTCGCTTTCTATCAGAGGGGGTTTCCCAGATCTGGTTTACAAATATTTAGCTTGCGAACGACTTCAACTTTTTTTTTTTTTTTTTTCACATACCTGGGACCAAGTTAACTTGGCATAGTCGGAATTGGAGGCAAGATATGAGTTTATCTGGCTGATCTCATACTCAACAAGTGGACTGTCTTCGTCTCCACCACCATGATATTTGACAAGAATGCTACGAGCTTCTGCGACTCGTCCTTTTCCAATTAGCCACCGAGGTGATTCTGGCATCCAAAAGAGTGCAAAAAATTGGAGAAAAGGAAAGACTGCCTGTAGAAGAGACGGAATGCGCCAGGTCCATGTGGAACTGTTCATTCGGTATGTCCCAAAGATAGTCCAGCTAGAAATGATGGCACCGACAAAGAAGAAAGGCAGCACTAGACTGCTTAGCTTGGATCGGTGCGACGGGTATGCGACTTCAGTAACGAGCACCGGCCCGCAAACCATGCACAACTCGATGCCAATGCCAATCAGGAATCGCGACGCAACAAACATTCCTAGGTTTTGCGAGGCGCCCTGGAGAGCGGATGCGAAGACGAGGATGAAGCAGCCGAGCTGGATTGTCTTTACGCGTCCGTAGCGATCGGAGAACCAAACGGCTGGTGCGCCAAATACAATCTGATTCTAAATTAGCGGCGTCAACCATGCGAGATTCAAAATACTAAACAGGTGCAACGTTCAAGACGGCATTGGTGATGCCCAACAATGATGAGCTCGGGTGGTTGAAATATGATGTCCAGGTGTCCAAAGTTTGTAAACCATTCATCATTGATGTTTCGAAGCCCATGCTGGCTCCGCACATCAGTACAAACAAGAGCCGAATGTTGAGCGAGAGAATGTGTGGAGTTGTCCACTTGACGTTCGGGGGGAGGACGTCGGCGAGAGTCGTGGCTGGGCCGGGAGCATCTTTGGTAGTCATGTTGCAAAATTCGTATTGAAAATGAGATAATCGTATTGCAATATTCAATAGGTATCACGATTTCCAGACGCTGCATAGGTGATATAAATACAAGGAACGTGATTGGTATGTCTAGTCTGGGGAAGCTGGGGTAACTGCGGGGAAGTCCTGAGCCCTGCAGCCTCTCTGCATATTGCCGCGGACGGATTGTGGTGGAGGTGAATTGGCGCCGACCGCGGACGGACAATAGCTTCGCGAGCGCCCGCGGACGGATTCCCGAGACGCGTAATTCAGATATAGCTATAATAAATGAGGACGTTGATCAACGAGATGGAGGAGCCCAGCACAAATCAACCAGCCGTTGCTTACTATTTTTGTCACCTGGAAATTAGCCACAATGCCTGCTCCCTGCCAAATCGCCAGCAAGGAAATTGATCCCCCGACCATAGGTCGAAACGGGTACCGGGGCTTCCTCAACAAGTCTGAGATCTTGCCAAAGGGCTCGGCGCCTTTTGGAGCTCGGGAACTCCCCTGCGATATTCTCGTCGAGCATGACGTGGGCATCAAGCTCCGCGATGGCGCCGTGATTTACGTTGACATTTATCGCCCTCCCGGTGATGATGTCAAGGTCCCCGCCGTTATGTCCTGGAGCCCGTTTGGAAAAAAGCTGAACGGAATAAAATTTCTCGAAATGATGACCCCATACGACATTGGCGTTCCCCCAAAGACGCTGAGCGGACTGGAGAAATTTGAAGGGCCAGACCCAGCCACTTTTGTGGACCGCGGATATGCCATCATCAACGCTGACACGCGTGGTGTTGGCGACTCAGATGGCATGTGTGTCATCATGGGAACCCAAGAGGGTGAAGATGGATACGATTGTGTCGAAGCCATCGCGAAAATGCCGTGGTGTAATGGAAACGTAGGCATGGCTGGCAACTCGCACTTGGCCATTGCGCAGTGGTTCATTGCGGGATTGCGGCCGCCGTCTCTCAAAGCCATCGCGCCCTGGGAGGGCTGCGGAGATCTTTTCCGCGAGCAATTCGTCCGCGGAGGCATCTGGGCCGGCAACTTCTTTGAGCACATTAGCAAAGTTATGATCCAGGGTCGACACGGCATGGAAAGCTTTCGCGAAATGTATCGTCGCAGCGGTGGCGTGGGAAATGCCTACTGGTACGACAAGCGACCCGACATAACCAAAATCAACATCCCCACATACATTACAGCGTCGTTCTCATCTGCGCTCCACACCATGGGCTCAATCCGCGGTTATATGGATGTAGACACGCCCAAGAAGTGGATCCGTTTTAGCCCTTACCAAGAGTGGCACGACATTTGGGCTGTTCCAAAATACACGGAAGAATTGCTCTCCTTTTTTGATTGCTATCTCCGTGGTGAACAAAATTCATGGGAAGAGACACCGAGCATTCGTATGACGACGCTCCACTATGGGGACAAGGATGCGGCGATTGATGAGCCACTTGAGAGTTATCCCCCGCCTCAAACCCAAGACCGAATCATGTATCTTTCTGAGTCTGGGATGCTGACCGCTACTGGAACGCCAGCTACTACCTCTGTCGCATCATACAACTCTGAGCAAGGTACATCGTCAATTTCATGGAAGTATACCTTTGACAAGGCTGGTCGGCTTTGCGGAATCCCCAAGGCTGTTTTGTACATGTCGTGCCCTGACCACGATGACTTTGATGTCTACATTGTTATTCGCAAGCTAGACAAGAACGGAAACCGTGTACTCGCCCTCAATGTTCCATGGAGCACTATCCCACCAAATTCCATCGAGGAAATCCCAGACGACAAGATTAGCGATATTCTTCTCTACATTGGACCTATTGGTATGTTGAGAGCATCGCATCGTGAAATTGATGCCTCGAAGTCGATGCACGCCAATTACCCGTTTCACCCCCATGCCCGCATCCAAAAGGTCCCTCAAGGTGATATCGCCAAGCTGGAAGTTGGAATATTTGCGCTTAGTGTAGCTTATGAGGCTGGTGAATCCATTGAAGTTGAATTCATGGGTCAAACACCTCAAATCCAGTCATTTAAGGAGCTGAAGGGTAAGATTGGAAATGAAGACAACCGAGGCCGCCACCAGATTCACTATGGTGGAGAATACCCTAGCCATGTTATTCTTCCATTTTTTGAAGGCTGAGATGATTAGATAGACTACTATATAGATGCTATTCTTAAATAGGGTATAGAATGGATCACCTTACGATTGAAATTGAATGTGCTACCTGGTCAAATCTGTGATTGAGAGTATATTGTGATCGATAGCAAGAGATGGACTTTTGATGTTTATTGCCTCCAAAAACCCTTTCCTAATTGATGAGAGAAAGGCATTTCTTTCATTATAAAAGAAATAAACTGATCTATGCATTTCGATTTTTTTTATACAAATCCTGGACTGTTGTTTTTGGAAGCCAACGTAAGATCAAACAATTCAGTAGAATGTACACACTTTCACAAAATACTGCAGGGATACGGTAAAGACGGTCATCTGTTGAAGAGAGTGAAATTTATCAAGCTATCTGAAAGGAATGAATTCGACTATCCTAACCAATTTGAGTCAATTTTATCTGAATTCTTAGTACGGCTTCACTCCAGCAAGCTTCAAAAGTTTATCAGACAGATGAGGCTTCTCTAGTGGCTCGTCTCGTTCCCCGGGGCAAATCTTTCCACCGCGCATGGCCTTGCCCTGTCCGAAAATGTTGCAATGAGGCCAGTGAGTGGTGGCCTCATACTTGTGGAACAAGCTTGCCTTCAAAGCCAAGTCATCTGCGTTTGCAAGTTTCGCAGGCGTGTACGTCGCGTACAAGATGGTCCGCACGGTATCGCTCTCAGGAAGCTTGGCGTAGTGAACAGTGCGGGAATCCCAGATGATCAAGTCACCAGGCTCCGCATCTACCTTGATTAGTGTGCAACCGTGGTCCTTGAACCACTCAATGTCTTCGTCTTTGAAGCCGTACCAGTCAAACTGTCCTGGAGCATTGGCGTCCTTTGCCTTGGGTGGGTGCTCCTTGAAGAACTGCTCGAATAGCTCGGAGCTCCCCTGGTAGAGCTGAAGTCCACCGTCTCGGGGCCCAGCTTCAGAAAAGTTAATGATGCCCTGGGCGCACGACAGACCCTTTCGGGTTGGCGATTGATCAACATGGGGCCATGGGGCCCATTTGACATCGGTTCTGCCGGGAAGGGTAACATTGACAGCATCGAAAGACACAAGCAATTCATCGGTTCCCCACAGGCGAGCAAAGGGCTCAATAACTCCGTCCTCGCTGAAAGAAAATGTCAGCATGGACCATGCGAGATTTTGAACGTGGACCTTACCATCGGGCGTCCCATACCCATTTCTCATGGGCGGCGCAGTAGTTAAGAATCATACCGCCTTTCATCATCATCGGCAGATGGTCTTGATTCCAAGTGCTTTTGTCATTAATGTCGAAGCCAAACTCAAACTTGGAAAACCATTCCATGGCTTGGCGGCGATAATTGTCTGCTCTCTCTCTTGGAATAGCACCTTTGATGACGACGTATCCCTTGGAGAAGAACTCGTCACGCCAATCGCCAAAGCTGACTTCGCCATTGGCCTGCTTCTCTAGGATGTCGGTGACGCCGCCTACCGTAGTGTCCTCATATTGATGCATTCTGCCATGGCTGTTCTGGATATAACCGTGGGCCAAACCGATTCCGGCCATCTTTGGCTCCCGCATGGCAGATTGGGCTACGGCAGTCATGGTGAAAGTTG
Organism: Calonectria hongkongensis; assembly: GCA_017140755.1. Taxonomy (NCBI): domain Eukaryota; kingdom Fungi; phylum Ascomycota; class Sordariomycetes; order Hypocreales; family Nectriaceae; genus Calonectria; species Calonectria hongkongensis. Next base: position 1,180,794 of record JAACJA010000017.1, read on the forward strand.
TGAAATTGAGTGACAATTTTTGCTTTGTAACAAGGTTGAAGTTGAAATATGATAAGAAAGCTTTGGATGTATGGAGATATCGGATATGTTCTGAGTAGATTTGAGCCGATATGAAAAGCTCATAATTTATCCTTGCTATTCAGAGGTCCCCAGATAGCTATGAGCGTGTGTGGCAAGGTGGTGGACCGTACTATGGATCTCCGCCCGCGGCATTCCGTCAAGACTAGCCGATTGGCGCTGCGGAATTCCGTCGGCAGACCGACCCTCGCTTTTCCGTCACCCGCCTGAACCAGATTATGTGCGCATGATTGAATATTACAATGCAAGTTAATTATTTTCCGCAAATTTTTTATGGACTGTAATAATATGTACTGGCGATTTGTAAGGGCACCGGTGACTCAGCTGACGGGCTCAACTATTTTCACAATCGCTTCACCAACCATTGTCAAATTTTGTTACCTCTATAGCATCTTAAACACCTGATGCGGCTCAACACCGAGACTCGGAATGAGTGACGCCAGTACTGGTAAGACATCGGGAATTTTCACTGGCCGGAGGCAAAGTCTGTACCATCTAATTTGATGGATCCACCATTGATCTAACCCATTCAGAAATGTTGGTGAAACTCACTTTACGGAAGTTAAGCTGTACTGTCGGTTGGTCATCTGACAAGCGTATCCCACTTACTCTCAAGGTTCAAGTACCTTGACGTTACGGAAGACCTCGTTACCTGTGGAAGATGCCCCCAAAGGCGCTTGTTGTCTTTGAAGGATTCGGTATATTGGTATTAGGCGGAAACTCAAGGACTCGGTTTCTTCAGTCACAGAGGGTTGAGATCTGTTTCTGTTCTATAGCGTCTAAAATTATTTCTGTGCTATCCAGATCCTGACTCAACTCATCGCAGCTCTTGTAGATACTAGGGTCAGCGCTCTTACACACTCCGCTTTCAAGGAGATTGGGGCATGGCAAACTCCCATCGCATCTGTTCCTGGCTGGCACAGCAATTTGCGATCGTACGGGACCGCGAAGTCAGGTTGCTATCTGGAATTTGCGCGACGGTGGTATTGAAGTTGTCACCAATGTCTTCGATGGAAGCATTCATCTCGCCATATGCACCCCTGCTGAGTTAATGAAAACCGCGCTGACTGGCCAAGGGATTTTTCAATCTTACGGTACTATGCCATCGCTCCGTGCTCTCGGGGTGCTCCCTCAAGATGATCGAATGGTTCTGGCCATCAGCCCAAAATACAACATCCGGTCTTTTACCGAGTTACGGCGACAGAAGCTAGCTCTGAGAATAGCTACATCACAGAACGATGGCACTAACTTCATTGGTTATGTTGCATCTGAATTGATGAAAGCTCACGGCATTGATGTCGCCGAGCTCGAGTCTTGGGGAGGGGAGTACATCACGGCAACACGCCCAGAAGAGGCAATGGCTCTAGTGATGAGTGGGAAAGCCGACGCGTTACTCCAGGAGGCAATCATGACACCTTGATGGGAAAACGTCATCGAAGAAAAAGGCTTAATCCCTTTGCCTGCAGAATTTAGCGCATTGGATCGTTTTGTCAAAAATAATCCCGGAGCTTGTTCACCCCAAGCCAAGCCACTGCCAGCAGGATTTTGGCCATCGCTCAAAGAGCCATTGACATGCCTAGATTTCTCTAATTTTGTGGTCATGGTGCGCGATGACCTTCCGGAAGAGGTTGCGCACCTGTTGACTTGGTGTCTGGTTGACACACGCGCAGGGCTTGAAAGCCAGTACTATCACCTGCGCCCAGAAAAGAGCCCTTTGACATACCCTCTTGAGCCAGAAAAAATGGCGCGCTCTGCTGTGCCCCTACATTGTGGAGCTTATCGATATTATAAAGAAGCGGGAATTCTTTGACGAATATGTGTATTTTATTTCTATATTGCTAGTACTAGGCCTTTGCGTGCATACCAAAACTCTTCAGTCACATATGTGTTTATTTCTCAAAAATTACTGTGGCTTTTCAGACGGGATTAACGGCAAGAGCAAAAAGGAATCATAATCTCCACCAGTGTGAAAAACGTGCTTCCCTTTGTTCCTCAGCTTTGGCTTCTCGTCCAAGGGCCTCAAATGCGGCTTTGGATTGATGCCCGATACTGTCAGTCGAAGTTCATCCTCTGGCCGGATTACCCAACCGTAGGGCCAAAGTCCAATGTCCAAGCAGACGACTTCGCCAGGTGACAGAAGTTGTTCTTTTGAATGTGTGTAAATAGGATCTAGAGATGTAGACCTATCTTGATCCAATTCTCTGTGGCTGGCTCGCATGCATCCCAGCGGTCCAGAGTCAAAATAGGACTCTCCAAACGAAGGATCATCCTTGTGCTTTCGGAGCAATTCTTCACGAGCCTCGTTGGGGTTAGATTGAAGTCGACCAACGTCAGTCATAAGCGACTCCAGAAGCGTTCCAGTCTTTCTGTCAAACTTTTGGAGCTGAACGAAAATGTCCATGTCATTGGAGCCATCTGCTTCGCCCCAAAGTCGAAGCTTGATATATCCAACTAATTCTGTAGTGGAAGGGAATGACACGGAAAAAACCGACTTTCCTGTAATCGCATCGTAACTGAAGGTATCGCCATGCTTGGGTGGGCTTTTTGACATTGTCATTGTTTGGGAATCGAGGAAGAGTTTGAGTTCTTCTTGTCGAGCCAGCGGAAATGAGTCTTCGGGCCTGTTTATAATGTCCAAACCTCCGGGGTTCAATAGGCTAACCCGTACTTTTGGGGTAAACTTCCAGTCATTGTTTACACCTTTGAGATAGCAATCAAAGAACCTTCGGAGATCTTCTACGCTCTGCGTGTCGTAGAGGTCTAGTCTACAGTTAGAACAGCCCGAATCGGTAAATGCGCGGTTCTTGTCTCACCTGGCCACTCATGGTTGTTATGAATTCGCAGCCACTTCTCTTTACTGCTGGTTTGCTTCCATCCCCGAAGCGTACCATAGGTGTGGAGCTGGTTTGTCCAGCTGGCCACAATATAAAGCGGGCATTTTATTTGATCCAATTGAGCGCGGTGGCTTTCCCAGTAGTCGTTCCACAGCGGATATTCATAGCACATGGTAATTAAATCGTCGGCTTTGGCTCCAGTGGCGCTCGCAGTGTCTCCGCGAAACATGCCACCGGAAAATCCAGGATTGGGAGAACCTTGTTTTTGTAAGCAGGATATTTTTTTTAATTTTAGGGATTCAATGGTACCAACCTCCTCTTCTCAGTGCATCGTTGTACAGATCAGACACTCCCTCCCAGGGTGCAAGACAAGCCAAATGAGGCGGGTTTTCGGCTCCAGCAAACCATTGTGTCATGGAGAGATAACTGTTACCAGCCATGCTCACCTTGCCGTTACACCAAGGTTGCACAGCAAGAAACTCAATAATATCATAATTGTCTTCGCCTTCTTTTTTGCATGGCATGCTGATGTCACCGGTTGATTTCCACGTTCCGCGACAATCTAGGCCTTGAATGAGCCACTTCCTACCCTGAAGCACCCAGCAGAATAACTTACCAGTATGCACAATGGCGTATCCATTCATACACCAGTATCCGGGATCAAGACCCTCGAACTTTTCTAGGCCCGTAGTAGCGATTTTGGGACATCCGAATCGCCAAGGCCACTTGTTGAAATTTCGCTTGTTGGGCCCGCCATTCTTGCCAAATGGGCCACCCATGATGATGGCGGGGCATTTTTCGGACGAGTTAGCTGGGCGATATACATCAGCGTAAATGGTTACGCCATCACGCATCTGAATTGCAACATCCTCGTCTAAAATAACATCAGTATGCAAGGGCCTATGGCCTTCTTCAAAGATTGTTCCGGCGTTGAGTACTCGAGATCCGCCTGGATTGAGGCATGGTTTGTAGTTATGTGTCTGTGCGTCAACGACTGACACAGGGCACTGTAGTAGAACGACGTCCTTGAATGAACGACTCATGATGATCAAGTGTATTAAGGGGTTGTCGGATACCTTTCTAATTCCAGCTGGGTTCTAGATGAGTGTTAGAACTGACCATCTCTATCATTTCTCTTTATTTAAACACGAGCAGACGGATTCAATGGAACTGGACTCCCGATGCTTGGGGAGCAGTGTGTGGATACATGGTGGTGGACGCTAAGCCTAAAGCACTTTTGTTGCCACGGAAAGCCGTCGCTCTTGGAGTAAAGTCCGAGGAATCCCGCGGAAAATCACTCCCCCGCACGGACGGAAATTAGACTAGGGTTGGTTGTACACTCGAAAACAATATTATCATGGATTTTGTATATAAAGAAATCAATTTAATTGTCAATGGGGGAATTGCATGCTGGAGTTAAAGCTAGAGAAAATTCGATATGAAATACATACTAGAAAATAGGTAAAATATTTGTACAAAACTATTGTATATTGCAACGGTTCATCCTGGAACCGACTTATCGACACCAACAAGTTTCTGAGGCAGAGTTGTTCAGTCAGCATCCTCAATAACGACGACACCGGGTACACCTCTTAGTAAATGCCTGAATAATGGAAATAAACCCTATGTGAATTATACAGCAGTGCATATTCTCTCCTGTCCAATGTGTAATTTAAGATCGCAATGGATCTCACAGCCAGCGATCTTGTTGAGATGGCGGCCCACCACTAGTCTGCTGTACCCCGGCTTCCCCGCTCCCCGCGATAGGCCTCGGCCTTGATCGATCCAAGCCGGGAGCTGAAAACAAGGGCATTGAAAAGGGGATGCATCCTCCAATTTTAGCCCCTGTTGTTCTCTTGAAGGGACTTTCGCAGAGCGATTAAGCTCTTTCTAGTTGCACATATAACGTCCTACATCTTATTCAATACTATTCACAATGGAGACGCAAGCTGAAGAGCACGAGCCTCAGAATGGAACCACCACTCATGAGACGGCGACCAAATCGCCCGGCCGTCGATCACAGCGACGAAGACCAAAAGCAGTATGTACCCTGTATTGATTCATCCTATCACGACACAATGAGCCTTTGAAATTCGTTTCGCCTTTATCCTGCCACCTGGTTTTTAGTCGCGCATGGGCTTGGTAGCTGACTAGGGTCAGTGCGATTTCTGCTGGAAGCGCAAGGTAGGCTTCACCATGTCGCCTTAGTCAAGATCCCTTTCATTGATTGTAAGCCCCAGATAAGATGTGATGGTCGGGTAGGACGCTGCCATAATTGCGAGAGCTATGGAACTACTTGTACAACAACGTTAGCCGATGGATCTAAGGCTGTTCGCGGGGAAGGGGTACCGACTGAGTCCAGTACTGCTCAAACGCCTCCCCTGCTGGGATCTATTCCTCCTCCTATCCGATCTCCCCGTCCGTCAGAGCAGCCAAGAAAGCGTGCGCGGGATTCATCATGGAGCGAAGCCACACAGTCGACGCGCGAGACCACGCGAGGTCCTTGGAGCGTGCCAAGCGAAGAGCATTCAAGAGACCAAATCCGCTGGTCGGAGTCACTTTCAATGCCTAGTCCACGGCTTCCTGCAAGCCAATACACGATGAGCCCTTTATCTCAACACTCCGAAAATATTGGAACAGGGCCAACGTCAATGTCGAACGACCCTGAACTTGAAGGAGTCGTGACAATAGAACATGCAACAACATCTGACAAATACAAATATGCTGGTAAAAACTCAACACAGGTATTAGCCAAATCGGCCGAGGAGCTGTTCATGGACCGCGATATACGTATTCACGTAATGAAGCTATTCTGCCCTTGGTTGACATTTTCGGAGGAAATAAATATCCCCAAAAAATCGCTTCGTCCATTGATCGATCGTGACGATGCGATCAAATTTGTTGACAGTAAGCGAACCGCGAATAGCGTTGGGCAATGGTACATCTAACACTGGCTGTTAGACTACTTTTCAACAGTGGCCAAACTTCTTCCCTTTCTTGAAGAACAGCCTTTCAGGAATTCTTTCAACTTGTTTTACACCAAAGGTTACACAGAAAGCTCAATTGATGCATGTCGCATCTATTTAGTGATTGCCATTGGCGCCAACTGCGGTATATCCCAGGCCAAAGAATCCGAAAACCACTTTGAGGCAGCTTGGGATTTATATGGGAAAGTCTTGGCCACACCATATCTCCAAAGCGTCCAGGTGCTTTTACTATTTGTACGTAGCTCTGGATATTAATGGATTTATGCTAATTGTCCCAGACCATTCAACTCATGAATTTCAACAAAGATGGCCAGGCGCTATTGTCTATTGGAACCGCTGTTCGAATCGCTCATTCACTTGGTTTGCATCGTGCGTTATCCGCCCATAAGCATTGGCACGAGAGGGATTTTGTTCAAAAAGACTACAACTTGAAAAGTTGTGTTTGGTGGTCTTGCTACTGCTTGGAGAAGTAAGTTTGCATTAGCTGCCGCATAGATATCTCTAACAAGAAGCAAGAAAACTCTCATTTGAATCAGGTCGGCCGTCAGTGATTTCAGATGTCGAATGCGATGTCACTCATTCAAAATTAATATTCAGCCCAGCCTCTCAGAGCGACACGAACCTTGAGATGAGATCAGAAGTTGAGGCGTCGGAACAGTTCACACGCCTTTGCAAAATTCTTTCCGAAATAACCACACGGCTTTTTAGCAAAGTGAGTACGAATGTTGATGAAGCTGCGCTGCTTGATGAAATTGAGGCTGTCGACACCATGTTGGTCCAGTGGAAATCCGATCTCCCTCATCATATGTCCCAAGAAGCCGAATTGCTGGATTTGCAGATGGACAATTTATCCATAATGTCCGTGTTCCTGCATTGCATCCATTGTAATGCAATGCTGGTCATTCACAGAGCCGCCCTTTTCGGCACAGTCACGGCCGAGATTCGCCAAAAGCGAAGCCGAAGAATTATCAATGCTGATTCAGTTTGCTTGAATGCAGCCCGAACACTAGCCAAAGCCATGAATGAACTGATAACTACACGGGCCAGTTGGTTCATAATAAGGTCCGTGGATTCTAACCTTTTACATACACAAGATGCTAACGGCTGTCAGGTGGACTATGCCATACTGTTTAAATGTAGTATTTGCGCTGTATATCGGAATCATGCGCGCCCCAATGAATTGGACATGTGATTCAGACGTCGCTTTAATGAGAAGCATGATGCGATGTTTCTCGCGAATCAACCCAAATCCAACTATTACTGCTTCATTTGAGACGCTACTGGAATCCCTCTGTCGGGCCGTGCAGACTGCAAAAGCCCGCTGTCAAAGTTTACGCGATGAGTACAGGAAAAATATAAGTGATGGCCAGCAAGATTCGACCGCCTCAAACGAATCGTTCAATTCCACCGCATTGAGATTATCGGAAGTATTTGCAGAAGGGAGCGACCTATGGACCCAAGGACAATTATTCGAATACCAGGATTTTTTCAGCTTAGGCGGAGAAACAGATTTCACAAATTTCGCTCAGCTATGGACAGCAGACCTAGCCGCGGAAATCCAAAATGAGTAGCATTATGCATATATAAGTAATCTGTGTCCGGGCCGCCATCCTCGCTAAAGAGAGAGCTTATTACGCGTAGCAAACTATGAGATGGATGAAATTTAGATCAATTTCCATGAAGGCTTTGACAATCCACAATAATAAACATTGAAGGCCGCTAGAGTTTATTGAAAACGTAATAGGGGAATCTTTTGCCTCATGAATTTAAAAGTTTTCAAGTCTATTTAATGCTGCTATTATACTGGAATGCTACCATCATAGTTCCTTGTTCTGCTACCGTCTTGCGCATTTTGTAATAGCATCATCATTTCAAGAGAGATGGCCATCGCTTCGGTGTTATTGTTTTAGATTTCCAAAAGAAGGCACTGGGTAATAAGGTTAGTATGCAAGAGGCATAAATAAAAACATGCTGCGGATTTAGTTTTGGTGTCTTACATAGCCAAACCAACAGTTAGGTAACCTGCAAAGTACACAAGCGGTGAGGAGATGCTGAATATCTGTAAATCGTTGAAGCTAGCGGGAAAAATGATGACCTTGCCATCATGGGTTGAATTGCGCGCCGGAGGACTCCTCAAACTTGCTTCAATGATTGAAATGGGATAATGTAGATGATGGAGTTCGCCGGATTGAATTTCGACAGCCGGAGTCGAGCCTATGATATTTCCTTGTTGATCAATTGCGGCGACTCGGGCGAACGTGAATGAAGAATTTGAGACAAGCTCGAAACCCGTCTCGAAGCCCATGCGAGGTAACTCTTCTGCTGCACTTTGAGTGCGATTCAGCTCTTCAACTGTCGTAGAGGTATACAGAAGCTGTCGTTGTTAGCACGGAAGAAGAGATTGAGGACGTTTAAATATACCATCACCCATTTGCTGACATTTGTAGCCCCGTTCCAAGATACATATATTGTATCTCGTTCATCTTCGTGCTTCACAGCGATATTGGGGCCCCATCGCGGCTTTCCCTCCCAATCACCTTTCCAGGCCCGATAGGCTACCACGGGAATAAGCCCATGCGCACTTGGAAAAACAATACTCCTCTGAAAGTCTAGTACGACCTCTCCATCTGGTCCATGCTCAGTATAAAGAGGGTTTTGTCCCCACGCAACTAAGGTTCCGCCATTCTGAAGCCGCTGGACGCCGCCTCTTGTGGCACTATTGATCCCTTGCGGATGGTAATATTCATTGACAACCCACACAGTCATATTATCTAGATCAAATTCAATCTCAAGCCCGCGGGAACATCGATTAGAAGTTGGAGGGCAAAAGTTATTCACAAGAGCCGAGTTATCGAAGAGTAGAATACGGTTTGGACCAGTAAATCGAGGTTGATGTTGATAATGGAAAGTGGCATTTCGATCTCGGCTAATATCAGTGAATTGATTTAGCTTCCCACCCATAATCCATTTAGGCTTAGAGGTCTTGCCATCGACCAAGACAATAGAACTAAAATGTCGGTAGCTAATCAGGTAATCACCATTTGGAGTCTACTCCTATCTTAGCTTTATATAACAGAGTTCAGCGGAAGACAAACCTTTTCTACACTATTCATATGGCAGTAATCTAGCCAGTCCCTTGCAGTTGATGCTGGTTTTGGAGCCTCATAAGGAAACGAAGTAGTATTGACTGGAAAATGAGCCAATGTAGAAAATTCAAATACCAGCTCGTTCGAAACAGGGTTGATTTCCTGGAAATGGCAGTTTCTAACTCCTTCCCCCTCTATTGGGCCATTGATCGGAGTAAGGTCAGTATGGTACGGTTGAGTGTATATTTGTATCGCCGTATTATCCTCTGTTAGATGACATTCATGGGGATCGTGTATAAACGTTCCAGGAGTTGCATGTGCACGAATAATATGTACTTTTTCGTAGTGTTGATTATATATATGAATTGCATCGCCAACGTATGCAGCAAGAACAGGCTCCCCATTTAAAGTATAGGCCTGCAGTGCTTGTGTATAGTCGTAATTCTCATCTGACCAGATGAGACTGAGATCTTTGGATGAGAAGATGCTCGGCCCGTAGCCGTTCCCACTATATGCACCTGTAAGGAACAGAAATGGAGATGGATCGGCTTTGTCAGGTTTCCAGGTATTAACTTGAAAAATCGGTGCTTTGATATGAGGTGCAGAGTGGAAACTTTGGGCAGGTAGCATGCCGAGTGACCGGTTTTGGTATGCTTCCCAGTCAGTGTGCCATGGAACATCAGCTGCCACCATAAAGACCAGTGATGAAATAAATAATGAGCACCAAAGGTGCGCTAATCGGATATTCACCTCAGCTGTAAAAGGTGCCATATTGAAATATGACTAATAGTCAAAGAGGTTCATACAAACCACTTACGTGGATTATGGATAGATGAAATCAAGATCTGATAATATGGGCGAAGACTATTTAGGAATATGGTAATAAATTGGCTTGTGAAACAAAAGCACCATGAATGGAATTGTTGACCTGATCAATGCGTCTGTAAGGTGCGGAATGTTCATGATTTGACAGCATTCCTATGTTTAAAAGGGTCCGTGTGTCGACCAAGCGATATGAAGATTTGACACAGCGTAAAAAGTTGAAAATAAACATGCGGACATGAAACCAACCCTCAACTTCATTTAGAATAATGATCTTTAACACTGGGTTATAATTTATTTTATCCTCCAATCTGTTCCCAGGAAGTGCTATTGTGTCAAGATAATATTTTGACAGTGTCGTGGAATGAAGGGGGTGTAGCCCCCCTTTGCCAAATATTTTGACCCTGGAGACGCCATGTGATATTGACATCCATTTTTTGACATAGTAGACTCGGATATTATACTAAGAGGTTAAAGCTGTTTCACAATTGAGTACAATGAAAATACTTTCGTCAACGCATGGAATGAATGGTGGGGGCTCATTCCGAAGCTCGCAAGGGAATATTAGAGATGTTTCACAATCTAACTAGTCGAGTATAGCCTGGGTTTAAATGGGAAATTTAATTAAACCTCTCACGTCGGACAGGACGATTGTTACGATATTGACTTCTTAGCTTACTCCAATAAAACAGTCTTTACTTGTTGAGCGTCTCTTTTCAGGAGTGTTGTGCGATGTCCCCATCCATGTCGTCATTGTGGATAGGTTCACTACAATCACTTGTTTGGATAATTCTAAATTTCTACTATTAATTAGCCATGAATTTTTATACAAGGCTTATGTGTACTAGTCATGTTACTACGCTCTCCCATTCCATTCAGTACATGCATTTACCCCTGTCATTCCTCTCTCGAGCAGGTAAGCAATCACAGAAAACCAGACCCTTTCTTCCACCTAACACCTTCTGTCCTGACTCTCTTCCTTTTGGACTTTTCTTTTTAACAGGCTTTCCGCATTAATTGCCACTGATGACAAAGCTGTTCACGAAGTATTGGCTACCATGGCTCATGCTATTCCAAGTTTCCTTAACGCTGGAGACGATTAGGGCACCATTTTCAGTCGACTCTGATCCAAAACTAGACCTACTGTTTGACAATGCCTTCGACAACACATTTCTTGATACCGGATCAACATATAGCGGTACACCCGGAGCCAATGGAATATTTTATCATGGACCAAGTGGACTCGCGAAAGGCGCAATATTATCAACAGGAAATGTCATTGATGCTATCCCTGGCGGAAACCCGAATACAGATTTGAAATCGAGTGCTAATCAGCTCTGTCCTAATGGATTGGATGCGGCCATTTTCAATGCCACATTTGTAGGCGAACCCGGTATTAAGTATGCACAGATAAACTATATCTTCGCAACTAATGAGGGATTGTGAGTAAAGTAAAACCGTCACAATATTCTTAAAAGTCCTAATAAACGGAATTAGGGGACCATCTTCAAGTACCCGCCCCAAGGTTGCCAACGACACAATGCGCATTATTGTTAATGATGTAGAAACGGTAGAGCTTCTGGCTTCATCTCAATCCCTGATCTTAGATTCTGAGGCTAGTGGTCTGGCGTACCGTATGGCAACGCCCTTGCAGAGCTACCGTGTTGCTCTAAACCCCGATGGTTATTCAACAAGGATCTCCTTCGTTGTCTGTGATTCGAGTGATGGTCTATACGACTCAATCATACTTTTCAACGTGGTACCTGATTCGACTTCACTGGCTCGTAGACAAATAGCACAAACACCGACGCCTACAGTACCAAGCATCACGACCCCCCCGAGTACATCAAGTTCGACTAGCACCTCGAGCTCATCTAGTACCACAACCTCGTCAACCACAACCTCATCTAGTACCACGACTTCATCTAGCACCACGACTTCATCTAGTACCATGACTCCATCTAGTACCACGACTTTATCTAGTACCATGACTTCATCTAGTACCATGACTTCATCTAGCACCACGACTTCATCTAGTACCACAACCTCATCTGGCACCTCAAGCTTGCCAGACACATCCACCTCAACAGGTTCATCCGCCACAAGCTCCTCTAGTACCTTGGGCTCATCTAGCACATCCAGCACGATGAGTTCATCCACCACAGGCTCCTTGAACCCATCCAGTACTCCAAGTTCATCACCCACGACTAATACAATAAGCTTATCTATTACTCCGAGCTTGTCAAGCATATCCAGTACCATAAGTTCAATAGCAACTACAAATGAGCCAGGCATCACTAGTGACTCAAGCTTGACCAGTTCACCAACAATGGATACTTCCCAAACTACGATCTCTGTAAGTACTAAGCGTATGCATTCCTATTATGTTGGTTAATTTTGCTCCCCAGAGAACCAGTACCACAATACAAATTACAACGAGTAGCAGTTCCACCTCCATGACAAGTTCACCTGCCGCGACAAATCTTCCGGCAATCAGTGAATACACATTTGGCGGCTGCATCGGCTCTAAGACAGGTTACCCTAGCTTTAGGGAAATAGGCAGGGACCCTAAAATGACGCCCACCATGTGTATTTCGTTATCTAACAGCGAGAAATATGTGGGCATTAATGACCAGTTTGTGGCTCTGGCGCTTTTCTTATGATTTCTTGTCAACTAATATTCGGTGTAGGATTTGCTACGCGGGAAACTCTATCGAGGATACAGAGGCCGTTGGCACCGGGCAGTGTGACATTCGCTGCCCGGGTGATCCGGCTTTCTTTTGCGGTGGCCGGCTTACTTCTGGCACTAAGAGATTCGGTCGAAACCTTCCTATGTACGGCCGGTCTGTCCCTCCAGCATTTCTTCTGACGCTGTACATTCGAAAGGAGATACCTCAACAACCTCCCGGTGAAACAGTTACACAGACAATAACCTCCCCTGGAGAGGTAATTACTATAACCTCTGTCGTTATCTACACCACAGTTGCTACGAATAGCCCCTACTCAACCATGATTACCGAATTTTGCACTACTCTTACATACTCTCCTTGCCCGATTTGCCCCGATAAAGGTATTTCGCAAGTGGAAATGACAACAGTGGTAGTTCCATGCCACCAATGTGAGAGTAAATCGGAGACTATTCTTACTGTTCCTACTGCTGTTCTTGCCCAGCCAACGCATAGTTACAATGGTCCTCTAGACATAAATAAGGCACAGCAAGCTAATCCCGCCGGGTACTCAGCCGAAGATGGCTTTGACGATATGGTGCCGTCTATTCGTCCTATCCCCTCTTCAGGGGGAAGTGATAACCACTTGGTGCCATCCATTGTCGTGGCCCCAAATCCCTCTATCACTAACTTTGTGGGCAATTCCGTTAATTCCGAAAATGATTTTGATGTCGAAGAGTCATTAGACTCGGGATCGTCGTCATTTCTAAGCATGCCTTCCAAGTTCAATAAAGAGATGTCTAGTTTGGGAAGTGGGCAATATTCCAACGAAGAGACAAGTGGAAAGCTTTTTGGATCAGAGGGCAGTGATGCGTCAAGCCATACTCTATCATGGTCAAGCTCCATTCAGCCCACTTATCATATTGTCACTGCGACCCCTGAAACCGCCAGTGGATCTACAGGGCGAGGCCATGGAGGGATAGTATCCATGATTGCCCTTTGTGTGACAATTTTGGTTTTCGGCTTTTAAACTATGATATCGGCGGATTTTCTTTTTTCTGCCTGTGATTAGCGCTGTCGACCAGGAAGAAATAGCCGTTCAGCGGCCAGACGATCATTTCTCTGCTCCTCCGAATGGAAAGTTATCAATGGTCTCTTTGAAGAAATTCAACTTGAAGTTTACTTTCAATAAATACACTTTTGCTTTCAATCTATCATCATTATGCTAAGAGAGCAAGGAAGCACATTGAAACCATGTAACATTACAAATACAGCATACATTGTGTGCGTTGTGATTTCACAGGATTGCTATGACTCCAGGTGCATCGAGAAACTCTTGTCTTCTCAATTCTAGGGTCTATCTAGATCCATTATGGCTATTTTTATGGCTTTCTGGCTGCTCAAGCTGGGTGAGTGAGCTTCCTTGAGGTTGAAGCTATCCAAAGTGGGATATGGTGGCTGTTGCACGCCGATGGCGAGGGTAGCCGCGTTGGGCTAGGGCTGTAACGGATAGATAGGCTACCTGGACCATTATCTCGCTTTTTAATTGATACGACATAAAATGCAAGTCTAGCGTTCCAATCAAAGAATTTTGGGTTGTTGGAGGAGTAATTCATGCTGCAGAGATATTTTAGTGGAATGGTGTGTGTTGTGTCTAATCCAATTACGTACGGTTGAGACAGCGACGGCAGGGATACCGACTCAATTTTGGGTCCCAGAAGTAAACGGGTATTTCTTTATTGGGCTTTTTACAGAGTGCTCCTCGCTTGTCTTAGTCTCAGCTTTGAGTCAGAAAACCCCTTGTTGTCAGCTGCCCCTTGTTTTTGGTTGAAATATTGGCTGGCTAACAGCTTCGGCCATGTTCTTCGCTATTTAACTACGATGCTTTCTCCCCCCCCTTTTTTTTGTGCTCGTGAATACCCTCAGCCAGTGTTGAGTCATGATTTGCATTCTATATTTCGCAACAGTGCTATTACTTACAATACATGCAATGGTGACATCTGCACAACCATGTGACTTTTGTGTGAGTGCTTTCTCTTGGATGCAATATTTTTATCACTAATTTCAAGAGTGCCATATTTTTTCCGTCGATTCAGACCTGCGAGGGAAAGTATTCTTTCCGTTAGATCCCGAATATGGCATCAGTATGTCAAGCTATCATTCTGCCAATGCAGCATTAGAGCCCTGGTGCATTGTGATGCCTAGAAATACAGAGGATGTTTCCAAAATCGCCAAGATCATTGCTGATCAACATTGCTCGTTTGGTATTCGGAGTGGAGCGCATTCAACGTGGGCTGGCTCTAACAGCATTAATGACGGAGTAACAATTGATTTCGGTGTGACTTGTCTCAGACCCTCATTTCACTTTATTCGCCAGTACTGAGTTTGCTAGGGCACATGAATACGACGAAGTATAATTCGAGAACAAAAATTGCATCTATACAGCCTGGCGCTATTTGGGGTGATGTTTATGGTGCCTTGGATCAATACGGCGTCACCGTTGTTGGTGCACGGGCATCCGTGGTTGGAGTTGGCGGCTTCGTAACAGGTGGTGGCGTAAGTTTTTGTCATGTTGCACCGTAGCATATTTAAGACGTACTAACTTTTAATCGTCATAAAGTATTCCTATTATGCAAGCTCTCATGGCTTAGCTTGCGACACAGTGGCGAATTTTGAGGTCGTCTTGGCCAATGGTGAAATTGTCAATGCCAATGAAACCTGTAATCCTGATCTATGGAAGGCTATCAAAGGTGGTTCCGGGAATTTTGGATTTGTTACCAGAATCGACCAATGTACGTCCCACCCATGCGCTTTGCATCGAAGTATTACCTACAGCGGACTATGCTAATGCTCTCCGTGAAGATGCTGTACTGTCTAATCGCATCTGGAGTGGATATGTCGAGTATAATATCAATGATCGCTATGACGTGTTTGCAGCATATATAAGCTTCATCAATGGAATGGATACCCATCCCGGGTCACAGGTCAGCATGGAGGTCAACTACCACGGAAAGGAACGTGGTCTCTTCGCACGTTTTTCTGAAGTTAACGCAGAAAAAACAACTTCGGCTTTCAGGAGCCTTTTATCATTTGAATCAGAATGGCTGAGTTCTTCTATATCCAATATATCCACGATAGTGGAAGAGATTAGCGGTCCCGAACCTCCTCTTCATATATGGTAGGTTATTTTTATGACTGACCTCAATTTCGCTAACGATGCATTAGTACTACCTGGTCAACCGGAACGACTGCAAATGACATTCGCATAATGCAATTCATTACCGACAAGCAAGGAGAGTACGTAATTAGAATGGACATGGCCGCGCCAGGCTCAGTTTTCAGTCTCTTTGTTCAATATCACCCGGTCACGAAGTCTTTCGCAGCTAATGCGCGAGGTGGTGGTGGTAATGTACTCGGTCTTGATGACGTCGTTGCTGACGGACCTGCAATAATATGGCTCCTCGGAATTACGGCAGATTCATTTGAGAGCCAGCAAAAGATTGGTCCTTTACTCTTGGAGTTTAAAGACGAAATCAACAGGTACGCTACTAGGCTGGGCCTTAATAGGAACTGGGAGTATCTGAACTATGCTCTTGGTGACCAAGCCCCGCTAAAAAGCTACGGATCAGAGTCTATCAGTTTCTTGAACGCCACAGCGCACAGGTATGACCCGAATGGAGTATTTCAGAAGTTTCGATCGTCAGGATTCAAACTACCAGGTGCACCGCAAACTTGGAAGGGTTTTGAACCATATGATAACTACCCTGAGCTCTAATAAAGATATTTATATATTCCGCATGTAAAGACACTAAAGAGAAATAACGGAACTAGTCTTTTATCACGCCGATGATTGTATTTCATCGAAATCTCATTCACGGAGCTACATTGCTACTGTCGTCCCTTGTGCGCCATCAGAATTGGTGTACTCTCTCAAATATCCCTCTCCGCCCAAGATTCAATCATGCCCTCGTTGCTACACTCGTATTCCTTGATAGTCACCTCACTTATCAACAGATAGCTATGATTCCAGATGCATGTAGAAGCTCTTAATTTCTCTCTATGGAAGGGATCTAGCTGGGTCTCTTATAGCTGCAGCTACTAGCTGCAGCCCGGGACTTCCTATCTGAGGTTGAAGCTATTCGCGGCTTGGCAGCCTTGGCTACCGTCATCTGATAAGGCCGGCGGCGGCCTCCAGCTATGTCTGTGACAGTTAGATAAGCCGGTCACCGTTGTTGACGGTATTTGTATGTGAATTCGGGCTGCACGCAGCCCGGGGCCGGTCAGGTTGATCTAGCCGTTACCATGTTGGTTAGGCTAGGCTATTGAGGCTATCTACGGTGTGTGACATCACTTCCATCGAAAAACGTGTTTGCGTGAACAAACTTCCACCGAGGCTCCGGTTTACCAGCAACCACTTGCCACCATGCCTCGTGCTCTCCACTTACGGTGGTCATCTTGTCATAATATTGGGCACAAGGCTCAACATCGGCGGTGCATCGCCAGATGTGAAGCCGAACCAGGAAGCGGCCGAAAGAAGGTTTTCCGTGAGACAGCATCTTGTTTTTGTCAACCTTGACGGTCAGATTACCAACCTTAGCATGGTGATCTACACTAAGCACCCCACCGCCGTCAATAAGGAGGTGGTGCATAATCGCCTAGTGGCCCTAACAAACAGTTAGCAAGCTGTATTTCACGTTTAGGTAGACACAGAGGATTCTAACCCTTCTATGAGCTTCACCCCAAGCTTTACTCTCCTTGTTATAGGTGTTATAGAGGAAAGTTAAATGTTAGCCCTGTGCACGAGGAAAATGGCTGGCTAGGTGAGAAGGGCACTTACGCTCGTCAGCTGTAATTTCCGTAGTATCGTTGTGTCCGAAAATGGCGAGCAGCTCCTTATTATCCATGATATACAAGGAAACGAGCGTCGCTCTGCACTCTTCAACACTGGGTGCAATGCTACCAAAGGTGCGTGTCCATGTCTGACCTGGGAGGTACCAGGTTTTGATGGGCTTGCCCGTCAAGGGACTGATTGGTAAATTTTGCCGATCAAAGTTGTAGCTACCAGGGCTGGTCTCGCTCAGTAGTTTCCCGCTTCCGTGTCCGAGCAACTCGTGGATTGCGGTACTGACAGATCTAATTATGGGTGCAACTCTCGATATATCTTCATTTCGGCTTCATGAACATAGTAGCATGGACGCGAAGGATCGTTGTCAGCACTCAAGCGGTTTTCTACAACAATGTTCTTAAACCCGCACGTCTCTCGAATGTCATTGTACTAAAGTTCAATTAATTTAAAGTACACTATAGTCAAAGAACACATACGTTGGGTGCATTGGCGGCCTCAAAGCAGTGACTAATGCAAAAGGTCAGGGCTGGGGGAAAGGTTAGTCACATGCCACATAAAGTGAGCTTAGAATTCCAGTTGCTTACAGTAGCAGTTGGTATAACTCGAAGCTACGAAAACATCCTTCTCGAACGCACCTTTGCCATCATTTATATCAGGCGACGCCCAAGGTAAAAGGCAAATGAAGGTGGTAGATCGTTCCACAAGTTGTCTCATCTTGAGAGATTCGATGGGATCTACGATGCCAACAAAGCCTCCCCATTCACATCTGATGCCATGAGGGTCTCGGTAGGGCTCACCAAACCCCATGGTATTCTCAACGACTGGAGCTTTATCCATAACCCAGGCCTTTTGGGCATCACGGAACGCTTCAGTGTTGCCGGTTTGAAAACTGAGGATGTAGTGATCGATTACCTCGGCTTGTGTATCGTTCTCAGTGTACTGCTTAGCTTTGAGGAGGGAGTCACAAATCTTAGCCAGGTCGCGAGTATGATCTCCACCTCGAATGTGAACAGTGCCAAGTCCTTCGACGGCCCATTGTTGGACAATACTGTCGTTGGTCGAGGCCTGAAGGACCTCAAACACAGGCTCCCCATCCAAGATGAGCTTTTGAAGTATTGTATTCTCCGGCTCGACGTTATGATTCTGAAGGAATCTGGAAACTAAGGTTATCTCCTGCTTGGTAATCTTCTCATCGCCGGGGTAATAGGCCGACTGAGCCTTCTCGCTAGGGTATCCCATCGCAAAGGGTGGGCCTGAAAGCATGGACACAGCAATGAGCTTGAGCAGATTCATGGCGGTCGGAGAGGCGAAGGCGAGCCTACCAAGGCCGTCGGCGGATATGTCGGGGACAAATTTCTGATCTCCCTGACCTAATGAGAGTTAGGAAAGGAATCAGGAAAGTGGCTTGTCAATCACAAGTACGGCTTCAGCTCACCCAGTAGTTGCCATTATTATAAAGGAAATGCGCGGCATACTCTAAGAAGGCTTCAAGCTCCTCAGAGGTTACGCCTCCGTCCTTGACAAGAGTCTTCCATTTCCCGCCGCACGACTTGCGAAGCTCGATGATGAAGTCGAAAATGCTGCTGGACTCGGGCGAGACCTGGCGCATGATGATCCTGCTACCATACCAAGCAGCACGCGATAGATGGTGGGCGTACAACCTTTCCTTGCTTGAAAGACGGTTGTAAACTTGCTCGATGGCCAGTTGCTGAACGGGTGGCCCTGGGATAGTTACGACGTCCATGGCGGTTGCTGTTTGGTTGATAAAAACGAAAATACAAAGCGCGATGGACGAAGAAGTAGGGAGGGGGTTGAAGGATAAAGGACGGTGTTTTATCCGCGACAGCACGAAAAACTGGGAGCAGCGCAAGCAAGTTGCCTGAATGCTGTGGGATCACAACAATCAGCCCAAGCTGCAACGCTCGAGCTAGAGTGATATGCCGACGTGGCTTGTCACAGTGTGTGTATGTTGTACCTCTCTTTTTGTGCCTTGCCAAGGCACCGTACTTTTGTGTCTGTATGATATCCTTTGTGATGCCATCCCCTCGCCCGCTCTTCTTTGTTCCGTTCCGCTTTCTTTAGCCTTCTACATTTTCCCTTGCTGGCTTTGCCAGCCTCATACTATGCGATCATTAATTCCCACCAGCTGTAAGGCCAACCATGGTCCAGTCAAGCTAACTCATCGTCACTCAGAGGTCAGCTATTCGAGTCTCAATGGCGGGACACGGTGGAAGTGTGCAAAGGCCCCCTTGATCCCAATGATCTGGACTAGTTGCATGCCCTCACTCGTGGGCAAGCCTCTGTGGCGCTTTCTTTGACACTCGAGGGAAGCTACCAGAAGCTCGCCCGAGCTATCCAAGGCCCAGCCAGCTCTCTCCCATCTGCAAGAGTTTGTGCATATCTTCGAGACCAAGCTTGGGCTGTAGCACAATGCCACTTTCCTGTGGGGCGTCATCGGCATTCTGCTTCAGCTATAATCCAAACTCCTTAATTTCCTTCCTTTTTCTAGTTTTTATAGCTGAATTCCATCTCGCTTGCAGATGGCGTCTGAAAGTTCTGATCAGATCCGACCAGCAATGCTCCTACCACGATAAATAAGTATTCTAACAAGTGAGCACATAATAATTAATAATCCTGGGTTAAAGAACACGGTGATCGAATTCATCGCATTTGTTAATTCCCACCAGAATCCCAGGATCGGACACAAACAGAGTGGTAAGCTTCCAATCACGTCCGATGCTGTGAGCGATGGCGCGCAGCGGAAGAACGAGGCGTACTAGCTCTTCCTGCGCCTCAATCCTTGCGAAAAGTGACCAATCAAACAACGCGAGCGCCTGTGCGAAACCAAACGGTTTGCATCGTGGCTGACCAACCTTGTGCACTTGTGGTTAGCTTGGCGTTCAACACACAACTCCTTCGATAACCTCCAAGACAACCTTGATCGAATCACGGACGAAAATGTTGAACCTCTAGGTGAAGTTCTCTGCAACGATCTGAAGATCGTGATGGGGATTTTCGCACAACTTATCAGTGCAAGGAAAACCATTTCACATTTGGTTCCCGCAGGCATGCTTTCCAGGTCACGCTTTTTTTTAGGTCTTATGGAGAGATCAGGCAGCGAAAGCGCCTCCTCATGGTCATGAGTCATTCAACTTGGGTAATTTGTCCATTTCTAACACGGTTCGATCTAAAGAAATTTTTATGTAGAAAATGTAATAAATGGGATAGTTTGTAAGATGAGAATGGAGCTGAGTTCTTGTTGCCAAATCGGGGTTGTTTTTCCGCTGGGCTGCATGGCTAGGCGGCAGGCACAGGTAGAGTTAAATCCAGAGATGCAATAAACGCGGTAAATTTTTACTAGGAATAAATAATGCACAAGTTTTCTTCTATCGTTTATTCACGGTACTTATCGCTTTTATTCCAAAAATTTGCAGTTATTAGGTTTAAAGAGAAATATGTGCGGTGTACCCGCTGACAGTCACCAGCGGGGCGACGAGCTGAAACGTCTGGGCGTTTTGACGTGTTCAAACCCAATTCAGGACTATTGACGTTAGGCAGTAACATGCTTTTCAAGGAGACGGATTGTTCGTTGGACCAACAAGCGACCAAAATGGGTACATAGGTCTATTCCGGGCAGTGTGCATTTTTGGTGGCTGTGTTTATGGAGGAATATACATAACAAAGAGCGTGTCCACGCTTACCTTGGGCATGGAGGCAACGGTTCAGGCTTACTACTCTCGTGGCGGAAACAAGAACTGTGTTTGTGTGTTTAGGCTTTACGCTAAGAAGAGCAGCCAAAACTCGTGATATTCATTCACCGTTGGGCACATTATGGGTTGCGGTCCTTCAAAACCGCAAAACAAAAACGAAAAGAGGCAGCCACAGCCACGCCGTCGATCACAGCAGCTTGCTATTTCAGGCCCGACCGGAGGGCCGGTCTTCGTGCCGCCACCATATCGAGATCGGAGAGGTCGTCCCATCAAGCATGTTTCTTCGGATCTCGACGCCGAGACGCTCAACGGTGCCCTATTTGACATGGCTACATTCCTCGACGAGCGTGGTGTGCACATCCGGCTTGTGGTTGTCGGCGGGGCCGTCAACACGTTGCTTTTGCGGTCAAGGAAGTCAACACACGATGTCGATTTCTTCATCCGGAGCTCTACCTCGACGATGCATCACACAATCCACCGGGCCGCCCGGTTTGCTAATAAGCAGCGCGACGGGCGGCTGGGTGCCGAGTGGCTCAACAATGCAACGCAGTTGTTCCTGTCTGCTGCGCTGCAGGAGGAGTTGTACGATGCAGCCATCCAACAAAACAATGTCGTTTTTCACTTTTCCGGATCTCGCGGAGGGCTGACTGTCTATGCCGCGCCGTGGTCATATGCCTTCTGCGGCAAGTTGAATCGACTCTGCAAGCAAGACCGGAGACCGTATGACTTGGACGACTCAGTCGCGTATTTGCACAAGTACCTCGAGCAGAGCAGAAGACGGAATATCGGCGTGAGCAAGATTCGGGCGTGGTGCAAACCGTTCGGTAAAAGGGTGACGGACGTGGTGCTAAGGGAGGTGGATGAGGCGTTTTTTCACAAGTACAGGTACAGGGCCATCGACTGGCGGTCTTAGCCCTGGAAAGGCATCTTTTCTTTTGTCCTATTTGAGCCATCATTATTTGTATCAGTATAGTATACCTCTGAATTGTATCATAGCGCAGCGTGTTTTCTAGCGAAATGGATATAGGGCTGGCAAATCAAGATATTCTTTTTAGCAAATTGGAGTGGTGTTTTTACGTTGTTTGGGCTGTCTAAAGGGACGAGATCACGTTGGATATTATCCCAGTGTAGAATGACCAAGTAGGTTGGAAGGCTTGGGGCATTCGCGGTTAGTTGAAGTTCGTTCTCTCGCGCCCGGTCCCAAGTCCTCCGCTCAGCCAGCTGCTATTGTGTGAAAACGGGAGGAGCATCGCGCAGAAGTCCCAAATCAATTATCCTATTAAAGACCGGCGCCAGGAATAATGCGGGTATGCAGGCGCGACAGGCGTATGGCTCGGAATCGGGGTCTCGGGGATCGGGGATCGTGGATGAGCTGGGATGGGTGGTGCCAGAAGGCCTCGAACTCGTTTCGGATTTGGTGGTGCTGTAGCACCAGATATTCGTGGATGCGGTGGAGGGCGGTGCGCGGCGTATCGGTCGCCTTGTCGATGCGACGATCGAGGAGGAGGATTTCGAAGACGAGGTGACCAGGCAGGAGGTCTCGGGGCGTCGGGGACGATGATGCGCGAGTCACAATTTAGGCGAATCAGAAGCACAGGTCTTTAGGGCGATGGATGCCTTGGCCTCTCCACAGCGAGAGAAAACCATCGCGAGCCGGAGCTGTGGCTGCAATGAAGCTCTCTTTCTCTGGTGGGGTTTTACAGAACCATGATGGTGCGCGCGCGTGCAAAGTGGCAGTGAAGTGAGTAGTGCTGAGGAGGATGGCTATTTTTAGCCTGGCCCCCCTCCCCTCCCAGTGACTGTAGCTACACTCGCAAAGCTACAAATACAGGGTAGGCAGCTGAAGCCTGACAGCGCACCATTCCTCCAGCTCTCGCATGGCGCCTCGTCTTGCGACTTGGACTCCCCCGCGGCTGAGTCCGTGGCAAAAGTTTCGTCGAGAGCCTGCAGCTTTTGTCGCTCGCTGGCTTCATCTCCGTAGACCTCCTCTGCCTCCTTGCGCGCCCGCTGCCAACCCCATTACCGTGGTCTGCGTCTCAGATACCCACAACACAAAACCCCACGTCCCGGACGGTGATCTTCTCCTCCACGCTGGCGATCTCACCGACCACGGCACCTTTGCAGAACTGCAGGCCCAGCTGGACTGGCTAGCATCGCTCCCCCATCGACACATTGTCGTCATTGCTGGCAACCATGACAGGATTCTTGACGCCGAATTCGTCCAGCGATCCCTGTCCG
Source organism: Calonectria hongkongensis (assembly GCA_017140755.1). NCBI lineage: Eukaryota > Fungi > Ascomycota > Sordariomycetes > Hypocreales > Nectriaceae > Calonectria > Calonectria hongkongensis. The sequence continues at coordinate 1,204,061 of JAACJA010000017.1, forward strand.
TCGACTACGAGAGAGAGGGTGCCTCCCGCGCCGACTTGAACTGGCACCACATAATCTACCTCAACAACTCTTCAAAAACATTGAAATTCGCCAATGGCCGCGAACTAACCGTGTTTGGCTCCCCTTGGACACCGCTGTGCGGCAACTTTGCATTCCAGTACCCTCCCATCCGAGATGTCTGGACAGGGACCATTCCCGACGGGACCGACGTGCTGCTTACCCATGGAGCGCCAAAGGGCTATATGGATCTTGAAGGGAAGGGCTGTCCGCATTTGACACGTGAAATCGCGAGAATGCGACCGCGTCTGGTTGTATTTGGCCACATCCATGAGGGCCATGGACAAAACGAGGTGCATTACCGTGACTTTGAAACCCTTTATCAGAAAGTCGTGGCAGAAGATGGGGGGCCAGCACATGCTGTTGCCATGGTATTCTCTCTTCTCGCTGCTTGGGCCTGGGCGTTGCTTTCCCCTATACAAGGGAACCGACACCCGACATGCAAAACAAGGACCACAATGGTCAATGCCGCCATAGTTTGTGGGCCACAAAATGAGCGACAACGGCCAGCAGCCATAATTGAAGTATAGAACCTTGTCGCCGAATGGCAGATTGCATTAATCAACATACCAACTTATTAATTAGCTCTATAGTAGCTTCATTGAATGCATTTATCCACCCTAATAAATCACCGCTTTATATCCCATGCAAACTACAATCCAGTGTGTGTTCTATGGGGATGCCTCAATATTAAACCATGAATAGAAGAGGTTCAAGCAGATTGGAAAGGCGCTAACTAGCCCCGCCAGTGACCTGCTGGCGGAACACGCAATATAAACGGAAAGAACTGATCTTGCATTTCTCTCCGAGTCCAATAACATGGTATGCAACAACAAAAATGTAGAACCTAGTTTGGAAAGGGCTCATTGTGAAGTATACGAAGCCATGATCCTCGAATTCCATGGTTTGACCCCCTCGAACTCGGATATGACTGTCCCGAAAGTCATTTTGCTTTTGAAATGCTACTTTGGTAAACGAGACAACCATTTATGCTCTTCTCGAGGATGATAGTATGACGTTGTTGTTGTTGTTGTTGTTGTTGTTGTTGTTGTTGTTGTCTGTCTTTTCGACAAACTTTAATCAACGAGCACCTGCTTTTCCAAGCTATTCCACGTAAACATCATATTAATTAACCACGTTGTACATATATTCCAAATTCGTTTCATAGAACTAGAAAAAAGCCTCATTGACCGGTTCTTTCAAAAGTCCAATCTGATCACGTATTTTGTTCATCTCCATGGCTTCCTCGGCGTGTCCAACCTCCTTATACACTCTCGCATATTGAAAACAGGTGTGAGCCAGAATTTCTTTCATCCTACTTTTGTCATCAAAAGTGCGCACTGCAAGAACATTGGCATCGCACATATCCACGAGATTCTCAAAGTCGTTGCATTCATAAAGATGTCTGAATGTTGTAAAAGGTTTGAGTACTCTGTTATCATCAAAAGTGAAGGATTGGGACCTACCTTTGGCACTCTTGGAGAAGATTGCAAAATTGATATGGGGCTTTGAAGTGCTCGTTTGATTTGTGGCATTCTATGAAACAGTCCTTGAGAGCAATGACATGCTGCAGCAAGTCATCATATTGGACCTGCTCACTACAAAGGTGACACTTCTCTCCCATCTTGGGAAATTTACGGTAAACAATCTTGACTGCATCTTCAAAGCTTTGCTGGAGCTGTGTGTCTCCCAAAAAGTATTTGAACTGAATTTGGACCATTTTGTGAGTAGAATACACTTTGGTGTCTTTGTTTCTCTTGATCAGAGATAGTTCAAGGAGATCCTCTGTCATCTCATAAAAGCTGTGTCCTTGTTAGCCTCAGAATTTATCAAAACAATTGCCATGGCCCCACCTGAATTCATCCATACAGAAACTGAGACTGTCAGGCAAATCGGGACCCGCTCCAAATAGCGCTTGCGGAACATCATCAGGCGCCAGAAAAGACAAAGCCCCTAGAAATGCACGGGCATCCCCCTTCAATGACCTAAAAGACGGCTCCCACAAATCTCTTAGCTCAGAATTATGAAAACTTTGAGGGTCTTCCCAGTATTTGTGTATAAACTCGGAAATTGATAAGGTCTCTCGATCTATCAGCCGAGCCATATGCGAGATGGCGAAGGCATGGCCACCCAATCTGTGTGAAAGCTCTTTGGCTGACGTATCATCCCTCTTCGTATGTATCCAGACTTGTTTATCCAGTGAGAACTTCAGAAACATGGACCCTCCTATTACGTCCCATGAAGTGACCTCAATGGCTGAACTGGCATGGCGGAAAACCACGGAAGAATTGCGGGTAGTGATGAGGATGTGCCCGTGAGTAACCATGGGCCAATATCTCGCAAGGATATCAGATGAGGAGACATTATCATAAATCAACAACCACGTGTGTTCTTGGGCCGCATTAGAATAGTATCTAAAATGTGAGCAGGGACATACGTGTGGATCGAAGCCAGTCCTGCACCAAATCTATATTCTCATCGCAAGTTTGCGGACTGGCTCGTGGCAGTTTCAGCTTGAGAGCAATATCCGTGAAACTTTGCCTCATAGAGGAATCATTCTCAGCATGTATCCAGAAAATGGCGTGATGGATTCTGTTGTTAGCTTGAGCTTTGGCATATTGCTGGGCAACGGTGCTTTTCCCCACACCGGCGAGTCCCCAAAGAACAATAGATTGAAGCTGCGATGGTGGGCCCTTGCTAAAGATGGTGTCTATTTGGTGTAAGATATCGCAACGAGCAAAAATCTCTGGAATTCTGTTTGATGGTAACAGTAGAAGAGGGCTGTTTATTGAGGGCCCTGACGATTCCTGCGATGAGGGGAGTCGGCGATGAAACTCAGAAAGCTTCTCAATTCGAGCCAGTATCTCGTCGAGTTCAGAATTCATATTTTGGAAATTTTGCTCTAGGTGATGAAGTGGATCACTTGGGTCTATTTTTAAGTCGTGGTGGGTGAGCAAGGAACCGGCTGTAGGCTATGTCAATGGCTGTGCACCTGAGCCAGCAACATCATGGTGTCTCTCCTTTATATAGAGCTCCTGAGCAGAAGCAAACAAGCTTTGTGCTGATATCAAAAAATGGCTCTTTAAATGAACTCACCATTTGTGATAGGAGGAATCGATAGATTCTGGAATTGTCGCCTTTGTGGTGGTCAATAATTTTGCACCTGTGGCGTATCTTTGATCTCAGATGTCAGCTGCGCAACAGGACAAAGGGCTTGGGGTTAAGCACGCAGTAGAATACCAATGGCGGCCAATAGGAAGCAGCAATACTTTACTGATGTAAGGAATTCACCTGAAGGTGACTGGACCTTTGAAAATTAGTGAGCGCCTCGAGAAGCGGCTTTTTAGATAACAAAGAGAGTGTCGCGAGCACTGAACCACAAGCTAGAGGCGTCCATTCCGTCCGGCATTCATCATAACATGACAATAAGGTTCGAATGGCTGATCCCAGAACGAGTTGGTGGATTCAACAGCATGTGGTTTTTGACCTCTTGCAGCGCCTTGGTTTAGTCGGGTTGTAGCCTGCAAAAGCAGAACAAAGGTGCACGTGGGCTTAAACGGTTCATACGGCCTGAGTATAGCATCTCAAAATTCACTTGGGTCTCGTTTTTTTACGCACCCAGCCATTCTTTATTATATTTCTGATCGCGCGGAGAGGATGATGGATGGAGACAGCTTGTTCTGAGCAAACTGGAGCCTCGGTGGAAATTCATTCACGCCAACATGTGCCTAAAAGACAATACGGGGGATGTCAAATAATACGAGAATTGTAAATAGGGAATTATTCAGTCTTGGGCAGAGAGAAGTATCTGACTTTGGAAAACTTTGATGGCCGCCCGTAAGCCTTTTAGTGGTTGATATGTATTAACTAAGAATGCTATCTTTATCTTTGCAAGAGCTCAACTATTTAGAACCACAACTATGAATGATGGAAAGAGCCGAAGGCTTGCAAGCAGAGGATTTATAATCGGGGGCGCCAATTGCTATTCGGGGCACGTCGTTTGGCCACTGGAAAAGCAAGAGGCTCATACGAGTAGAGGATGGCTGTCCGTTATATGTGTTGCAAACAAGGTTACTCTGCGAATAGTCCGTCGCGGTGCCTATGACATCCACATTTGGGTCAACAGTCTAGGTGGGAATACCAGATTTAAAGTATCTTCGCAACAAATGGCGTCGTGCGACCTCATTAGGTTTTATACCATCAATCACTAGTCATGGACATTGGGGATTTGGCTGAAGCGGAGCCAATAGTCATAAGCTATGAATTTGGCTGAGTTTGACGGAGACTTTTAAGTCAGGGTCGGGTCAAAAGTGAAGTTAACATGATAGGAGTGCACAACAAAATATAATTTAATAGCAATGGAAATAATACTCAATGTTTTCTTGTGTACAAGCCCACCTGCTGGGGTTATTTCTCGATGAAATAGAGCTCAAGATTGCGTGTTGACCAAAAGAAACAGCATCTGTATTTTCATCGGAGCGTCAAGGTCCGACCTTATCGCCAAAACACGCCCTTTTACGCCTTGCAAGTTTCTTATCTCTCTAGGCTATCATTGTCCAGTTACGACTAGCTCAGTTGTTTTAGGCAAAGCGTACCATTAATCGACGTCAACCCCGGATTTTCTGCAGCCAATCCTACTATTTCCCCGCATTAGTCATTCGCCTCTAAGTTTAGGCTCGGGATTTTTGTGTCCGCTCTCTCCTGGACTGCTGATTGCCTAACCTCGAGGGAGAAGGCAGCAGCTATGTTTAACACTAATTACCTAGGCCGTGTCTTTATCTAAGGTTCTTTAGTCGAAGAGATACAGTGGCGCCAAGTGATGGATTATTCAGATCTGATGATTCGTGCGTTATCCTTCATGGATATATATTCCACAGCCAATAGCCCGACTTCTGCCAGTTCTCTTTCATTGTCAGACTTGGGTTGATATTACTATTACTTCTCTCAAATTTTATATCATCTCATCTCAATAGCAGCTCTAATGTCTGCCGAAGATAGCACCACTCCGCCTCCAAAATTAGGCGATGATAAGGCCCTGGCTTGCGTGCCAGAACCACGCGATGTAAGCAACGGGGTCATCACCGAAGAGGAGGAGAGCTTTGCGACTCGTTACGGCCTTAGCATCCGATCCTTTGGCAAGCGTGAATACGGCCGTCATGGCATAGTCGAGTTCAAGCGACCGATGAAAACGCGCCACTTGCATATGATTGCTATAGGTGGTGCCATCGGAGCTGGCTTTTTCGTCGGCTCTGGTGGTGCCCTTGCAAGCGGCGTAAGCATTTACTAAATTAGAGAGAAGCTTGAAAGTCTAAGGATGCTAATAATTGATGCCAGGGCCCTGCTTCTCTTATTATTTGCTTTGGTATTGTGGGTGTCATGATTTTCAACGTGGGTGAGTATCGAAGAGACCAGTCAGGGATAGGTTCATTGGTGAACTAATCATTGTCTTCTAGTCCACGCTCTCGGCGAGCTCGCCATTATGTATCCCGTTTCAGGCGGTTTCTACACATATGCGGTTCGGTTTATCAACCCGGCTTGGGGGTTCGCAACAACCTATATCTACATGCTCCAATGGGCATTGACTGTGCCATTGGAGCTGACGGTTTGCTCGCTTGTTATAAAATACTGGAACGATTCTATCAATGTAACCGTTTGGATCATCATATTCTGGCTTGCCATTATTTTTATCAACATATTTGGTGGCATCGGCTATGCTGAAGAGGAGTTCTGAGCTGGCTTGCTGAAGCTCATTGCTATTATTACCTTCATGGTCACAGCTATCGTACTAATTTGCGGTGGCGGACCATCAGATGGACGATATAATGAATACTGGGGAGCTCGCTACTGGTATGATCCGGGAGCCTTTCGCAACGGGTTCAAAGGTTTCTGTTCTGTGTTTGTAACGGCCGCATTTACATTTTCGGGTACTGAGCCAGTCGGCCTAGCGGCGACAGAAAGCGAGAACCCCATCAAGTCACTTCCAGGGGCGGTCAAGCAGGTGTTCTGGCGCATAACCCTTTTCTTCATCCTTGGGCTCCTGTTTATCGGCATGTTGATCCGCTCTGACGATCCCTCACTTCTGAGCGAATCGGCTTTTGCAGACGTCCAGGCGTCACCATTTGTCTTGGTCGGCCGCTATGCCAATATTAAAGGCTTTGATCATTTTTTCAACGCAGTGATTCTCGTTTCGATTTTGTCTATCGGAGTCTCTGGAGTCTACGGTGGATCTCGCACGCTCACAGCGTTAGCTCAGCAGGGTTGGGCGCCTGAGATCTTTACATACATCGACCATTCGGGTCGCCCACTTGCATCCGTCATCGCAATGCTGGCTTTTGGTCCAATCGCATTCATCAATCTTGCCGCCGCTGGAACTGTAATTTTCAGTTGGCTACTCTCTCTTGCAGGTCTAGCGGCAATATTTACTTGGGGCTCTATCTGCTTATCCCATATCCGCTTCCGCAAAGCATGGGCTCACAACGGCCACACGCTGGATGAGATTCCTTACAAGGCGTTTGGTGGCGTGTATGGGTCTTGGCTCGGAATTGTTCTCTGTGCAGTAGTGCTCGTTGCTCAACTCTTTGTTGCAATTGCACCACCAGGCAACGGCGGAAAGCTCAACACTGTGGAGGGCTTCTTCAAGGCTTATATCACTGTCCCTATTGTCCTTGTCCTGTGGCTATTTGAAACCTTCTGGAAGAAGACGGGTTGGGTCAAGCTTGTCGACATTGACATCAACACAGGACGGCGTGAGCTGGATTGGGCCAAGATCCAGGCATATAGAGAACATATTGCCTCCCTTCCTGCCTGGAGGCGTGTTTTGCACAAGATGTTTTAGGCCTTACTGGAATAGGGCCAACATGTTTAACGGTAACCAATCATGTCAGACATGTTAGAAAATTGTAAATGACTGGAATTTAACCTCCTATCCTTATGATTTATGTCCTGGATACTAGATGACTCTCAAGCATCGAGTGCATATTATATAATTCCTACTTCATGTAATCTCAACCGCCCGGTTAAATCAGAGGAAGAGCGTAAATAAGGGCTTTATTATAATATGCTGAGACAGAATCCTTCAAAAAATAAGTGAACCTATTGATGAACTAAAAACAGTCATTCCACGCAATTATGAATATTTAGGATCTTAGGTATTTGATGTTAATTCGTAGTATTATAACGAACAGATAGAAAACTTTAAACCAGGCCACAAAAGCATTTTCCATTTACGTGATATGGTTGAGGTCGCTCGTAACATGACGATATGGGCGGTTCGATGTGTTTTTGGGCATGATATCTAATACAATCTAGGCTAAAACTCTCTCTAGGTTCCGATCCAGCTCCGTTCTTGTACAACACACACCTCAACGTCTATAGCTTAGCAGCGCGAGGTCTCTCCTCTTGGTTGTTTGCTGCCCTCTGAGCGGCATTACGGCCAGCTCTTCGGCCAAAGACGGCACCCGAGGTCAAACCACTTCCGCCAGGATAGTTTTGGTAGAAGAGTCCACCAAGCATTTCTCCGCAGCAGTAAATCCCTGGAATTGGGCGTCCCGTGATGGAATTTACCAACTGGGCAGTCTCTGGTACAACCTTCAGTCCACCAAATGTGAATGTGATTCCACATGTAACCTTGACGGCAAGGAAGGGCCCTTTATCGACGGACAATGCCCAGTTTGTTTTGGGTGGCTCAACACTTTTGGTTGAGGATATAGTCGAGACACCATCTTTGATGGCAGGGTCAAACTTTTTGGGCGATGAGGCATTCTCCTTGCGATTGGCATATACCGCTTCATTGTAATCACGAATGGACTTCATGAAGTTATCGCGATCTCGGAGTCCATGAGAAACGCACTTTTCCGCCAGTTCTTCGATGGTATTGGCGGTGATGCGCTCAACTCGCTCTTCCCGATACTCCTCCGAGCGGAGCATGGGAGATGTTTGCGAGTCCCAAACTTGGAATGCAGTCTGTTCAGGCTGATGCAGAATAGCTCGGCCAAACTTGGCATAGGTATAGTTTCGCAAATCCACTCCCTCATCAACAAAGCGGTTGCCCTCAGTATTAAGCATCAACCCAAGGGGGTAGCCTGACTTGGTGTATTCGTTTGATGCTACACGATCGCCAATATGCGGGTTGGCATTGGCATCCCAGGCCACAGCGTGACAGCCGGACCAATTACCGTAAGGTTGAGCCTGAAGACTCCGGATTGCCATGTTGAGACAGTCGCCAGTATTATGAGGAGTCCCGCGCACCATAGCTAGATCCCAGCCAGGGCCAAGGAATTGGCTTCGCATACGTGAATTAGACTCGAAGCCACCAGCAGCCAGGATGAGAGTCTTTGTTCGAATGGTGGTTTCTACATCATTCTTTTTAACGATTGCAGTGATTTCCTCGCCCTGGTTCTTGGGTGATATCACGTCGATTAGGGCAGTTGACCAAGACGTCTCAATGTTATGAGACTTTGCAGCTTTGTGGAAGTCGGCAATCAGCCCTTTGCCACCATCCGCTGTCTTGAGTGATAGGCCACCCCAAAATTTAATCTTGCCATCGACTGCGTAGGCCTGGCGATTGAACGATAGCTGGTAGCGAATTCCATTGCGCGCAAGCCACTTGATAGCCTCGTTGGAATCCGAGACTAAAATCTTGGCAAGTTCGGGGTCCGAGCGCCCGGCACAGACCTTCTCGAGGTCGGCATGAAAGTCGGCTTCTGAATAGGGACTGAGTTCAATCTTTTCGGCTTGTTCGTCGCTGACGTTGTTCACTATTGCAAGAAGGTCTTCTAGACCCTTATGAGCTATGCGGTAAGCACCTGCAGTGAAGTACGTGTTGCCGCCGACCCATTCCTCAGGGCATTTGTCAATGAGCAAAACGCGGCGAGCGCCTGACTGAGCAGCAGAGAGAGCGGCTGCGAATCCGGCATTGCCACTACCCGCGACGAGGACGTCACAGTCGGTTGGGAGTGTGGTGTGATGATTTTGTGGTTGGTTGACCATGTTCAGAGCGAGCTAGTTGAATAATTGGGAACGGGAGGACAGGGGTTCGATTGATGATGATCAGTGTAATGTACCGACGAAGAGTGGCGAAGTGTGTCTAGTACAATGGGCGGCTTCTATGCACCAACTTCAAATGTATTGAGATACTGCATATATAGAGTGCGTTTTGATGGCAAAGTTACGGATGAATGTTGTCAGAACTGGCATCTTTGGGTTGCTGCTCAAGCGACGCGGACCTTTACATCCCGTAGATATGGATACCACATTACGTTGGTACGTCTCGGGGACTGACTCTCCGAAAGGTCTCCACATCCTTGCTCCAGTCAATGATCTCAGTTCGGCCCCACCACGAACACTCACGTAGTTGGTGTTGGTGTGATGATCATAATCATTCTCATTCGCAGTTTGTGTAGCTTCTAATAATATCTATAATGGTATCGTCGATATTGGTAATGAGTTGCATCTGGCTTCCTGCTGATATTGCCATTCGTATCAATAGATAACATGACCGGAGTGCATAGCAACAAGACTGGCAATGAGCGGCCTAAAGTAAGCAACAACCACAACAGGTCTGTAACAATTTCGCTAATGCATAAGTCGGCCGCAGCGTAGCACCGCCACTTCGATTATCGCAGGCTCTACGGCTGGAGCTGTTGAGATCAGTATGTCACCGCCTTACCTGCAAAAATGGGCGACCACTGTGAATACTAATCAATTATTTGTGCCAGGGATTACATATCCATTCGAGTTTGCAAAAACAAGGACTCAGCTCAATCGCCATCTCCCTAGCTCTCAGAAGCTCCCTTGGCCTCCATTCCCTTCACGGGAATGGTACACGGGATGTACCACTCTGATATTTGGCAACGCACTCAAAGCTGCTACCCGTAAGTCGAGCTGTTTCTACATTGCTTGAAATGACAGAGGTTTACCAATTAGGTTTTGTGGCTTTCGATGCATTCAAGTCATTTCTCGCCGACAAGGAAATCTCAACGGCACTAAAACAGCTATCGCAGGGTTTATGGCAGGGATTTCTGAATCAGCACTGGCCGTGACTCCCTTTGAGAGCATAAAAACGCAGTTGATTGATGGCAAAAAGGCCCCGAGACCGCGAATGAAAGGCTTCTTTCATGGATACTTGCTAATCGCTAAAGAGAAGGGCATTCGTGGCTTTTTCCAAGGATTTGTTCCTTCTACGGCGCGCCAAGCCGCAAACAGCATGGTACGATTTACATCTTACTCGACCATCAAGAAAGAGCTGGAAAAGCGCTCCGAGACAGGGACGATAGGGTCGTTGGGGACATTTTTTGTGGGCGGGCTCGCTGGAATCATCACAGTGTAGAAGCCCCAAATTTTCACACCAATTCTAAGAGAAACAAGCACTAATCATGTGGAAACAGATATACTACGATGCCTCGGCTAGGTCGCCTTTCCCTAAGTGGCGGGATTATCTTCACAGGGTAAGTGTTACTTGGGCGCTTTTCGAGTATTTAAGAATTCTAATCATCTCTAGTTACGAGAAGATTGCTGAGGTGCTCGACGCCTTTGGGCAAGCTCGGGTGGCGCAACAGCCAGCTACCCTGTAGCCCGAGGACGTGCTGAATTTTGGACACGAGAGGGTTTATATCAATTCACACAAAGTACTAGTTTAGATGTATTAAAAATCCTATTTATTCCAGGACACTATTGATTATCATGAAACGTTGGTCTATTCAGATAACTGTGGGCAACACACTAAATATCGCTGTGCTTCATTATGCTGCATCTAATAGGTTCAACATCAACGAACTTCGTAACACCCAATGTGCTTCGAAACCGCATCTAGATAATATACCGGAACCCATGTTGGACATCCTCCTCCAAGGGTCGTCCCACATCTTGTTCCGAATTCTCTTGTTCGTTGATGCTCTTATTCTCACGAATAAGAATCCAGCGAAGCCAAACTGCCAACAGAGCAGCGACAGCCATTAAACCGGCGCATACGCCCAGGGCCAAACGGAAATACGGCTTGTCTTGATCCCTGTAGGTGAAGGGTGTCCAGATGCTTGCGGAATTACCAAAGGCATTGATGAAGGCATACGCCACAGCACGTTTCGCTGGAGGTCGGGGAATCGAGCTGGCAATCCAGCTATATAACGTACCGTTGATGGTCAAGCAGAACATGATGAGAAAGACAGAAAAGTACCGCGGACCAAAGCCATCGGTGAACATGAAAATGAGGAAACCAATGATGGATATAGGGATAGGATAGAACACAAACCAGAATCGCATGCGAAATTTATCGCTAAGAAGGCCGTGTGCAAGGCTGTAGAAGGTGATGAAGATGAAGGGTGGAGCGACAAGAAGTAGTGAGATGATACGGCTGTAACCGAGGGTGGCAGTGAGAGTGGGAAAGAAGTTTTGGAAACCAGCGGCGCCGGTGATGCACATATAAATACCGGCCAGAATATAGACCTTGATGTTAGTAAAGGCTTGCTTGAAGCCTCTGAGCTGGGACTTGGCACCCTAGTCCTCATCAACATCCGAAGCTGCGGCATCAAGGTATATTCGACGGGTGGCTTCAAAGCCAGTTAGCTCAGAGTTCTTGATGAATTTCAAGGTAGGAGAGAGCATACCAATGTGTTTAAGATCATCGGATAATGCCTTCCAGGTTTCAGGGAAGTCTGGGAGAACGTAGCCTGTAATGATTCCAACAAGAATGGACACTAAAGAATGGTTAGGAACGAGGTATTTCCAGCGTTGTGTGTGGGGAACAAACCGGCCCCCTCCAGAATGTAAAGCCACTTCCAAGCTGCCAGACCCCGAACTCCATCTAGTCCACTTAGAATGCCAACAACAATCAGGTTACCGAAGCCCCCAGCTATAAAGGAAGCGGCGAAAAAAAGACTCATGCGAAAGTTGATCTCCTGCTTTGTATACCATTTCTGAAACCAGATTATCAGCAAAAACTGGAGTATCACGAGTAATATCTACCATCTTACCGAAAGACAGAAAAGAATTCCTGGGAATAGAGGAGCCTCTGATTCAAATTAGTTGGTTTGAAGACATGGGTGAAGAATGCGACATACCGACAATACCAAGGATGAAACGACAGATTACGGTACCTACGAAATTATGGACCAGGGATGTAAGGAGCGTGACGAGGCCCCAAGAGCAGCAAAAGAAGCCGATGTAGATGGATGGGCGGCCGAACCAATTCAGTATCATGTTGGAAGGGACTTGCGCAAGGAGGTACCCGACGTAGAGAATGGAGAGACCGAACTGATACTGGGCTGAGCTCAATTTGAGGTCTTCCTCGAGACCTTGCAGCCTGGCGGCAGCGTAATTGTTTCTAATCAGGCTCAGTTAGTAGATGCAGATGCGCACCGCTTAGGAAGTCTTGCCGATCGATCCAGTTGAGCAAATAGACCAACATGATTATGGGCATGATCAAGAGATCAATCTTCTTGCGTAATTGGAGTGCCAACTCCTTCTCACGAGGCGTCAGTTCGGCGATGTCATGGCTTGGACCTTTTTGGATACTGGCATTTTCGAGATGTTGGCCCTGCACCTTCACCTCCTCAGGTTTGTCGAGGGACATTCTTCAAGAGATTGGGAGAGTGTTGTATTAGTGTAATTGCTCAATAATTGTGAAAATTGAGCCATCTATTCATGAATTGGGAAAATATTACTATAGATATAGAGATTTGAGTAATGCTCAAAGAATGGTTAGTTGCAAGCTTGTGCAATCGGAGATTGAAGCTCCAGCCAATCTTGGTGATGGATTGGAATAGCCAACTTATGTTCAGCGATCTATTAAAATAATAAATTGACAATACATGTTATTATTTTATTTTTTTATAAATTATTTTTTGAGCAGTGTCAATAAACATGTTGTTCTCAACGTAGATGCATCTGGAGCCTTTTCCAACTCAATTCAGTGGAGGTTAGCCGGGGTCGGAGGCGTGAAGCGCCCTGCACCAACAGGTCCGTACGCCGGAGCGATTAAGCAGCGAGCGCTACAAAGGGATACATGACATCCTCTCACCCCGCGCCCCCTTGTTGATCGGACACTCTTATTCCAAGACAATAAGCATTATGAGCCCTGAATTGCCTGCCTCCGATGCCCCGGAGACATCGTCGCAACGGAGGCCGAGTGGAGCAGGAGAGACGACATCGCCGCCGCCTCCACCCACTCGTCCGCCTCAAACGCGGCCCAAATCGCTGGCCAAGGCGTGTCTGTCGTGCAGGACAAAGAAGATCCGCTGCGACGCGGCCCATCCAAGCTGCTCGGTGTGTTCGAGCCAGGGCCGCCAGTGTGTCTATCGCACAGAGCAGCCGCGCAAACGGTGAGACTCCGCCTGTGACCGCCCCGCTTACTGACGCTTCGGAGCAGACCAACCTACTCTCAGATACACGAGCTGCAGCGCAAAAACAGAGCTCTTGAGAGGTTCATATGTGCCTTGAAGAACAGCAGCCCCGAGAAAGTCACGGCCATCCTGGATGCTGCAGTTGGTGAGGATGGAACTGTCCGCTTGCCCGCCGCCTACCAAGAAGACGAGGCTCCTCCAAGTGTTGTGTCAGATGAGCTGCTCAGGACTACTAACAGGCCCCCGAGTCGACAAGCCGTTAGTCATATTGACAGTCCGATTGTTTCGTCGGATGATGAGGTCGACATTGCCAACTTCATCTCCCTCGACGAGGTTGGTAAGCCGCGTAGTAGCTTCGGTCCGTCCTCCGCGCTCTACACGCCTGCACGGAGCGATGCGACTCACACGTCGTCTCGTCAACACAGTGCGACCAATGAAAGCATGCGAAATGCCCTCATTGCTCAGGCTGCCCTACAGCGTCAGTATGAACACCGGCTTTCTGCCTTGTCCGCCATCGACGACACCCCCGTCGACCTGGCGCTGCATTTGCTCAATCTCCATTGGATGCGACAGCATCACAGCTTTCTACTAACCTACCGCCCTGCTATCATGCGCGACCTCCAGCAAGGCGGGCCCCATTGCTCCAAGTTCCTCCTCAACGCAATATTTGCATGTGCCTCCAAGTACTCAAAGCTCATAAGCCTCCGTACAGACCCGAATGACCCAAAGACAGCCGGCGTGCGCTTTTTCCGCCGATGCGACGAGCTTCTGATCAAGGAAACGCTCATCTTCCAGCCCACTATACCCACAGTAGTCGGCCTACTTCTGCTCGGGTCCACGTATAACTCAACCGGCGAGACCTCAAAGGGCTGGCTGTACACTGGATATGCTTTGCGCATGGTCTACGATCTTGGGCTGCATCTGGACCCGACCGAAACAACCGACTGTCTGGAGGAGATTGAGATCCGCCGACGCGTTTTTTGGGGAGCTTTCATTTGTGACAAGCTCCAAAGCCTCTACCTTGGACGACCTGTTGCCCTTAACCTTCGCCATTCTCGCGTCTCAACCCAGCTCCTTGACTCGTACGAAGAATTTGAGCTGTTTGGCGGTCCGCCCAATGCCAACCAGTCCGCATCGCTTCCCCTTGAACTGCCGCCAACCCCAATTCGATCCATCTCCACGTTTCAGCAACTTTGCTTGCTCTCTAAAATCATGACCACCATTATCAATCGTTTTTACGTAGTCGGTGCTACATTTTCCAACGCCCAGAATAGCCTGCAAGTAGTCGATAGCGCTCTTGTTCAATGGAAGGAGAGGTTGGCTCCCGATATGGACTATCGCCCTTGGGAGTCGGTCGAAGCAGCGAGGCCCTACCCTCCACCAAATGTAATGATCTTACATACCATCTATCACTCTCTCATCATCCTTCTTCACCGACCTTTCATCACCGACGGCCATCTTCGCTCTGCTACTATTGCTGTGCGGTCTTGGGATCGCTGCACCATGGCTGCACGCTGCATCACCAGCATCCTGATGGCATATCGGGCCGCCTATAGCCTAAGTGGCGCGCCGTATATCCTAGGATACACCGTGTATGTTGCTTGCACCATACATGTTCGCAATGCCGCTGCCCAAGGCCAGAGCGGATATGACCACATGACGCTTTTGGCTGCTGGTCTACGTTGTCTCGACGAACTATGTATACCGAACCCAGGTCTCGTGAAACCGGTTCGCATTATCAGACGGCTCGTTGACGCCAATGCACTTGACGTGAACTCTGGTGAGTCCATAGAAAATTGACCCCAAGGCCCCGACGTGACCTTATACAACGCCGCATCATCTAACAGGATACAGAATTAAGCCCTGCTTTTGACATGTCTGTCGCTAGCATTGATGTTGACGCTATCCTTAGCATGTTCCCACCCACAGGAGTTGTTGCGGATGACAGCGATGACATAAATGGGCTTGGGTTTCGTGCAGGAATGGACCTGTCGCTCCCATTTGACCCGCTGTTTGGCCTAATGGGCAGTTTTGAGTTGTCCCAGTTTGCCGTCGACTTAGAAGAGCCAGCTATTATCAACGATCAATAGGTTAATGAATCCAATATGCAATATCTTAGTTATTGACTGTTTAACTCGTTTAACTAACAGAATAATTTATGTCATGACCAACAAGAATTTACTCTAAGCTATGCACGCTAATAACTCCACAACTTCGGAACACCATCATGTACTTTTCCCTACCACACCTTTCCTCGTGCCAACAGCTTATCATAGACGGCCTGTTGCTTCTCATCTGGTATGGGCGGAAACACTGGCTGATAAATGCCTTGCCCATTGTGATAGTTCGGCCCTACCTCGTAGCACTCGCCGCTGGTCTTGTTATCCCCAAGCAACTGCATGCACGCATGTACAACACCATCAATTGGAGTCAAAAGCCCTTCTCGAGTAAGAATATCATAAAACTCATTGGTGGAAAAGCTTGTTTTCATGACATTTGGGTTCACCGAGTTTAGGGTTATACACTCGTCGACCAGTGACTTGCCCCAAGACCGTACAAGACCAGTGACCGCGTGCTTGGACGTGGTGTAGATGGGGAGACTGGGGCAGCAATAAATGCCACAGAACGACCCAGCGATAATAACTAGAATCGGGATGATTCGTGGTCAGATTCTCCAACTCCTTTCGGCAATTGAATCGGAAAACTCACTTTTACCACGGAAGCCATATTGATCTAAAGTTTGCCTGCGAAAGTGCTGTACGGCGAGAGAAGCAGTATATAGCATCCCAGTAGTGTTGACATCGATTACCGAAAGGTTAGGCTTCTGAAAGCCCCCCGTTTGAGCAGATGAGGACGTCTAATCGTTTTCTCCAATGCCAGCAAAGGGGAAGACATAGTTGATGCGGCCATAACGGTCCACCGCTTGCTGGAACGCGGCCAGCTGCGAATCCAAGCTGCTAACATCGACGACAGCAAAATCACCTCCTAGATCCTTGGCTGTTTTAGCAGCACCACTGGCATCACGATCTGCGACGAAGACATTGATACCCTGCTCCACTAAGCGAGCAGCCACTGCTTTTCCTAGACCACCGGAGCCTCCAGTAATGAAGGCAGACTTTTTTCCCTGCATTTGGCGTTCTTGGACTCGGACAACCGACAAGAAAAATTGGCTTGTAATTGGAGTGACAAAGCATTAAAGGTTTTGGTCTATGTGTGTTGGTTTGGATTCACGCCAGAGTCCGTCGTATTATATTGGTCTTGATTCAGTCCTTGTTTGGTGGTGCGGGGTGTTGGGCGTGCCCCTCGGCTGATCTAGCCCCGGTCGCTTGCAAGCCTCCCCTATCACGGACTTCCAGGGCGGGGTTCTGGCCCATCTTGATCTAAAAACTGTTATTTTTGCTAGATTTGAGTCAGAGTCACATGGAAATGGCTCCCGGAGACTGAACCTCCGGTCCGAATTACGGGTGTGACTTTGAGCTAGGTTGGACTTTGGTATTCTGGCCCAGCAAATTGTTGACGCGAGACAGCATCCGAACCTTTCTGCTGTCTGGGTTATTTAGTCCGTCCTAAAATTCATGCTTTTACTTGGGAGTTTCTCAGACCTCCAGATGAAACAGCAGCTGATTACGAGTTGACATATAGTAGGACACATGCATCAATACTGCCAGCATTCTTGATAGCTTCTTTTTGCATCACATACGCCACCCCCTTTCCGAACATTGCTCCAATGGTGCAACCAGTCCTTAATCCGCTCACACACAGCAAAACACCATAGTTATAAAGTTCTTCAATCAACGCCGGGGCCACCGTGCGGGCGCAGTGATTGGGTAAAATTAAATAGTGAGAGAACAGCTACCCAAGCTTGAGGGCTGGCACGGATTTTAAATAAATGGCGTACCAGTGGCTGGGACGTTCTCTCCCGTAATAAATTTGTGCGCGCGTCTCAGCCACTTGGGGCCCGCACCTTCTGCGGGCTTGTGTTTCCTCCACTGTCGGGTTAATCTTAGTCGAAGCTAAAACGCATAAATTGAAATGCCGGTACGAACTCACTTAGCCATGTTAGCAGTATTCGAAGCACTGCCTCGCCCTCTCGGGTGCGCCGACAAGGCGGTCTACTGGGACTATCTGCCTCACCATAAATGGATAAATAAATGAGAATACCGTTCACAGCTACAATTGCGATTATCACACCGTCGAAGCGACTTGAACGCCATTGCCAGTCTTTCCCAAAGCTAACAAGAGCTATGAAGATGCTGTCCAGTGGTAAAGCGTTGAAACGAACCAGGGCGTCGGCACCTCGGGTTAGAACTGGATGCAAAACATGGTGCGTCGGCTAGCTCCGGTAAATGTCCTGAAAATATCACACGCTGACTTTCGCCAACAGCAAGTCAATAGCCCTTTTACCATAGGCACCCTATTTTCTGAGGTTACATACTTACCATGGCAGAACCCGTCACCTCAAGTGTGATGAAGCGAAACCTACTTGTCTCCGATGCAAGAGAGACGGCCATATGTGCGATGGCTACCATCCTATTGAGCCACGAAGGCCAAATCAGAAAAAGCGCCCAATCCTACAGAAACTACAGCCCCTAATCGCATATCCCAAAGTTCCAGAAATACAACGCCCCATCCTACCAATCGAATTCCGTCTATTCCACTATTCCCAAACAAACACATTGCAGGAGCTTAGAGCAGCACTCACTCCAATGGAATTTTGGTACTTCCACGCTCTGCCTCTTGCTCATGCAACGAAGCCTGTGAAGCACGCCATTTGCGCCCTGGGAGGTGCGCATAAGCTTTTTAGGATGCTGTCATTGGGCTTCACAAAAGATACCTTTGCCATTCAGAGATTAGAGGGCGAGCCAGTCCAACACTACAACCAGGCTATTCACCACCTGAAGATGTTTTGTTCTGCACCTTCGTGCCTGAATATGGAAGTCATCCTCACCTGCTGCGTCATCTTTGTTGGTATTGAAATTCTCCTGGGTCGATATTCTGATGCGATTCGCCGTCTGAAAGCGGGTGCTGCTCTTTTGACAACCGCTTGGCAAATATTTTATGTTAAATCTGTCAAACAAGAACAGAAACAGCAACAGCCCCCAGAGCCAGAGCATTCATTGTTAAACAACATCGCAGCTATATTCACAACTCTAGGGCATGACACTACCGTGTACTTTGGAAGCGAGATTATTCCTCAAACCAATTATTCGGCACCCGACTTCGAGCTTTATGACTCTGAAATCCCGTTCGGTTCTGCATCAACCGCTGCAAACTCACTCTTCAAAATCGGGGCTCAGCAACATGGAAACAATTGCCGCAGCCATACACATAGATTTCCCAATGTGAACCAATATGTGTCACCAAAAGAGCTCTTACTTGGGTCCTTTGGGAGCTGCGAACCATGTATGGTTTCCATGAGACCCCCGTACTCCAACTGGTGCAAAAAGTTTGTTTTGTTAAAAGACCAGGTTGATCTGCCGACTCTTCCGACGTAAGATCAGTTCTTAATCACAACCCTTTCAATGGTCCAAGACTTTTGGGCGGCAGTGTTTCAAATGAGAGACGATGCTGCCGGTCTAGATCCGCACTTGTGTCTTCGGCTAATCAAGAGTGCTGAGACTCTAGTTCAGGCTGGACTGCTCGAAGCATCACCAGTCTTTGCCTTCGAGGCAAATGTGGTTCCCATCCTTACATTTGCGGGTATGCTATGCAGCGAGCCAAATGTTCAATGGAGGTACGTGAGAACGCTTTCTAAGATGAAAAGAAAGGAAGGAATTTGGGATAGTAGCGAAGTTTCCAGCATTTTGGAGCAATCATTGGTTGCAAAGGAGAAGGGTCTCATTTCACTCAAGATACAAACATGGAAGGTTCCAAACTGAGGAGACTCCGTGTCACTGGGCGACTCTTTATCTCCTAGTCCTGCAAATGGTATAGTATCGTTATTGCAGGACGGGGTTTGGAGCTTTTAGTATGTAGTAATTTGTGGTTTCGTTTTCATGGAGAATGGCGTGGAAATACTCAATAGAGTATGCAATAACACGGTTTTATTGAATGAACACGGGGATTAATAGCCGAACGCGGTAGGCTTCCTTCATTCCAGATGAACTGTTGAAAATTTGCAGCCTCCTGGTCCAATCGGTTCTGGCCTCGTTTTCGTTCAATGTGCGAAATTACAACTCAAAAAGTAATTTCGAGTGGGACGCGATGGTGGATAGACCCTAAAATAACAAGGCAGATCCCGGGCTATCTAACTAATCAAATTCTATCGCCATCGTCCTCGCTAGGTGTGGGTCGTGCCAGGCTGAATGTAGGGCGTGTGGTGTAGGGCGCAGGGCGTAAAGGTCGATAATCGAATCCTATTTGACGCGACCGCTGAAACTTGATCAAGGACACGGACATCGGCGAATTAATCCTGTACTACTTTCTCCGCCTTCTCAAGAAAACCCTCTGTATTCCTTTTGGGTGGTTGTTGCCACTTAGTTGCCTCTGAGGCAGATTCCCATTCCGCGAGACGAGTAGCTCGCCCCCAAGTTGTATGCACAGATCATCAATATCCACAATATCAGGTTTTTGAGTGTAATTCATGTAATCGGTGCATCAAATAATTTAGCAGACAATGTCTACACTGACTTGTACAGATAGAGGCTGCCAGGCTTACTCCATCTCGATCGAGTCTGAGCCAGTTGACGTTCCAGCGCGTCTTTCATCAAAGTATAAGTCGTATATCCCATCCCCAGACACCAGTTCGCATCTATAAATCCATAGTCTCCCACTCTTAGAGTTCTCGTCTTCAACATCAGTATCTGATGCGACTAATCGTAACACCTTTGCGATTGCAACTGGTCCACCAGATGGAATTACAACCCGATTCGCAACTAAAGCAGCTGCCACTCCAAGAAACAACTGCAATCCAGCAACTAAAATAAAAATCAACAAAAGATAGTTCCAGTGCTCAACGATTAGCTGGTATCCTTCGCCAGGAACATCCCCTTTCACGATAAAGGGTGAGCTGTTTTCAGGTGCCATAGCTACTACCCCGATAGCAAAGATTGCAATCAGTTTGTTCATAGCCTCAGGGTCTCCAACGACGGGCAGACCAAACAATGATCCTGCTGGATAGATCTGATACTGAATATCCGTATTATTGTCCAAGGATGGAGCCGCATATCCTTGCAAGGCGATTCCCGCCGTTGCCATTTCCCTCAATTCTAGTCCTATTTCATGTTCAGGCAATGATGCCCCAGTCACATCAGTAGTGCTAACATTGCATGTATAATACCATGACTCCTGAGCCACCTCCAAGGCAGAGATTACACTACAGCCTGGGCCACAGCTAACTGTTGTATTTGTGACGTATGTGGTTTGGTTCAGTCCTCCTTGAACAGGCATACTCACGATTTGAGAATCCCAGACTTGACCAATATCGTAATCAGATGAGAAGTGTTCATACTTTCACTTATAACGCGCCAACTCTCGCACACGACAGAGGAATTTAGTGTGCGTTCCATGGCGACAATTAAACCTGCGTCATTATAGGATTCTGTAGTCGCCACCTCATGGAAAAGATACGAACAATATGTAGAACCACAAAATATTAGTGAATCTGAAGGGTTCCATATCGATCCTTTGCGAGAATCTCGCTTGTATTGCCTATAGGATACGCAAGAGAGAGCTGTCCATAACTACGGCATACGTCAGTCTATTAGGGCACAGCGATGACATAAATATCTGGTTCTTGTTCTGAAAAGAGTTTACCTGTTTGTTGTAAATTGCTGAGCCTCTTTGGAGGTCGAGAGTTCGTTCACGAGCTTCAGTTGTGTCTCAATAGAACTCATATTCGGTATACGAATGTTACCTGAAGCAGATAGAATCGCTTTCGTGTTGGAATCTTCAATGGAATAACATAGACCAATGACAGCGACCGCAATTTGAGCTCCCTATTACCAATCAGTGATATTTTGTGAAAACATCGATATATTCTTTACCGCGATTAATAAAAACTACAAAAGCGCTGCGGCATGGATAGTGTAATGTCTCGTCTTCATCGCGAGCAAAATAATGTTCAAAACGCTATCACTTCCCAATATCAATTCAATCTATGAAGATTTAGCGACGAAGGGACATGGAGTCAGACTGTGCTAACCTTGCGAAGAGAGCGATATTCCCGACTTAAGATCCACCAGCGAATGTTTCGAACTATTTCGTCGAGGCCTCGGGTAACTGACAATCCCATGCATATCGATATGCCAGTCACCAGAGCGTTGAACTGACGCTTTGTTGTGATTTTCATAAGTGTATCCTGTTTTGAATAGAGGTACACAGCAGCGTATAACACCATGGCAGTTGCTAAGGTAGGAACCCATCCTAAAATCACAGTTAAGATGATGGTGATATTAGACTTCTTAGCACCCCTTAGCCCACGAAGTCTCCCTCATCTGGAGACTATCTCCATGTTGTTTGGCACGAGACCTAGATTCTGTTAGCTCATAGACAAACGAAGCTGGTGGCTGCAGCTAACTGTTTGAGAGACGGGCAAAGGGCCGGTGCATCTCAATTAGATTGGTGAATCAAATGGGTGACAGATTTCCCACTGGGAGGAAGAAGCAGTACATGACAATAGTAAATAGGACTGCTTGTCCGAAATCGAGTGTCTAACATTGGGCCCGTTCCCAAACAAATGCGACCAGATCCATGGCAAGTTGCACAAGCCCGGGCCACTAATTGGCCTGAGGATGACAAGCTAAAGATGGAGTACTCTCAACCAATGATTGTAGAGCCAGCGTATTAGGAAGATGCGCTAAATTTCAGTCGGCCGAAAGTTCCAACAATGACCCACTGACTACGCCTGATTGAGCGTGGTTGGGGTCTCCAATTTGACCGCGAGAAGCGACACCGACCCCAAGGTGGTGCACGCCCGTGTGTGAGAAATAAGGCTAGCTATAACTACAACCACAAAATCTCCTTGCCTACACTATGATACAGGGTAGGTTCAATGAGTTTGATGGAATGGACTTCATCATGAATTACTCTGATGCCATTCAGCGAGGTGGCACTAATGAGCGCGCCGTTTTTTGTTTTTTTTTGATGTCAAAAATCAGTGGGTAGGATAGGGATTTGCACAACTGGGAAGGACTTGGATTACAAGAATAGATAGGTATACCCAGCTGAATTGACCTCAATCAATTCTGTGGCTCCAAAAACATTTCCAATTCGCGAGCCTCATCGTTTGGAAATTGTTGAACAAATCTCTCAAAGCTTCCAACTATTCCCAAAAATCGCACATTTGGGTCCCAGAATAGGGTTGCTGGGACCAAAGCTGTAGAAGTGATGGCATCAGTGCATGCGCAAATATGTGGGCCATGAATACTTACTTCCATTGGGGTTTACCCAAGATGCCGTAATTTTCAGCGTGTCCTGATCTACAGACCACTACAATATTTCAACAGTACGACCTTAATATCGTGAGATGGCTGAGCTTACAATGGCAGATTGGACTGTTCCCGAATATTCACTGTAACGATTAATCGAGTTGTCGGTCTTATCTTGCGCCCTGTGTCCTGGTAGCGCTGGAATTTGTTAGAGTCAAGTAGGCAAGGGTAAGGGGAGAACTGAGACGTACTGGGTTTTGTGAAGGCGAGGTATGCGTAACTACATCGAGCATATCTAGTCAGACTCAATTGCGTTGGTGGACGACAACAACTTACTGGTAGCTCTCTATCCCAAAGGTCAGATCCTGGTCACTGCTTCCCGTTACGGCACCCAGACGCGTGAGCTCAGAGAGTACATGTGTGTGGCCGGGATCATCGCGGATAAGATCAACCTGCGAGACGTTGCTGGCTGTTGGTGGCGATTTGAATGAGACTTCCAAGGCGTTGGACTTGATCACAGTATAACTGGCATACCCAGGGTCAGGAGCTTGTTTGGAAATATAGCCAAACTTGGTGCTGTCTTTGTTGTTCAAGCGAAGAACACCATGGGTGTGTATGGGCGAACGTTTAACGATATTTGTTGCTGCTGAGGTTGATTGGGTTGCAGTGACAGCAGTCGTCGTCACTACTCCAGTGGTTGTCACAGTTTCTGCAGTCGTACTAGGGTCAATATCTGTAGCGGTATCGACAGATGTAGTGGTATCGACGGTTGTAGTGGTGTCGGCAGCTGTAGTGGTATCAGCAGCTGTAGTCGTCTCAGTGACAGCGGTTGATTCAATGACCATGGTAGTCTCAATAGCCGTGGTTGTCTGGATAGTCGCAGTCGACTCGACTTCGGTAGTTGATTCTATAGCGGTAGTTGTTACTATAGCTGTAGTTGTTTCGCTGTTCGTGGTCGACTCCGTAACTGTAGTTGACACGACTGCAGTAGTCAACTGGGTAGTAGTGATTATCTCAGCTGTTGACGCATAGGCTGGTGCCTTCTGCTTTTTGCGGAGCTCCCGCAACTTAACCGGTTCTATGATAGTCGAATCAATTGTGGTGGTTGATCCTGTAGTAGGCTGGGCTGTTGACTCAGAATAGGTCTCAGTACTCATACTGCTAGTGTCGACAACTGGGTCGGGGCAGATCTCAGTGATCTCGTTGCTTGTCTCAACGGCCGGCTCAGTGCAAGACTTGGAGATTGCTTCAAAGGTCGGACTGGGGGCCGGCTCTGATGCAGAGATGACAGGTACTAGATGCTCAGCTTCGTGGCCGATACCAATCTCGGTTCCAGCACATTCGATGTCGTAAAAGGTATAAGGGGAGTTCTCATCATAAATAAAGTGGGCAGCGACGTGAGTAGAAAACAGAATGCATTGCGAAGAGCTAGTGGCATAGCTCTTACAGGCCACAGTGGAGATACAGAGCTTTCGACAGTCTTGTAAGCGACACTTCAGGCTCCTGATCTTGAGGGGATAGGGCTTTCCACCGCGAATGCCACACGAAAGTGGGACATTTCTTTTTTCGTTCTTGGGCGATCCAAGATGGCCTGTGTCGAACTTGACCGGCGGGACCACGGCCGAGACGAGCGGGAGAGCAAGGCTCAGGAAGGAGAGAAGATGCATGCTAGACAGAAAGAATCTGGAAGAGGATGCAGATATTCCTTTGCATGGAGAGTTTCAAATGTCCTTATAGCTGTCACAAAACCCCAGTAATGGACACTATTTCCTCTATTTGCTCATGACATGGTTATTCATCTCTAGGGCATTTAACTTTTGTTTTTGTTCAGTACGAGCACTGATTTGAACTTTCAGCAGATGCCTTTAGCTTCCCTTCTGCATGATTCACTTCCGCAACGGCCAGAAAAAAGCCTCATTTTAGATGCTCAATATTCTCTAAAAGTAGTTGCTTGTATTATCGAGGTATAGTAAATAAATTTGAACGCCTGCTCGCTCTTTTTGGCCCGATTGATTTTGGCATCGCTGGTTTGGTGTTTTGCGTGGCCTCGATTTACGAACCGATTTATCGTGCATTCGCGACAGAAAGTTTGCTACCAATATGATTTTGCTCGAAATGCGCTCATGATGTGGTTTTAATATACTCCTACCAAGGTTAGCTTGCGTTTGATTATCTGTGGCCCCGGTTATTGGCCAAATAAAATCGAGGAGCCTTTACGTTTGTGACTCCATAACCGTGCATATTAATCACTGTCTCCGGGTAGAATTATTATTGCACAAACCATTTGTGCGATTTAGTAGTGTAGTGTGAGATTCTGTACATCAGCTATTTGAGCTGGGCATACAGTTTAGCTACTGGAGATGACGACTGGCGCCACCCGGGGAAATAGGTGAGTTAGAGAGAGGGAGGGAGCAAGATACGAGTGAGAAAAAGCCTGATATTATCTTTCATCAATCCCTACTTTGGGTGCCTGGATTAAATACCGCGTCATACGTTGCTACCAGGTGAACTTCCGCGCATAACCGGCCCTTCCCAGTACTGCCCCCATGATCTCCATCCACCCGATGCTCATGGGCCCCGACATTTGCCACAACATCAACCAGAGTAGTGACGATCAAATACGCGCCTGGCCACATCGTATTCGATGTCAAGGGTCTCGGTGGTGTTTTCCTTGGAGAAGATAGAGTGGTCGATGCGAAGCCAGCAAAAGTAGTAGTTGGGTTTCGACTTCATGTCGCTGTTGTTGAAGGCGCGCACCATGTTGTCGTAAATCTTCTTGGTCACCATCCAGCTGTGGAACTGAAACTTGTTGACACGGTGCTCGACCAAAAGGCATTCGTAGAGACCAAGCAAGTTGCTCGCTTCTTCTACAGTGGCACACATATCGAAGTAGAAGTCGGTACGTGTCTGTTGATCGGTAGGGAAAGAGCGGTTGTGAATGCAATCCATGAGTTTATCTGCCAAGGTGGGCTCGCAAAAAAAGCAGACAACCCTTCCCTCTCTACCGTGCACTTCGGGGCAATTTGATACGCAGGACTTGTGGAGCCTGCATTCGTAGAAGTGAATACTGTCCGTTTCTTTTCCACAGGAGACACAGTGTCCGCGGGGAGAGGGGCGGTTCTCAGACATGGCAACGGGTTATCGTGAGATCCGCTAATCTCGAGATGGAAGGCTGCTGACTTGACTCGTAAAAGGTTATACAAGGCTGGAAGTCGGGTAAGGAAAGCATCATACTCACACTGATGGCCGCGAGCGAGGGTTGAAAGAATGTTTAGAGTGGGATTGAGAAGGGAGACATGTTGTTGAGTGCGAGTGCCTTGTTTGGCTACGCATTTTAGGTGCCAAAAAAAGCACTGTGATTCACTGAGAAGCGCAATTGGTCAGGTAACATGGAACTGATGACCTCTCCTCTGCTGTGGTCAGCCGTCAGCGAGTGCCAGCTTGCGCCACGCAGCTGGGAAGAAGATTGCATCTTGCCTTGCTGCTCTGTGTGGCCTGGTGAATAATGCTTCCGCTTGCTCCAACGGGCCATCCACGTACTTGGTGCCTCCACGCTGGATACGATATGATCCGGTTGGACATTCTTTGTGCAGACTTCTATCAGTATTTGTTGTTTCCACGGGTTAGCTTTCATACTTGTGATCGGCTGCGTAATTGTGCCCGCCCGCGACAAAGAAATTGGAAACTTGTACAATCATCTGAGCAAAAGACCTCATTTTATGTATCTACCAATTAACCTGGACATATTTCGTCGGCAAAAGTAACCTTTATCAAATGCATCCAAGCCATCACTTCTGCGACCCTTCGTTGAGATAGATCTCTCAGATTTAGCAAGCACTTAGAGATGACTGGCCCTTGCAACTGGATGTGGTATCAACTTCTGTGCTCTTTCCATTGCCCTTCTGCACTCCCTTGAACTCCTGGCAAACCTTCTTGACGCCAGTGCCACATGATCCCGAGATGTTGGCAGTGTCTCCATAGTTCGAGTTAATGCCAACAAGATTAGAAACATTTTTGGCCTTGACGTTCTGAATAACAACGTTTCGGGGTCCTCCGTTGTTGGTGCAGTCACCGCAGCCTCGGTACAGCTTGCCCGCATTAACGACGGTAAAGTTTCGAATCGTCACTGTTCCGCGACCGTTGTGTTGAACAACCTTGTCCTTGGCCTCTTGAGCACCGCCGCCCTCGATAAGGACACTTCCAGTGCCCAGAGCAGAGATGGCGTCTAAACCAGATCAGCGTTAAGATTCGCGACAATTCATAAGAACAACTGTACCTTCACAGACATCTCGGAACCACACATTCTTGAGAGTGCATTTACCACGACAGTGGATGCCCTCAAGTTGGTCTTTTCCAATGATGACGTTGCTAAGAGTAGCACCATCTTCAAGAATGAAGACGGCGTTATTGCTACCAGTATCGTCGTCATTATCGCAAGCACGACCCCGATCGTACTCCTGGTTTCCAAGGTCCTTAGACCCGGAAATGATGCTAGGCTGGGTAAGATGCTGAATTGACCCAACACGGGTAGGAATATTCAGGGTTTGGGCAGAAGCCGTGGCGGCAACAGCCAAAGCGAAAAGAGCTTGTTGGAAGTGCATTTTGAGGATGAAATTGAGATTTAACAGGATACTCTACGAGATGAGCAGGCGATTCTTGTTCTTCAGGTTGTTCTTACTGATTGAGTGAAGAAGTAAATGCAGTCAATAGACCTTTGATGATTTTATATATGTTTTTTCATCTAGCTGTTTTAGAAGACTTTGGCCCAAACGACTGCAAACTCCAACCATCTAGATATTTCTCGAAAGTTGCTTGGTGGAAAAAACAACAACATGCCTACAGTGGGGATGATCACGAGACGAATATTCAGTGCTGTGTTTTACTTGGGGACCCGGAAATGATTCTCTACTCGCCTATTCACTAACACCTGTCGGATGTCGAAGACTTCGTATTCAGCCTCAAGGCTCCAGGCGCTTGGACGTATTTGCCATTTGTGGACAATAAGTCCCGGATTGACAGGTCCCGAGTGTTTATTTAGTGGGCTGATGTCAATCCTGTCAGAAAAGTCACCATCAAGAGATCCAGGGCCATTGACTTGTCACAATACAGGGTAATACGGCTTCTCTTCGTCCTCTCAAACAAGCCAAGCGGCGAGAACACACACAAGATGAAGAACAGCGGGGGTCTCGTGCCTGGTTCAATCAACCAATACGATATTTTTGTGCTTCATAAACCTAAAAACTGGCGCACGATGCTATCAGCCTATTGAACTTTGAAAACAGTTGGTATGTCTCCTTCTTGATAGAAAGATCGTAATGGGGGCTTAATGAACGCTACATGTCATGTTCGAGATCCACTCTTCCAAGACAAGCCAAAGAAAATCTCGGAAAAATTGTCCGGCCTAACTTCTCATGTGGCAAACTCTATTGTACCAAGTACGACAAGCCAGCCTTGATTGGTGGAAGAGCTCAGGGCAATGAGAAATTTACGGATGGATCACGGAGGTATTGCTGCGAAGTGTCATGCCATGATCGTGTTCCAATTTGAGATGTCTAATGGGCATCCAGCGATTGAACAGGCTCGTACTTGCGAAGGGACTGCTTTTATTGGCTGCCACCATCGGATCTGCCGGGCCTGATGCAACCCGGCATAAAGGAAGTACGGAAGGAGATGAAAGCAGTTTAGCGAACTTAGTATTAGGTTATGCTCTAAGTTATGCTCATTCGAAACCGGTGATCGCTCGATGTCAATGCACGATCGGCCGAGTGGCCGAATTGAGTGGAGACATAGCTCCCGTAGCTGAGAGGAGTGAAGAGGCGAAAGGCCTATTTCACTGGCGCAACATGAGTCAGGATAAAGGGGGAAAAGGTAAGATTTGCTTTGACATAAAATATCGGGCTTGTAGAGGAACTGAAGCGATGAGGACATTAGGTAGGGCTGGATCCCTTGGGGAAAACAAAGTCGCGTAGTGATACCGGCCCCCCCGACCGTTGTCAAAGAAAGGGGGTAGTTCCAGCGCACTCTAGGATGAGAAAGAGGATGGAAAGTCATTTGGCTAATGAATGTGTGCTACGATGGCTCACCCAGGCACTGCAAATCGCCGATTCGAGCATCAGCTAAAGTCTCGCAACCAATAATAATTTCGATCAACTGCGGTTGCCTAATCATTATGATGTTCTATATAATTTCCCCAATCTATTTGATTCCAACTCGAATCTATTGGTGGCGGCAGGTTCCAATAGCCACTCTCGACGCAGCTGTCTGTTTGGTGGACAAACGATGGACAAGCGTGATTGGCGATACCATTGACCTAACCTGCTTTGGATCACGGGGCGAAGTTCTCTGCCATGCGCCACCGCCCTCGCCTTGACTCCAAAAGTTCAACTCCACAATCTCAACTCCACAATCATCGAACTAGTGACGGATCGGTACAAGTGGAAAAATGCCGACGACTACCTTGCTGTCGCTGCCTCATGAAGTTATTGGGTATATTCTCATGGGTCTCTCCCGAGAGGATATTAGCCAACTCCGACAAGTATGCCGCCAAGCGCAGGCAATGACGTGGCCTCGATTTGGCCAAAAGTATTTCGGATCACGTTCTTTCATGATTGAGCGACGAAGCCTCGATGCTCCCGCGACATCTCTGCCCATCCTACAATTAGTCAAAATATACATACACTAGAGATATGCGTTGATCATCTGCTTCCTCTTGACGAGCTTTCCACAGTAACACCACTCTGTCACCTCTTCGATAGTATAAGGCAGCTTTTGCTAGAGCATCAGGGCGTCCCGACATTGACCGCGCAATACAATGGGGCTGCTGAAGATCTGAAGGACGTCAATATTCCTGGTTATATATTCAATGATAGAGGGAAAGTGAATCGAAACGCATATTCTCAATGTTTCCAAGCTCAAGAACGCCTGATGCTAAGCAAAGATACTGAGAAATGTCTTACCGAAGCAATGAGCCGTCTGGGCCAATGCAAACAAATCAAAATTGGTGACGGCAGACTACCCTGGGGCTTTTATGAACTAAAAAGAGAAATTGGCATATTGCCTCAGAGAACGCTCACCTTCGAATCTGAACACAGTATTCAATCTGTGCAGCAAGTCTTACGTTTAATTTTCGCAGCCATAGCCAAAAGTGGCACACACGCGGACACGCTGCAAGTTAGCATCAGCGCTCTCATGTATAATGCGAATCGCATGAATCCTGATATACTTGCCAGGGCGAACATTTCACCAATGCCTCAAATCCGTTCGTTATACATTACTTTCGATCCAAGAACGCCCAAGTCCACGTCAAACAAGTCGAAATGGACCTCTGACGCTTTTCAATTTTTCAGATCATTTCCAGAAATACCCAATCTTGATTGGGAGTTCGAATATCGCGACTCCGAAGCGCGTTTCTCAAATCTATGTGAGGAGCTTTACGTACCGAACTTGAAGGTGCTACATCTGGGAGCAGTCAGCTGTAAAAGAACGGAGCTTGAATTCTTCCTTCTTCGTCATCGCGACACTCTTGGAAGTATTTCGCTAAGAGACATCTAATCTATGGCAAAGCGCCAAAGGCCGCACCTAACCAAGGTTGGCAGTGGCTTATTGAGACAATTCGCGATAGCCTGCCAAATGTTGTCAGTCTAACTCTAGCAGAGCTATCACATGCATTTCATCAACTAAGTTGTTTCCGAGACGACTAAAAGGGTTCTAAAAGCAACTGACAAGAAAGGGCTCGATGAAATTATTGAACTACTTTCGGATGAGTAATGTTCAATTGGTTCTAAGTATTCATGTGATGAACGTAAAGTCGTTATTTGCGTCTGGGCAGTGAATAATGTTTCGCTTTCAGTGTCGTGGGTCATGGGGTATTGGCTGGTTGGGCGTCGTGGTGGTAGTACTGTCAATTCTTTTTGATTCTGGTAGCTCTAATATATGTAGAGACTAAAAGCTTGACCTTTCGGCCACCTCAGCATTCTCCACAATTTCGGGTGATCTTTGAGATACAACTCGATGCCGGTAAACAGCTTCCTTGACCAACCCTGGACGAACCAATACTGTGACTCGAAAATACTAAGTAGCAAAGCAAAGTAAGATAATAGTAACATAGCGTATGGATTTGTGTCTCGGATATCAGTCATGATGTTTTCTGGGATAACATATGCTAAGAACATCAACATCCCGATTTCGATATGAGTCCCTGCATGTGCAATAAGAATGGCTGCTTTTCGCAGTTGGAATACAGCTTCCTCATAGTCATGCCGGCTGTCCTCGGGCAGGTTCTTATGAAAGAAGGTCGCAAGATCGCGTAACGATTCAAATATATCTAATGGAAGTCGACTGTGGTCCAATGGGGGATCAGAACTTCGAGGTGCTGTTAGATACTTCATAGTTCCTTGCTGCAAATGACTAGCGCCTTACTTGAAATTATCTCCATCTTCATCAATAATCCAAACTCCGCCAGACCAAGGCGCGAACGGTGTCCCAGCAAGACTGCCTTGAGTCGGTGGATGCGTCATGCGAAGACCCCGAATCAAGACAAAGATTTTGGAGAGTTCGGAAACAGCATCGAACTCAGGCACTTGGCTAATGTGTTCCGGCAGCGACAAGGCATAAAGAGCGATTGTAGACGAAAAGCAAAATAGTGGCGGCCAGGTATCTTTACTAAAATTGGTCAATGAGACGCGAAACCCTTCTAGACCGGCAGTTAGATGATAAGTAGCGAGGTTGTGGTATTTTGTTCGTTGGGCGGGTAATAAGTGCGCTTTGTGCAAGGCAGCGATAGCTAGGGTACCTTGAATAACAAACGGTGAAATATAGCCTGTCTCCGGTACAACAACCCGCCAGACGTAT
The DNA here is from genome assembly GCA_017140755.1 of Calonectria hongkongensis. Taxonomy (NCBI): domain Eukaryota; kingdom Fungi; phylum Ascomycota; class Sordariomycetes; order Hypocreales; family Nectriaceae; genus Calonectria; species Calonectria hongkongensis. The sequence continues at coordinate 1,235,670 of JAACJA010000017.1, forward strand.
TGCATGTCAGGGCGAAGTGCAATCGTATTGGCTGTAGTTGTAGAATAGTGATGCATGAGTTCCAAACTATGATCGTGGCGCTTAGCCACAGGATCCAGGAGTGGAAGAGGGACCTGATCAGGGCTCATTTGCACACTTCTAGTTACTTCAGAGGCTGAAACAGAAACCGGAGGAGGACCAGAAGCAGCGCCTCTGGCGGGGTAGATATTGGTAGGAGAAGCACCTGGTGTGGAGAAGCTGCAGGAAACATCACGCCGAATACAATTGAAGCAAGATGGACGGACTTCATCACACTAAAGGATTATTTGTCATAAGAAAACGTGCTTTGCGGATATTGGAACCACAATTGGAGGAGAGAAAATCTGGTGGATGTCATACCTTGACCTTCCTGCGCTTGCACTCAATACATCCTTTCCTCGACTTGGTGTGGATACGCCGCATTTTTGCCAATAATTGCGGGGAGCCTGGCAGCGTATGGGTGCGAGACGGCGCAGTTGGCTGGCAAATCAACCCGAATGTACGAGCGGGTTGAGGAGGGGTTGAAAACACGAGTAACAGATACCTGTAAAGATGACTGATTGCAGATAGCAAGTTATTTTTCACAAGGGGCGGGCAATTGGTGAATCTTATGAAGTGCGAGCGAGTACGTCGGTGCTTAGCGGGCTCTAGCGTGCTCGCTCAGCCTCAAGCGAGTTAACGCTTTGATCACAAAGAGTACGATGCCATTGGTAGTGACAGGCATGTTTCTGTTGAAGCAATGCCTCATCAGAAACTCAAATTCACAATTGATACACCAACAAAGGCTGCTAGAGTGGCTATCAGGGCCGGTTACTAACCTATTCATTTAGCCGGCGCCTGTTGAAGTAGTTTTTAACATCCGCCATATGTTATAATGATGAAAAGGAGAGAGATTGGATTGTAGACTCATATGCAACTGCCATATATCTGATGCGCACGGTTGATATTGATATGTCCATTTCTAAGTGTGGCTTTCCATCGCTGTCTTCCGAATAAGCGCAGGTGCTATATCCCTATCAAAGCTCTCGCTTGGACAATGGACGCCTTATGAAATGAACGTGCATGGGTATGAAGTCAAATTAGTGGCAGGTCAAAGGCACTAAAACCCTCGGGTTCGCATATTGTGGAGACAAGCAAAAAACACAACTGATTGGTCCAACCTGATTCTGCAGAACCGCCTGTTTGCTCGGTTATCCAATCATAGTCAAGCGTCAACATTGCACACTCGGGAGAGTGGCCGCGATAGTAGCAAACAGGAATAGAAACACGTGCTCCATGGCGCAGCTATTTTCTGACGCACCTAGCCCTGTGCTGGATTGACCGATCGCCATCGCATCGCCATCGCATTGCCAGGATTAACGCCAGGTAATCGTGGTGAGAAGCTCATGGGGTCTACTCTTGAACTCCTGGCTTTTGAAGTATTATAAAATGCGAATTTCCACTCGTAATGATTCAGACCTCAGATCAGATTCAAAAAGTTCACTATTCAACTCAATTCCTCACAATCCCACATCATGACAGAGTGCATCGACGACTATCTTACTGCCGACTGGGCCTTTTACCGCTTCAAACCCTCAACAGCCGCGGCGGTAATCTTTATTGTCCTGTTTATTTTGACAACGCTTCTCCATGCATTTCAAATGTGGAAGACTAAAACGTGGTACATGACTGCGTTATGCATTGGTGGTATTTGTACGTCGCGTTTAGATGACAATGCCCAACAAACATGCTAATGAACTTCTTCAAACCCAGGTGAAGTTATTGGATATATTGGTCGAGCCCTCAATACTCAGGAGCGCGTTGGCTGTTGGTCACTCGGCCCTTATGTCATTCAGAGCGTTCTCCTTCTTGTCGCCCCGGCTCTTATGGCAGCTTCGATCTACATGATACTGAGTCGTATCATCCTGTTAGCCGAAGGAGAGTGCCATGCTATTATCAAAAGGCGCTGGTTGACGAAGATATTCGTCGTGAGCGATGTGATTTCTCTTTTTCTACAAGCCGGAGGTACATTTTTTTCGCAGAGTATGCCATACCCTGGATTGAGTTTTGCTGACTTGAACCATAGGCGGCAGCATCATGGGCGGAGCAAAGCCCACCAACAACTTGAAGGATATCGGCGAGCATGTTATTATTGCCGGCCTCTTTGTCCAACTGTTTGTCTTTGGCATCTTCATTATCGTGGCAGGACTCTTCCATCGTCGAATGCTCCTTGCACCGACGGCCAAGAGCCAAGAGCCTTTGATACGGTGGCAAAATTATCTGACGACTCTTTATGTCACGAGCACCCTCATCTGGATCCGCAGTCTTTTTCGAGTCATCGAGTATTTGCAAGGAAATAACGGTACTATCATGAGACATGAGGCGTACATTTTCATTTTCGACGCCACTCTTATGTTTATTGTCATGGCTTGGATGAATTGGTTCCATCCTAGCGAAATCGGCCTGTTACTTAGAAATGAAGAGCTCTCTGCCAATAGCTATAAGCTGCTTGGGCTGAATATCCGGGTCTAACGATGTTAGCACTGATGGATTGCGGATGGATATATGACGACAATGATGCCGGCAAATTCATTTTTGGCGAATAAAGTGAATGAAATGCTGATGCCTTGTTTGCCAATCACAAGTCTGTAAGTTTCACTAGATTCGCAAAAATCAGGGCATTTAAGAAGTTGTCGCGGATGAACCAATATCATTTGGCGGCATGTTTTTGGCTTTGAACATCACCATAAATTTTCCTTTCATTCTGTTTATTTATTCGGTAAATTAAAACCAGTAAAAAAACTTGGCCTCCCTAGAGAATAGATCGCTTGCATTTAAACGATAGTATTCGTATCCTGAGGTTGACCATGTTCTGACTTCTCATGTATCCGAAAGGCCTAGCTGAGAATGTGCTTCATTCCAAATCAGCTATATTGCCCCGTATTCATGTCGTAAACACATAATAAGCAGTTAATTTGCATCGACAGCATCCGTAAGCCCCCATCTGCTGCCGGCTCTCAGCCGATCCATGTCTGCGCGTCATGGCTGACAGTCAGCGGGCCTCAGATACTGCGAAAAAAAATCTTCTTCAAGCACAAATGGAACCCTAGGTGCTGGAAATGGTAAATGCGGGGGTGCTAAACCATGTCGGATACGTGATGCTGACCCTTGTCAGGAGCTTCAGAAATGCCAATCAAAGACACGTCCCAGCCGCGTTGGTAGGGCTTATTTCATCGCGCCGTGAGATTCGATGCTACTCCTTAACTTTCACGCTTCGGCTGATTCCTCATTGGGAGAGCTTCCGGTGATAATCCAGCATCATAACGCTGATAGCGCTTACAATGGTTGACCTTGGCAGACTCAGATTTGGGCCGGAATTTAGGGTAGGGGAACGGAACAAGTTTTCCTTTGGCCGAAATGGGACTTCGACCAGGTTTCGAAAGTATTGCTCACTGTCTACCCCGCCTGCGCTAGATTTTGATTGTGTTTGTGAAGCATGGCCCGGCGCACAATTTTCTTCCAGTAATTGATATCGCTATATGAGCTCTCGAAAACCCTTTTGAGACGAGATCAAGATTTGACAGACGCTTCTTTTCAAGAGAACCAAATTCTTTCTTCTTTCTTCTTCGTCAAGATGACCTTAGAGATGTCCATACAGCCAAGGAACCATTCCCCTGGAAAGATTCCTTTGGCAGACATGCCTCGAACTGTCTGGGCCATCGTGAAAATTGTGGCTGGGGTTGTCTCATTTTCCATACGCAGGTGTTTTATGAAACGACCTAGAGGTTGGGGAGAAGATATTCAGAGGACATTAGTGCGCCTGTAAGTGCTCTTTAATAGCGGCATTGACATCCTGTCTAACCGGCTGCAGTTTTCTCGACAAATTCCCAAACTCAGTGATGCGAATATCACCCCCATTCAGCCGCTTGGCTAAATCGGAACGATATGGAAAGGTCTTTCCAAACCTCAACGAATTTATTGAGACGCCGGACTTTGCAGGATATTGGCTTTGCAAACCAGGGTTTGAGAAGGAAACTCGACCAAGCGAAGCTGATGTAGTCATCCTATACGCCCACGGTGGAGCGTACTGCATATTCCACCCGAACGCCTTCGCACCCCTTCTGCTTAGAATGGCTGAAACAATCTCGGCAGAAGGGAAATCAGTAGCCGTCTTTATGCTAAACTATGATTACGCCCCCGAGTTCAAATTTCCCACTCAGCTCAGCCAGATGAGTGCCTGCTGGGAATACTTGACTGATCAAATGGAGATTTCACCATCTAAAATTGCTTTAATGGGTGATTCAGCTGGTGCATCTTTGTGCCTGTCTTTCTTGACGCACCTGGCACACCCGCGCTCTGGAGTCAAATCTCCATCTGTAACAGGCAAACCGGGGAAAGGTGTCTTTTTGATCAGCCCTTGGGTGAGTTTGTTCAATGAATCCGGATATACGGGGGAGCACGAGAGCGATGTTCTCACAATAGGCGCATTGCGTCGCTGGGCAAAGGGATTTGTCGGTAATGCCAAGCAAGAGGACCTGGATACCTATTTGGAATTTACGCTTCCCGTCAGCCAGAGACCGGGGCTGAACGAGATTCTACCAGTCAAGACGTTTGTATTTGCTGGGGCGGATGAGCTGTTTTTGGGAAACATCTCGGCGTTTGTGGATTTGGCGAGAGCAGCGGGGGCTGATGTTTTTTACGAGATCAAGCCAGGCCAGGCCCATGACTGGCAATACGCTGAGGCGTCGAAAAATGAGAAAGCGCATCTTCAGCTACCTCTTGGTTCTCCCGACAACGGGTTATTGTCTGGGTGTGATACCATCGGCAAATTGATCAGCAAGATTGAATGAGGCAACGAGCGATTAGCATTACATAGTTGTGAAGAAGATTTATTAATCAAACAATGGATAATTATGGGTGCTGTAGTGTATTGGCGTTAAATAACTAAGGGCCTGACCTAGTTTGTGCTGCTTTTCACTAATAATGCACCAGATCAGATCAATATTTCGGTTCGGGCCATAGCATTTGCCATACCCCGCCAGCTCGCTGGGCCAGCCGGCTAGACAGAAGCCCTCCCGCTCTGTCTACCAATGACATGGGAATTCACAGTCAAGGGCCATGCAGTTTGAGACCCCACCACGGCCCGACGAGCTTTGTTTGCTGTCGATGACATGAACCCCTCTTGCATTGGAAAAAAGGAGGCATCACTGCTGTTTACCTTTGTTAACTGTTGAGATACCGTCGCATTTTGTTGTCGCAGTGTGGAGATTACCCTAGCATCAGCGGACACGAGTTAAGCCGAGCCGACAGCCAAAGAAAGACACGACGCACCCGCTGCTGCAGCAAAGATGACGACGGACGCGACAGCGACATCTACTGGCGCCGCGGTAGAGACCATCGCACCAGCGACCGATCCTGTCGACGACGACGAGCTGGAGCTGGAGGGATGGGACGGTGCCTCTAGCGCGTCGACATCAATTACCTCAAGCATCTACCGCCACTCCTGGGAGAACGGGCGACGCTTCCACAGCTACAAACATGGCCGGTACCCGATCCCCAACGACGATATCGAGCAGAACCGCGAGGACATGAAGCATGTTATGATGCTGGAGATTACCGATGGCGCTCTATACTACGCACCCATAAGCGACAATGCACAGAGGATCCTCGACGTGGGGACGGGAACAGGCATCTGGGCAATTGAAGGTTTGTGCTAGGCTGCTTCTGGAGACACCCAAGAATTCATCGCTGACAGCACAGTCAGTCGCCGACAAGATCCCCAGCGCAGAGGTGCTGGGCATTGACCTGTCGCCCATCCAGCCGCAGTGGGTGCCGCCCAACTGCCGCTTCATTGTCGACGATGCCGAGGAGGACTGGCTGAACGGGGACAACTTCGACATGGTGCACATGCGCTCCATGTCATCGGTGCTCAAGGACATCCCCAAGGTCCTGCGGCGCTCGTTTGAGTAAGTGTGTTTCCATCTGACCCGCCCGGGGCCTGGGCTAACGTGGACGGGGAACAGCGCGCTCAAGCCCGGCGGGTGGCTCGAGATGCAAGAACTGCAGGCCACTCTGAAATGCGACGACGCAACGATGCCCGACGATGACGGTCTGCTGGAATTCTACAGGACACTAAACCGCGCGCTGACGCTGTTCGGAATGGACCTCGACATGCCGCACAAGCTGCAACCGCTGCTCGAAGAGGCCGGATTTGTCAACATCCGCCACATCGCGAAAAAGGTGCCCGTGGGACCCTGGGCAAGGGACCGCCACATCCGTGTCGCAGGCCAGTACCTTCGCGAGGCCATCAAGAACCTGATCCCTGCAATGACCAACAAGCCCTTCCGTGCGCTGGGCTTGTCCGAGGTCGAGTGTGAGGTTGCGGGCACGATGGGCCAACGGGCTCTGCAGGACATGTCCAGGCATAGGTATCTCCCATTCCACTTCTGGATGGCCCAGAAGCCAGAATAAGCTAAACGGCCTCTCACGACACACGCTTGATTTGCCTCGATTATGATATTATGTATGTAGCGCATCTCCATTGTACTTAGTAACCAGACCAGCTGCACTTTGCACGCGGGCGGGTAAATTCAATCTGTAATGACCCCATTCATCTCATTTTTTGACTGCTGCGTGACCTGATTGATGCACGCCAACAACCAACAGCAGTTATCCGCCGTATTCAACTGATTGCAATTCGATCCTTCGTTCCCGGCTGAGTCACTCCCCGCGCTATTAATAGCGTTGGCCCTTCTCGGCACCACCCTTCAACCCCGCTATTTCAAGGCACCAGGATCTTGCCCCCACCACGCCTTCAGCCGCTCTTACATATAAACTCGACTGTCCTTCTTGCAATTCAGCTGTGCGACCCAGGCAGCTTCGGTCCTCGTCAACTAAGTGATTAGCTGGTCTTTTTGGACTCTCTCGCCCACAATGAGACGATCAAAGGCACCTCCCCCGGGAGTCAGCACGGCTCCCGTCAGTGCTGGCGACATTGTGGCGGCGATGCGTCAATCGACCAGTGCCCGAACGCGCACAAAGGCCATCGGCCTGTTTGGGAAAGCACTTCGTCGCGTGGATCGCTTCCAGGCAACATGGGACGCCGTCGGCGGTGCTGTCGGACTTGTCGAATTGATGGCGCAGTTCAGCGTCCGAGATGTGCGCTTCATGTGCCGTTGGCTGGGACGAACTGGCTCAGCCGTCAAGGCAAGGCCCGACAGGCGCGAAGCCCTTGAGGAGGTAGTCACATTGCTGCGAAATCAGCCTGCTGACAGAAGGCCGCTCAGAGAGGCTTATCAAGACATCATCCCAGGATGCACTCCAGAAATGGTGCAGAAGTGGGAAGACGACGATGACATCGAATGGTCCACGTGGCAACAAAAAAGACTTTTTTTCGGTCATCGGGAATTGAACGAGAAGATATTTCTGGAGAATGTGTTCAAACCTGATGAGACCGTTACCTTTCAAGAGGAAAAGAGGCTGTTTTCCGACAATTTGGCATTTTGTGAAGAGATTTTGCACACTCTCATTGCCAAACAACACGATGACAAGCTGCGAATACCACATGACTTCATGACCGTGTTTGCCATGCCGGTACTCAAGCGGCTACTCAAGAAAAGATCCAACACAGAGCCACGGGATAGATTCTTGGGCCTAGTGCTGCAATGCGTCTCAAAATATCCCGTCGTCTTAGCCGACCAGCTGCACCTTCGTCAAGATGGACTGATCCAGTATGTGGTTGCGCGCTGGCTCGAAGCGCCTGCGGACCGGAAGGAATCCATCAAGGCGCATATTATTCAGCTGATCCAACTTCTGCCAACCATGGATAACCCACCCAGGCTGATTGCTATTCACGACGCTATCAACTGTGACAGAAAACACACTCGCGAAACGAAATACGAGCTACTTCGCCTGCTACTCCAACACATGAAGTACTATCGCCTTGACATTGAGGACGATTCCGAAACAGGCCTTGCCCTTTTCAATGAGCGTCTCGTCGAGGGTGACGCATGGCCAGCCAAGATGTTCTTCTGTCTTCAACGAGACAAGGCAATGGAACTATTTGAAAGGCTCGTCAAGTCGTGCCCGAGTGGCGTGTTCCTATTTGCGGACTCTAGATGGGAGACCATTTTAAAACAGGCCCGCAGTCTGGATGATGCCAGTCACGGAGATGTCGAGATTGTCGGATCTTTGTTAATCAGAAACCTCAATAGCGATGCCAAGTTTCCGGGTTGGCTGCAACGGGTCCGTGACTTAATCCATGAACGGAGAAAGAAGGCGCAGCAGTCTCGCGAACCCCCAGAGCGTACCTTTTGGGCCTCGGGAGCACTGAATTTGTGTGTTGCTGCTGGTGATCTAGAGACTCTTGGAGATACAATTATCTGGGCACGCCGTTTTAACAAAGACCCTCTCACAATTCAACAGCTATATGGTGCGCAGGTGTTTAACACAAAAGAGATCAAAGCGCTTTTAGGCGTGTTGCCTCAAGCTGATACACCAGCAGCTGCGGTAGCCACGCTCGATTCGTCCAAGACAGGCCTGCAACTTGCGAATAGAATTCTCGTCAGCCTCATCGAGACGGCTGTTATGGCAATCCAAGAGCCTACATTCCAATACTACCATTGGAATACTGTATTGCAGCTTCCAAAGGCAGTCGCAAATTGGCGTGTGAAGCACGTAAAAACGCTTCAGGACATTATCAAGTCCTCTACACCACATGATACCCACTTAATTATTCAGGAAGAGATTTGGAAGCCGACCCTTGACACTGCCATGGAAGTGGAGACACTCATATGCAAACCAACACTGGAGCTTCTGCGCAATTTCTCACCTCAGGTCGAGGCCCTTAGCTTTCATGTTTTGCGGGAGCTGAAAGAAGCCCCGCCTGTCATGATATCAGAGCTAGCCAATTTCCTTTTCAATGAGATGAAAGTCCGTCTTGGCCCGGAGCTTTATAAAGCACGCCTCAGATATGTCGTGGAGGTTATCGTCCGGATTGCCTCCAGTGATCAACCGTCGCTGGCTTGTCCGTTCATCCGGGATATGATCATGGATGACGAAGATAACAGTGCCTGGTATCGAAAGTTTCTACACGTAGGATTTCTGTCTTCACTCCCAGCTGGATCAACCAAGGAATTCTTGTTCGGGTTGGCGAATGCCATGAAAGACAAGATGCACGCACAGCACACGCGGCCCAAAGGAAATGAAAATGAGCGACAAATGCCTGCAATCAAAATTACGACAATAAAACTGATGGCTCAGCTTCTTCAAAACAACAAGTTCCTTGACCCCCCTTCATCTTGCGAAATCCTCGTCGGCTTGCTCTCGGAGACGCGACATGTTGATGCTCAGATTACTATTGTTAACAGTCTGTTGGGCACAATGCAGGAGCCCGGATGTCCAAAGGAGATGCGAACAGGTATCCTCGACGCTTTTGAGAAATATGTGGTGCCAGTTGCCGCACAGCTCAGCGAACATCGCCGTCTCACAAAGAGCGATTGGGATGCTGCCGAAGAGGAGGGAGGTAAAATTCCTGAAATCGGCGAAGGAATTCCCTTCCTAGTAACTCTGGCCAATCAATCTGAAAGGGTCGAATTGGATCCAGCTGACAAGATGCGACTCGCTCAGTTGCTCGTGAAGGCAGTTGAAATGTCCGCTGCTGCTAATGACCGCTGGATGAAGCTGTTCCTTGCAAAGAACGGCTTTACCCTTGATGCCGATGAGAGACTTCCAGCCTCCCCCGCGAGACTTGAAGTCCTCACACAGCTTTTTGCAGATTGGAAAGAATACTTGCCAGCTTCTGTCTTTGACATCCTGCGCAACATGGTTCTCACCAATATTTCTCCCACGCCTGGGATAATTCGCATCACAGAGGCGATTAAAGCCAAGAACGACCTTCTCAAGTCAAACGCAGGCCGGCATTGGCTCGATCAGTTCGACAACGGCCACATGGGATTTAGTAGAATCCAGCTCGATTATGCTGCAACTGCACTGCAACGACCGGCCGAGGAGCAACAATCCAAACTGGGCGAGGAAAATGGCATCAGTGTGCGCATGCTGCAAGCCTTCTTGCTTAATGCTACAGAATTGCTTGTCTCCAAGGGAAACACAGAAGTGGTTGATACTTTGACATTCGACCTTTGTGCTGGGCGGTTTGATGCACGCGAAAACTGGAACAGTTGGCAATCAAATTGCATCCCTGTATTATACGACATGGTCACTCAAGTTGAGAAGTTTCGTTCACGCCAGGTAGAACCACCAGTTTTACTGCCCAACACCTTTTGGCTGCTGATCAGGGCTCTACCAATTCCATATGCCTCTTCTGAGGAGGCCACCTTGCCGGAGGATAGGCATGTTTTTATTTCTCATTTGTCCGGACTTGTAGGTCAGCTTGCACAACGACGGACACCTTACCACGACGACTTTAAGTATCTCAAGGAAAGAGTGCTGGAGGCACCTCGCAGAGAAGACTTTGCGTGGTTTGCTTTAGACCTAGTCTCCAAGGTGCCACAACAGGAGTTTTCATTGGCTGACTATCTGAAATTGGAGCTCGCGGGTGATCTTCTGGCTGACGCCGCTAATCCAGAAGATAAGGAGATCATTGAGAAGGTGAGGGAAGTGGTGAACAGTTGGAAAAACTCTATGTTTGAGGAGTTGAGGAAGATTGGGTACTCGGTAATGGAGAGGTTGCAGATGATGCAGGGGAACAAAAGTTGGTTTTTTTATGACGGAGCTTGGTCGGGAGAAACAGGGTTGAGTTGGTCAAATCCGCCCGCAGTTGGCTCATGGGATTAGTCCAAGAAAATAGCTTATAGACTATGTAACGACCATATATATAGTCTATCTGGAGTCATTTATGCTCTCTCAATCTCAAAAGCTTCCATCTCCACACTTCGTTTCGCAGAATCACCCCCATTTTGCCTTGCACCTTGATAAGTTCTAAATTTCCGGGCTGGGATTTCCTCAACAAACTAATACACATGTCAGCTAATTACTTTCTCATCAGGGCAACAAAAGCGTACCATGGTGTTGATTTCTTCCAAAGTGCGACCTTTGACCTCGGGCAGGAAGAAAAAGACCCAAGCCGCTGCTATAATGCATGCTGGAAACCATATGTAACCGTACCTCGGGCCCCAGTTCAAAGAGCTTGGATTAATGAAATATGGAGCGGTGAAGGTGACGAGCCATGCACCCAAGAAGCCAACTGCGGCTGCAAAACCAAATGTATAACTTCGCAAACGCTGGGATGGCACCTCACCTGCCACTAACCAAGAATACGGAGCAATCATTCCCTGTTTTCTGTTAGTCTGACGCCAAATATATGATGCATTAGCTTACGTTGTAGCTCATCATGTACAAGCAGGAAAGTGCCACAATGACTTTGCCAGCTACTGCAGTGCCTGGCAATTTGTCATAGACGATTGCAATAATTAACTGGAAAAAACCACAAATGACCAATCCAGTGAATAAAAGCACACGCCGGCGGCCATACTTGACGACAATAAATGCGTTGGCGATAATTGCGACCAAGGCTGCGGTACTGAGAACGTTACTCATTGCAAAGGGACTCTCGACATCAGCCATAGCAAAGAAATATGCCTTGTACGCTGTTGGTTGTCAGTTGAGCCGGACCTGGGAAAATAGAACCATTAGCCTTACCAATGATAAACATAGATCCTGACGCCGCCTGAAGGCAAACACCACAGACTGAGATGATGGTGCGTCTCCTATCTACCGGGTTGGTAAACATATCCCAGAAACTCGATGCGCTGGATATTTCGCGTTCTTTCTCAATGGCTCCTTTTATTTCCTCCAGCTCTTCGTGCACATTAGCCCCGGCTGGTCTCAGCCACTTGAGTGAGTTCAAACCATCATCATATCGGCCCTGCAAGATCAGCCATCGTGGTGATTCTGGAATAAAGAACATGCAAACACATATGATTGCGGGTACAACGTATATGATGCCCAGTGGAATGAGATATGCAGATTTGTCAGGTCTTCCAGCAGTGGCCCAGTCAATGATTGTTCCAATTAATGTTCCCTTTCAACATTAGCACTTGACCTGGATACTTATTTCCGACTGCATAGAACTCACAAAAGAAGTACAAAATTGGAAAAAGCTGAGGAATAGACCACGATACTTGGCGGGACTACTCTCTTGAAGATAGAGTTGGGAAAATGTCATAAAGTAGCCGTTTCCAAGTCCAATAAAGAAACGACCTACATATAGAGCGCCAATATGTGTTGTTGTCATCATGATGATGTTGGAAATGGCACACAGACAGCATGCGAGCCACAGACAACTCTTGCGTCCAAGGCGCGCCGCAGCAAATCCAGCTAGACCAGAGCTGATGAAGGCACCAAGAGTCATCAATGATGATATGAGCTGTTGCCGAGTGGTGGAAATGTTCCAGCCGATGGCGGTTTCGGGAGCCCGATATCCATAGATCTGGTGTCACCACATTAGCTTCCAGTGTCCACGTTTAAGCCCAGACGTGAGCCGTGTAAAAGAAGTGGCACACCTTCAAGAAACCAGGCATGGCCTGTAATCCTCCGATCAAACCAAAGTCAATTCCATACTGAAATGGGGACAAAACAACAATACCACAAGCAACAAAACATCGCCAGTGATCGCGAATACCGTCTTGATTTGTTTCAGGCATGATAAATGGCTCCGCTCACGCAGCCCTCTATCGATAGAATAAGATAGGAGTGCCTACATGTATTGAAGTGGCCGGACCAGCTGCTGAGCGGCTTTACATACTCAGGGAGCATCCTTGATGTGGCGTTGTATTGTGCGATGCAGCTTTTGGTCTAATTGTGGCTACCCCACGGGGAAGTGGATGCGGAGGGTTGCATGGCATGCGGGGTGAAACAGGAGTAATACAACCGAGGCATCGGCATCCGTGAAATTTCTCCTAAAAGCCCATGCTGCATTGTAACTATAACTAGAAAGGCGATGAGCCCCGCTAACGCGTGGTACGGTATTGGCTGGAACTACCAATGTGACCCTCGATTAATGATCTCGATAAGTGTGGCTAGATTCAGACGTTGGGCTGGGGCCACATCATCACAATTACGGCCAATTAGAGAAGAGACGATATGTACAGTCAGTGCTGAGGAAGCAACGAACGAGCCGAGCCGGTTGGTAATGCTATCATATGTCTGCCGGATCCGAGGAGTTTGTCTGTGGGTTTTGGCCGCTGCAAGTCGACCCGCATTCTTATTCTTGTCTTAATTCATTAAAAGCTCACAAATATTCGATCCGGTAAATGCTCGTTGAAAGGCGGCAAGGCAATACCCCGCTCAGTAAAGGAAAACAAAACCCGGTGGGGCTTTCTCTGATCAAGACTTGGTCAGGTGTTGCTGATGACAATCCCTATTTGAACACGGTCGAAGGAAATCGTAGGTCCATGAAATCCTACCTTGATCGGACATCCCTGAAACCTCCACCATGGCGCAGCCAAAAGCAGGAGCCAAGGTACTTGTCGTCGGTGCAGGATTTGGTGGCTTAACTGCAGCCATTGAATGTCACCGCCAAGGACATGACGTCGAAATTTATGAATCGTTTGCAGAGCTGAAGACCCTTGGGGACATCATCTCTTTTGGTTCAAATGCTGGTAAAATATTTTATCGCTGGTCCGATGGAAAGGTTGTGGATAGACTGCGTCCTCTCTGCATTAACCTTGAGAAATATGGGTTCCGAATCCACAAGTGGGACACGGGTGAGGTCGTTTATCATCAAAAACGAGACCCTCCTAGCCATGATGCTCCAGTTTTGAATGGCCATAGAGGAGAGCTCCATGAAGTCATCTTCAATTATGCGAGAGATGAACTCGGAATTCCTATTCATCTTGGTCATCGAGTTTTAGAGTATATTGAAGACGAACACTCCGCAGGCATCGTACTCAAGAACGGAGAGAAGGTAATTCAATCCCAGCAATGCGAACGTAATCGGCATATAGGCCAGAAAATTTTCGCTAATCCAATATGAGTAGGTTGTGAGCGATGTTGTTATTGCTGCAGATGGTGTTCGATCCAAAGCTCGAGAAATTGTTCTTGGGTATGTGGACAAGCCAAGAAGCAGCGGCTATGCTATTTGGCGTGCATGGTATGGCCCGGAAGTTTTATTTCATAGAATCTGCAATGCTAATCCTCTCAGGTTCTCCAACGAGGATATGATTGCTGATCCTCGTACCAAGGAATTTTGTGAAAATGGAGATACATTTAATGGATGGATTGGTCCAGATGTTCACTTTCTGTTTTCCACAATCAAGGGCGGCAAGGATTGTTGTTGGGTTCTGACCCATAAGGATGACCACGATATTGACGAATCATGGTCTTTTCCCGGAAAACTCGAAGACGTGTACAAAGTCATTGAGGGATGGGACCCCGTTTGCAAGGCAATTGTGGAAAAGACACCATCATTGGTCGATTGGAAATTGGTGTACAGAGATCCGTTGCCTAGCTGGGTCAGCAAAGGTGGCAGAATCTGTCTATTAGGAGATGCTGCTCACCCATTCCTTCCTACAAGCACACAGGGGGCAACGCAGGCCATGGAAGACGGAGTCACTATTGCAGTTTGTTTAAAGCATTCCGGGAAGTCCGGTATTCCAGCAGCGTTGAAAGCATATCAGCAAATTCGGTAAGAGATTGATGAATTTCCCTAGCCCAACTTACTTACCCGCAATAGGTATGATCGAGTAAAGGCGGTTCAGAAAACGGGAGAATCGACAAGAGACATGTGGCACAAGACAGATTGGACTCGGGTCAAAGAGAAACCATCCAGCGTCGCCTTGCCGAGAGAAGACTGGATCCACAAGTTTGACGCCGAGAGTCATGCAAAGGATGTGTGTCTCAATGTTTTTAATCCACAAAGTGAATCTAGGTTGAGGGATGAGGGTGTTAGTCTTGCTTAGCGGTGAATCGTGCGGCGAATCACTGTGTAACCTCGCCGTACGGCGCGCAGCCCGTTTGGGATTGATTCGATTCTTTATTAAACTCTCGATGAAATAGCATTCAGATCTCATCACATTCATAACCTGAAACTAGAATCACCCATCCGACGATTCTCAAGTCTTCCTCTGAAACTATTCCCCATTGAGAAGACTCCATCTCCTACATTTTTAGCGACCCCGTTCGTGAACCAGAAGTTTCTTTGTACACCAACTATTTCAGAGTTTAACCATCACACTTGAATTCCAAGCACGTTAGACGTTTCGCCGAGCCGTTGCATCTGTTGGGCTAGTCGTAATCATGGTACACTACCAACGAACGGAGAACGCAATATCTATAAATGCGGCGAAGCTCTGGTTATATGACGAGACAACGTAATCATGGTAAGTATCAAACGGAATGCAATGTCTCTAAATCATTCAAGATCTCTCCTATCAGTATGTCTCTGCTTGTCCATGAGCCATTGACTTGTCCTCTGATCACAAAACTTTTATCCCATCAAAAAGATCACATATAGTTTTGAAACCAAAATAAGGTAAAATACAGCAAAGTTCATAGAGGAGAAATAACTTTACTTGTAACCATATAGCAACGATGTTGATGGGTACGGTTCGGGATAGGCGGCACACGAATGTCTCAATATCTTCCAAGCCACATTCCTTACATCATCTGCTTGCAGAAACTTCTCTGACTAAAATTATACCGCGTGGTCTGGCCTTTTAACTGAAAAACCCGCATTCGACTGGATATGCTCTAAAATTTGGTAGTCCACTTTTCTCGCTCTACAAGGCTTCCAGCTGAAGAAGGTCACGCATCACCATGATCTTCACGTTTCAGCAGAAGAAGCAACGCTTTCTCATAAAATTGTCGTGGCCGGAGCATAATTTATATTGGGAGAGTTTTGCATGATTTATCACTTTTCTGTGCCTATTTTGTACATTTATTCGCCTCTCAAGACTCGCTACGCAATTGCCTCCAGTGTGCTGGAATGGTCGAGGTTTGGAAATGCTAGCGCGCCCCACATTCTACCCAATTACTTAAAGTAAGAATTCGGAGCTATTCAGATAAGATTGAATCTAACAAAGTCAAGCTGCAGCGAAAAGCTAAACACGAAAACTGTCGAGATTGAAAGCGTCTGGCCTGTAAACAATGAAGGAAGAGAGGTTCTCTATTTATTCTACGCTTTTCCGTTAACAACGGGAACGCAGATCTGTTCATCATAATTACTTCTAGCGTCCTTGGCACACCACCATACCATCTCACCATTTCGACAATGAAGTTTGCAACGATTATTCTAAGTGTCCTTATTGGGGCCGTCGCAGCAAGCCCTATTGCAAGCCCCAATGCCGGCGGGGAAATAAAGGTTATCCCGCGCGCTCCAGCCGTTGCCACCGAAGGAGTAAGTCCATGGTAACTTGAGTTTTCAAACTCCAAGTTCTGACACCAGCCACAGCGAGTCTTTGTGCGCAAACTCGACACTCGACAGGTACTTGATCCTACCCTCCACCGCCCACGAATAGGGATCTGTTATGGAGATGTTGATTTTTCTAACATAAATAGACAACTGATGGGTTGGGTTGCCCAGCAAGTGCCCCAAGGCGGGTAAGCATATCTTAGATGGAGGAGAGTTCCCATACCGTGGTTACTAAATTCAACAGCGCGCGCCAGTCCCCGGTTTTGAAAAACTTGCAGCTCAAATACAGGCACGACGAAACTCAAAGATTCTGGTCTTGAAGGTATTTTCTACTGGCTCACCCAGAGATCTAGTGCTGATAAAAAAAACTTTTGATTAGAACAAGCGGCCTCGCAATGTCGACGGCAAATTACCAGGAAAAACTCCCATCATCCGCGCACCTAACGCCGAGGCAGTACGCGATTCTGTTGACGCTAAAACGGCTCTCAACAAGAGGGCAGAAGGCAAGGAAGAATGCAAGTGGAAGACGGGTGAAGGTTGTCCAGGTAGCTCATTGTCGTGATTCGCATGGATTCAATACACTAACTGGTTCCGACAGAGGACTAAGATTCCCACATGGCATCACGCATATTTTAAGTAACAGGTACAATTAATAAGTACATGGTCTCTCCCATATAATTAGTTTAATTTAATCAGAAATCACGTTGCATCATCACTTTCAATGTCCAAAATAACGGGGAATATTTAGAGAAGAGGATCTCTGTCATTATAAGATGTACATTCCACTCCCCAACGTGAATGTTTCGTACATCAGTTGCTCCTCTTAAATGCCCTCATAACAGCCATCCCGTGCTTGTAGATTTTCCATAGCAGCCCTGTACTATGCCCGAACCTAATGCGCTCATGAGAAAAGTTCATGTTGGACTCTGCACGAGAAACACTAAGCTTGTCATAGGCCGAGATGGCCGCCTTCATTGAGAAATTCCGACAAAGTTGCTCTGCCAGATCCCATCCATCTTTCAGACTCATATTAGCCCCAAGCTGTTCAAAGCAATTGAGAACACGATTTGCATCTCCAATAAATATGACGTTGCCGTCATTTAGGTCATGTTCAAATGCTCTCTTCTCCTTGGCTGGCCGAATGAACGCGGTCGATGGGTCTGTGGCTTGAACGATGGTTTTGAAGGGTTCATTAAACATTGAGCCCATCCCGAGTGCCTCTTTCTTTAATTCTTCAAATTCCTCTTGGTTTAGATTGCCTCCCATAGGTTCCTTTTCGGGACCCATCCGGCTTAGCGCCCATCCAATGGTGTCTCTGGTTAAGGGTGTGTAAATACAGCACACGCCTTCACCAGAAGACATTTGTAGGCTAAAATCTTTGTTGACTGGTTCAGGAAGCCCTTGTGGGAGGTACGATATACCGCCCATTTGCGTCGCGCCAGCGTATCGCATTTCCATATCAAATGGTCGAAAGCTGGCTCTGACTCTGCTGTTGGATCCATCTGCAGCAATGAGAATATCGCAGTCCTCGGTAAATGTAGTTACCGCCTCCAGATGGCCAATAGTGACACGTATCTCGCCATTTTCTAGCCGTTCAGCCCCCGTACAGGCGCACCCCCATCGCCAAGTAACATCTGCCTTTTCAGCTTCCTCAGTAAGAATTCGTTTCAAATCTTGGCGGGCGATTCGCATTGCAGCATCTGGCAAACCACCATACGGCTTTGGATCTATGGTAGCGAGCTGTTTCCAATCATCGCTCCATACCCTGATAATGCCGCTATTTGGAGTGGAGTGGCTGCCAATGGTATCGATCAGGCCAAGCTGGTCAATGGTGATCAATCCATCATCAGCTATGCCGCCTCTAAGCGTAAGTATGTGAGGATCCGGTTTTAGAGAATCTTGCCGAGTTTGCTCTTCGAAGACGATGATCTTGGGAGGAGGTAAAGAAGGCTCCCATAAATGATGAATGGCAGCTACAAATGTCGATCCTGCTATTCCACCACCAATGACAATGATTTTCTTTCCGCTGATGAAAGATCCGGGATTCGCCGCCATCTTTCAACGAATATGCACTGACTGTGATGAATCAGAGTTATCTGTCCAAGGTTGTAAAGTCTGCGGTTGCTCAGACTTTA
Organism: Calonectria hongkongensis; assembly: GCA_017140755.1. NCBI lineage: Eukaryota > Fungi > Ascomycota > Sordariomycetes > Hypocreales > Nectriaceae > Calonectria > Calonectria hongkongensis. The sequence continues at coordinate 1,254,171 of JAACJA010000017.1, forward strand.
TAGATGATGAACTTATACAGTTAGCCCACAGTCGGTATGTATGAGAAATATTTATTAACGAAAGCCAGTGCTCATGAAAAGCAGCGCCTACGGTGTTTTATGAGTGAATGTGTTCCAGAGCTGCTTATTTCAGTGATTCAGGATTCTTCCTCGGAAAAACTGTGTGTTCCAGTTCGGGTAAAAAAAATCGAATACCCAAGTTTCAGTGTTTATAAATGTGAATATCTATACTAGCGAAGCCAATAGTTGTCGTGCTACGGATCAACTAATTCGTGAATCGGAAAAATGTTGCACATGGACCTTCAACCATTCATCCGGCCCCACATTGATCTCAGAGGATATGCGATATGGATGCATTCTGTAGGCATGAAACTAATTTAAACCCTAGAAAAAGGATTAACCGTGCCACCTAAGTTCATGACGCGCCTTAAGGAGAGGAAAACGCCATTACTTGGGTATAAAAGCTTAAAATTACAACCCCCCCAACTTTTATTTCAACAAATCTATATCAGTTTTTGAGAGAGCATCCGGTAACATTTATTGCTACTACCTAAAAAGGTCTTTTCACCAAAAATCACCACCATGACTCCTCCTGTTGCGATCATCACTGGGGGTTCATCTGGCATTGGCCTAGCTCTTGTAAAGCACCTCATCGCTCTTGACTGGAAGGTGGTCATTGCCGACCTCAATCCTCCGAAAGAACCGGCCGCTGAAGCTCTATACATCCATACCGACATATCTTCATGGAATCAGCAGGCCGAAATGTTCAAAGAGGCTTATAATTGGGGCCATCGGCTAGACTTTTGTGCACTCAATGCAGGCGTTGACGACCGTGATGACATTTTCAGCTCACTTTCCCGTGATGTGGGCCATCCGCCTTTGGAGCCAAACACGATGGCATACTCTGTCAATGTTATTGGAACGTAAGTATTTACTGGAGCTCCTAAGAAAAATTTATAATTAACTAGCTATTAAATAGATATTACGGTGTGAAACTTGCGGCACATTACATGACCATCCCTAGCGAAGGGGCTGGCAAAACCAAGTCAGGTGGTAAGATAGTTGTTACAGCGTCAGGCGGGGGGCTATTTCCTATCCCTGTTCTTCCTCAATACACTTCCAGTAAACATGCTCTTGTTGGTCTTGTGAGGGCACTTGGGAGAAGCAAGGCTGCCCTCAACGCCAATGTGCGCATCAATGCAGTCTGTCCTGCCATTGTGGATACCGGGGCTCTTCCGCCAGATTTAGTAGACAAGCTACCTCAAGACCAGATCACGCCAATCAGTACCATTGTGCGATGCTTCGATGAACTGGCGGATTTCAGACATGTTCATCAAGAGAATTGGGTTGGGCAAGGTCATAATGCTGAGACAGTCGAAGGAAACGTGCACGAGCTGATTTGGCATCACCCGCCAATGCCACCAGCTCAAGAGAGGGGCAAGTTTGACCGGGAAAATGCCATTAAAATTGTAGCCCAGGCATACGAAGAGAGAAAACTTCAATTCTCGGGAAAGAGAGAATAGGCACATATGCCACAGTTTGTGCTAACTACATGATAAATTATACATTTATTCTTTCGCACGGATTTCTGCCTCTGTCTTCCTGGTTAATCTTGTTCGAAATCAACATCTCACCATATACATAAACCATACTATTAAGGCTACATGACCTTATTTTCGGGCATTACTAGATAGCGAAGGGACTTATAGAATACAAAGAAACCTTGTAGGTATTAGTGAATCCCTCAAATCAAACATTCCATCTCTTAGTTATTATATCGATGTTTCAAAACTTGCAGCGATTTTGAGATGCAGGATCGCGGCAACAAATCCAGATAGCTTTTATCATGATCATTCACATTTTTGAGGTTTCCCATCGCTTGAACTAACTCCTGAAGTCTCTTAAGAAATGACCCATCTCCGAGGGCTTTATTCTCATCCAAAAACTCTGCTGTGACGAAAAGTGGGATGGGCATCAGCGGATGAACCTATTTAAGCAAGAGAAATTAGTGACAGACCCAGAAACAAACATACTCAAAGCCTTGGCTTCAGCTTTGAAGTCTTTAACCCACCTTGGATACGTGTACTTCGCTCAATCTCTTAGAGAGCTGTACCATTTCGCCTACAGCTATCAGCGTCTGATGCAGGCACTTTTGCACTTCCTGACCATCCGTGAAATCTTCGCCCAGTTCAATTATGCCTTTGCACAAATACACAGCTGTTACCTGCGCTAAAATATGTGCAAATGAAAGCAACGGATCCCGAGTGCTTCCTGGGACTGAACAGGGCTGCGTCAAAACAAGCAGCCGGGTCCCGAGAATATCTTCCAACCACTTCCGCTGCTCCAACCATGCGCTTTCGGAAGCCCCATAGGTTTTAGATATGGTATTTTGTTGATCGCAGAGCAGGCTGCGGCTGCAGATAGTAACGAGGATGAGGCACTCGTTGAAAGTTGATCCAATCACGGGGCTTGGGTCCGTCATGGCCTCGGATAAAAAAGCACCCAAAATTTGACGATCAGCCTGGAAATCATTGTCCAAGATTGGTAAACGAGTGCAAATCTGAAGTACCAGCCACAATTTATATCAGTGACTACTTTGTCGGGTTTAAATACTGGAATGTCTTACCGTATGTTCGCTCAAGGTAACAGGCCAATCATTACGCATACTTAGGAGGTGGTCAAGAAAGTACGCCATCCAGAATACTCGGCGCTTCTCTTCCATGTGAGTTGAATCTCTGCTTTCTGACAAGATACTGACGTGCCCTTTCTGGGGTCTATCGATTTCGTGATATCGCAAGGCTTGCACTATCCGAAACGCTCGACCTGCACTGATCCAGGCCTGCCGATACGATGCACGTACCAATTCACAAGTTGCCAGAAGTACCCACGCCTGAACAAGTTCTATATCGCAGAAGTCCCCATTGAAAGTGATAGAATCGATCCTCTGTTTCGTGTCACTATACAGAGGCTCAATCAAGTCACGAAACTGCGCGGAGAGGAGAATAGCCAGGATCCACATGACATGTTGCAGACACGACTGGGACGGGGTTTTTGTGTTTGACTTTGACCACGACAAGTAGTGTTGCTGGTGAAGAATCGGAATTGATGGGTGAACGCGATCAAAGTATAGTTGATCCCTAGGTCGGTCAGTTACACTCAATTCATTTGGACTATCGGGTTACGATTTCTCATTACAATTCTGAATGCATGGGAGCATTAATTACCGGTAATTGCGGAGGCATACTCCACTCGAGCAAGGAACCTAGGTCAACTGAATGCTGCGGATTGAGCATCTGAGGTTCTAACACGGAGATAAGGGGGTTTATTTGAGATCCATGAGCAACAGGTCCCATATCATCCGGAACGCTCTCAACAGGTGGTGTCGGCAAGGTTGTATCCTCCGGTCCATTATGTTGCTCTTGTTCTTCATCTTCTTGCTGCTGTTGTTTTTGGGTCTCATGGTTCTGCAGCATCTGCTCAAGTTGTGCCAGCCGAGTTCGTAAAGCATTCAAATGGCCTCGCTTGGGTCCCCGGGGACCTCGAGGTGGTATTTCGCATATCAGGTCAGATCTATTACAGAAGTCACACTTGGGGCGCTTTGCATCACAGCGAAGTTTGCGATTTCGGCATTCATTGCACGAAACCGAATTGCGTTGCCGTCCCCGACGCGATGACTGCTCTTCGTTGCTTAGCGTCATGGCTGCAGGCTCAGTGGAGTATTGACCAGTGGTTGGTTCCAGGCTGAATGCGGATGCTTGCAACGCAACAAAAGAAACGAATGCCCGAGTAGTTCGCGGCAATAAAATTGCGGATTAATTTGAGCACCAAACGATGGCTGTGGAAAAACAAGAAAAAAAATATGTTGAAAATCAGCTCGTTTAAACCTGAACGACACTGGAATACCCCCCATCCAACCAGCTCGAGCCAGGATGTTAGTAATAATAAACCCAGATTGAATAGTTTTTCCGGTTCTTCTTTGAATCCGAAAAATGATAATCCGAAGTGTAAAATTATTTATCCGAAGCACGTTCATTCGATAGTCCTGCTTTAAAGCCCCACCAGAACTAACTATTCTTGGAGCATGAGGCCATTTCTGGCTTAGTTGGTTGGGCGCTCTTATCGATACCGTGAGCAATGTGCAAAATACCCTACACGAGCAACCAAGCCAATATCCCATCTGACAGTTACGCCTCTCCTTCTTAGGATCGATTAGTTTTCTTCAAAAATTTCATTTTTATTTTTATATTATGGGCTCTATGAAATATCTCTACTTTCAAGAAATAGTGTTTAGAGGTTGTTGCAAAAACTCGCAAAACCTCACGAGTTTGGTGGATAAGCAATGCTTGTTCAGTAATGCAAACGGAGTAGACTCTATTATTCGAGTACCATCAACAGCCCACTCCGTAGCCTATAACTAAAAGGGAATAAGAAAAAAGACCTCCGGCATGTTTCATGTGGGGGGGTAGTTTTGCTGTATTCCTATATATCTACTGAGAGGCAATGATAGATGGCTGAGTCTGGTGAATGCGGTGCGCCAAGTACGACGAGTCAGGCTGGGAATGGTGCGGTTTAATTGGCATTTGGTTAGAGAACCGGAATTTATGGCACAAAAATAATGCACAGAAATAATGCACCAAAGTAATGCACGTTTTGCTAACTAGGCATTTGGCCGATCTCGAAGTTCAGACCAACTTGATTAGTGCTCACGATTCTCCACGTCCCGATCCTGAAGTCAGTGCATTGCCCCACTTCTGATTTGGCTCCACAGGGACACTGTTGCCTACAGAATGTCCTAGAAAAAAAGCCTGACGCATTAAGTATCCTCTGCTCTGCTTGTGAATGAAATATCAGTCATTATCATCGTTTTAAGTATGGCTGCTGTGAGCACTGGAGAGAGCGTCGCATCGCCCGCGTCTTTGACTTCACTTATCGCTTCTTATGGAATCCTCCCAACACTGGCATCATGGCTGTCGACTCGAGACCTCTATCACCTTGCTCTCACTAACCAGGCACATTATTCGTATATTCTTGGATCGTCAAACATTTTCAGATCCCTGCGCCGCCAGTGCCTCTGTGACGGTCGTGGCCTTGCAGAACGCCAATCATTTAGTGGTCCTTATCACTCCTATCGAATGGCTGGGGGATGGTCCGTCAACGCATGGATGGATGGAGATGAAGAGATTGAAGTATCTCTTTACAATGTCAAATGTGATGAGGCCGGGGCGCTGCCATGCATCAAATGCGACATAAACATTTGTGAGGAATGTCGCTGTTATCCACGAGCTGCTCCGCCAGATGGGTACCCAGATCGGTTTCCCCATCTGAATTCACCCTATCAGCTTGAAAACGTCATGTGTCTTTGCCCGACTTGCGACACTGAGATGGAAAACCAAGTGGCTGGGAAATTTCTCAATGAAACCTGCGATTGCGACCGTTACACACGATGGGTCTGTGTTTCGTGTAGGAAAGAAGAAAGGAAGTTCACTGGAGACTACTTCAGGCAACACACCAAAATGGAATGGTACCCAGAAGACGACGAGGAACCTTCAAAAACGGCACATGATCATCAATTTGAGAGAGCTGTTAGTTTTGATGTCTGAATGAGGGGTTTTCTGCTGACATTTTATAATAGTTCTGGTGCACATGCGGCGCAAATGTGCCTCAAGATACATGCTTCAGATGCACTTGGTGTAAAAGACGGCATGTGCCAGAAAATAAATGGTACAAGGATTTCGAGGAAAATGGTTACAAGCTACCCTTCTTTGATAATGTATGCCACTGTTTGTGTCGACCAACTGAATGTTTGACTAACTATCATACCTTCCAGAATCCCAATTATCCGCGATGGGTTGCTGATAGTGATACGGGGAAATATCCTGTTCCTTATCCAAAACTTGGATATCCTGAACCGGATCGAGGTCTGCCTTAAGCAAAGGTAATGTGTAGAGGTGGGTTTTAAAATGACTTTTATGTCTTACAAAGTGCTGTTCATGTCCTCGATCAATTGGTGTTTGTCTTTAATTACCTGACAAATGTTTGAGCACGTGTTTGTTGAAATGTCTAGGGTGAAAATTATTCTGACACAGAGGCACGTAGCGAAATTTGGCGAGTAACGAATAGTTTGGTGTGTGTGCTTCCGCTGGATAAAAGCTTTTCACAAACGTATCTTTGTTTTCGATGAGAAGTAATTGATGTGCTTTGCGCTTCTGCATTATTGGTATTTTTGCATAACGCGGAGCCTGTTTGATACGAACCTGTATTTTTAATTTCGGCATCACATTAGGAGACAACTCGCATTAGTTGGTTCTGCTATCAATTATCCTTAGGCGTCAATTCTGCTCCTAATTTTGACGGTTGTTTAAATCCTGTGGGTGAGGCAAGAGGTCGGGCATATTTTCTTGCTCTGCGTTCCATTCGCCGAGTTCGGCTACATTTCCTGTGTTCATTTCACTGGAGTTCTTTTCTTTCCTGCTCATTGTACTGATTGAACCCTTCAAAGTCGTTTCCTCACCGGATCCCGTTTCTGTTTTTCTGACGATGCTTGAAAGTCTGGTCCAACCGACGGACATCATAGGAAGCAGTGGTCGCAAAGCTGGCAATGCGCATACAATAATTTGACTTGCGATTTCAGCTGAGCTGATGATGGCTATATTGTATGAGAATGGCTCTGACAAAACTTCTGTTGTAAAATACTTACTTGACGAATATGTGTAGACGGACTGTAACACAAAAGTGAAGCGAATAATTGTTAGAATAATTGTGATGATCCCCACACTGAACAGGCATAATAATGCGACCCTTTCGCTTTTAGGGGTAACTTTTAGTCTTTGGAGCATCCCGAATGGTAAGAGAAAAACTGAAGGGAAAGGTGAGTCTACGTTACATCTCTGTAAAGGGAGAAGTATACTCACTGAGAAGTTCCGACGCTAGACCAATAGGCCAAGTGATTTTGTAAACATCTATGACGAGGTATATTGTACAATCATCCATGCTTGTTGACCTGGGGAGTTGATGTGAAAAATGTCAGCTCTCGCTAGATTGAAACCGGCATTGATGTTACTGTACCAATTTTTGGATACTGGCAATCCACACCAAAATGTCATAAGTAGCGCGTCTGTAATAAAGGCGCAAGCGGTAAATGCCATTGTACCATATAATACCTTTCTTAATCGCTCCTCAGAAATGGGGAAAAGTTCATGATAGAACGCAAGAAGGCTAAATCGTGGGAAATAATATCCTACATCGAGGATCCATGTGAGAAAGAACTTCCACTACCAAGTTGATTAGCCCAGAAATTTTGCTCTGAATGAAAATGATAATACTTTGTTGTAACCGATATCGGATTTATCCGGCCAGTTGTCTATATTTTCCGACCACGTATACTGGGTACCTCCCACAAGAATGCTGAAAGAGATGACAGAAAGAACAAGCCAAACTTCTGATAGCCAAAATTTCCACATTCGCTTTTGTGTACGTATTGCAAGTCTGGCAATGACGATGGCAACGCAAATACCTACAAATAACCATTCAATGACCTGAGCAGCATTTTTTAGTAGTGAAGAGGCTGTCTTCAATTTGGAGTGTCAACATACCATTAAGGCCGTGTGGCTAACTTGCTTCATGTTTGCTTAGTGGATACACCTTGGAGATTTGTAATTAACCCAGCTGCTTCTTATGATGATACCGAGATCCAACTCTTCGTGACGAAATTATGACAGAATGGAGGTGATAAAATACCCGGTAAGTCAAAGAAAAGCGTTAATAAGTGATTTAAGGAAGATTAGCGTTTTACTTTGCTTTAACAGTTTTGTCTAAATGCAGGTGGCAACTTCCAGACCAGCCACAAACTAGAACAGAACAAAGTTCCCTCTTTCCCAGTCCCGATCCAATCTTACACCCATTACTTGCTACATGCAGAGACGATGAAACGGTGTGTTAATAAATGTTAACAAATTTATTCCTATACCAGCATTGCATTTTGATCTCCTCTCAGCTGAAGAATGGTCATGAATTCCACCTCCTCTACTACCAATGACCCACAGGGAGATGACGTCTAGACCTAAAAGTAAGTTTCCGAAATCTTAGAAAGGACATACGCACGAATAGGAGTAAGTTTACTTTTTGCATTTGGGTTTATCCCCATCCAAACCTTTCGTTGGCGAGGCAAATGACCTACCCGCCACATCAGTACAGTACCATATTAAGAGCACCAAATGAATCCAGCCACATCAGAAAGAATCTTTTGATAATATAGAGGAGAATAATAATAAACTAAATATCCACTTGATAAGAATATTATCTCGAAAGATACCTTTGGAATCTAGTAGCTCATGGCATGATCGTTGTCGAAAGGTGAGATATACGGCCTAACGGGGATGTAGCATTCCAGCAGGGATTAAGCTCGAGCGAGTTTTCCGCACCCAGCGAATGATCGACAATAGTACTAGAACACCGCAATCAAAAATATCAGCCCTTCCATGTCGAACATTCCTTTTAAATGTATTAGTTCTGAGCAAGTACCCATAATTCCCGGATTGAATGGGCAACCTGGCTAGGTGCGGGGTCGTCTGTCGCAATGTGGTGTTCAAGGGTTAGTGACAACCTGCGGCCTTTTGTCGCGACTCTCAGACGACAGAGATCCTTCCGTGTGATTATTGCAGTTTCAAGTATTTCAAGCTCCTTGCAAAGAAAACCTGAAGCGTGGCTGGCTCAGCACAAGTGACAATCCCGTACAGGAATTTGTGATATCAAAGGTGGGGGCCCAGCCAAACAGGTTTAGCCTAAGCCCATGTGTAATCAGCCCGATGCAGCAGAACTTCAGCTCTGGAGACGAAAATGGATTTTGCTGGTCTTGAAGGTCGCCTGGGAGTATCATGGGAGATGGTTCACTGTTACGTAGGCGTAGCGACTGACAAGTTCAACGCAAGCAAATGAGGATGGAGCTTAGTCGGTGTTTCAAAATGTAGCGCATCATAGGCACTAAATGCAGAATATCACAACTGTACAGATGAAAATTTTGGGGTGGGGGGCTTGGGTTGGCATAGATAAAAAGGCTCGTCAAATCTGGTTAATCAGGTGGTAAAGGAGGTTGCAATTGGGGCAGACTAGTCAGCCTTGAGGTGGAGGCAGTGCACTGCATGACTGCATAGCCCCAGTTTGATGGGTGCCTGATTTGGAGAGGGGCGTATTTCTCCCTCATACTAGCAAAGGCTTAGGGAAATCTTGCCCTTTGGAATTTTGGTAAACACCTATTGCTAAGCAATAAATATAAACGAGCTTTTTGGCGCGTTTTGCTTTGTCTGTGAGTTTCGATTATGGAGGCCCTTGGCACTGCCTCTAGCATTGTCGCCGTCCTGCAGATCTCAAAACAGGTCATCAATCTGTGCACCAAGTACATCGAGGGTGTACAAGATGCACCAAAAGACCTAAGACATATTCTTATCGAGATCTCGGCTCTTAGTGGTCTTTTCGAGCCCCTCAAAGTTCTCGTCGGCTTTGACAGTGAAACAGCGGTTCTAGATGCTCAGTTGTCGGCTCCCGTGCAAGGATGCCTTGCAGCCGTCCGTGAGCTTGAATCCATGTTGGGCTCCGCTGAGATACTAGAAGTTACAGAAGGAAATCAAGATGAGGACGATGATCGGAGATGTCGAGGCAAGCGCCGGAAACTTGTCAATCTTAAAATTCAGTTGGCTTGGCCATTGAAGAGGGAACGCGCAAAGCGATTACTCGACCTGATAGCCGCATATAAAAGCACAATAAGCCTGCTCTTGAGTAGCCACGGAATGTGAGTGATGAGCGGTCTGATTCAGGTATCATCACTTTCGCATGATGGAGACTAATGGTTTGTATAGAACGCAGATGCAGAAGATTAATAAAGATATGAGATCTTTTCGTAAGGCTCTTGATCGTGGGTTTATTAATCTCGATTGTTTATCACCAAATCTATCAATACTGACTATGGAGCTTTTATAGACGTGGGTCGGAGAAAGGTTCTGAATTGGCTTGTCACTGTCAACCCGTCTTACAACCATAACCAAGCTCTAGATCTTCATCAAGATGGGACATGTGAGTGGGTGTTGTCATCTCCTGAATGGCGGATCTGGAAGCAAGGTTTGAAGGCAAATCTTCCTGAGGCTCCAAGGGGCCTATGGATTTTTGGCATACCTGGTGCAGGCAAAACTATTTTGGCATCGTTTCTCATTACAAGAATGATGCAAATAGTTAACCACGAAGAATATGAAGATGAACAAGAAGACGAGAATGACAAATCCGAAGATGAAGATGTCGAAATGGGAGGTATCCAAATTTATTCCCTTTCCTTGGAGACCAAAGAGCAGATTGGTTATGCTCAGACTCAGGATTTATCTTCATTGTCAAGCCAGGCCGCCGGGATGAATGAATCATTAACGGAAGCACCCTTGCCAAAGATTATGATATACTATTATTGCCACCACGCAAGGAATCACGACGAGATGAGCCATTTCCTGGCTTGGTTGCTGAGCCAACTGTGCAGCAGGGCGGAAGATGTTCCACAACATATTTGCAACCTCTTCGAAAGTGACTGTCGACCACAATCGGAAGATCTCGTGAAAGCCATCAAAACGATTTCAGCCCGATTCTCAAAGATTTTGGTTTCAATTGATGCCGTCGATGAATCACAAAGGCGCGAGGCTTTGGCCGAGTTTCTGAAGCGTTTAGCGACACAAGATGAGTTTGAACGCTTTCATGTGGTAGTTACCAGCCGGAGGGAAGCAGATATTGAGCGCCATCTTGGTGGATTCACCGCATTGTCCATGTCTAATGAACTTGTAGACCGTGATATAGCAAACTACTTGGACAACCAACTTCAGACGGACAGAGCGCTGCAGCGATTCTCTAGCACACTACGTGATGGAATCAAAGAGTCATTACTCTCCAGGGCCAACGGAATGTTAGTAACCTTGTTCGGACCTCTTGAGAAACTGTAACTGTTCTTTTTGCTCACTGTAGTGACCGACTAGGTTTCGTTTAGTTATTTGCCAACTTCAAGTTTTGAAGAAAACGCCAATGGAATCAACGGCTTGGAAGACACTGAAGCAGCTACCAGAAACACTGGATGAAACCTACGAGCGTATTCTTGTAGGGGTTCCGACGGAGTGGGCGCAAATCGTTCGGAGAGCCTTGTGTCTTCTTAGCTGCTTACCGTCGGTACCTATTAAAAACTTGATCTTGTTCGCATCGGAAAGTCACGATGAAGATATGATGTGGGAAGAAAAAGGGAATGAGTTGAGCAAAGAAGCATTCGAAGAAGTCATGGGCTGCCTGATGAGCACACTGACTACCAGCGAACCTAATGAGAGGCTGAGCACTTTGAGTTGTGATGAATCCGATGGATCCGATGAATCTGACGAATCTGACGGACCTGACGAAGGGCGTGTCCGGCTTGCCCATTACACCATTAAGGAATATGTTGAATCTCCCCGCATCGCGAGGAGTTCAGCATCCTTCTTCTATTTATCTGCGTCTGAGGCTATCAGTTGCTCGGTCAAATCCATGTTCAAGGTGCAGACGTGCGAACGGGATGATGTTTCACCATGGCGTACATTCAAGATGTACTGTTGCGAAGAGTTTCCGAATCTCCTGAGAATGGGAGACACGGCAATTGCGAGTAGTGAAGTGCTGACAACTTTGGTTAGCTCAGCAATGGATCCTCGCACGCCATATTACAGCCGCATGTTCAACAGATCCTACTACTTTGATTTTGGTTCCTGGTTGAAGACAAAGAAAAGCCCGCTTCTCATAGAGTGGCCTGAGATAGCGATATTTGTCAACCTCATAACGCAAGGCCTGTATGCTACCACCACGGCGGTTTTACTCCAATACACCCCCGAACAAGTCGCCAGGATTTGTTCATGCCAAGTCGGGGCTTGGGAAGACACGTCATTGATTGCATGGCTGGCCCGAACCCACCAGTACGACTACCTACTACTATTTCTTCAGCGGTGTGGCGTTCACCTGGAGGACAGCGGAGGGTCACTTCTTGTCTGGGCCCTGGAGTGTTTTAATAAGTCGGATATGGCTGACGAAACACTCAGTTCACTGGTAAGTGCCAAGGTGCCTGTTGACCCAGAGTCCGTGAGGGTTACTCCGCTGCAACTGGCTACCGCCCACCTGCAATTCCACGATGTCAAAGTTCTACTCGAAAACGGAGCCGACCCGAATGGAGTGGGCTGCCCCGAGGGATGGATGCCTTATAAACTTAGACTTTTTGAGGGTGGGCTTAGCCCTTTGTCTAAGATTCGCCAGCTGAAATCTGGGAGCAATCTATCGAGTTGGTCTCTGAAAGCAAGTACCTATGCGGACGGTATAGAAGAGTTGCTGGTAAATGCTGGAGGCAGGGAGTTTCAGACATGGCGTGTTGGAGATTTTGCGCAGAGTGCTCCGTGGTCAGGTGGAGGGTGTGACGTAAGATTATCGGATGATGGGCGAAATATTATATAATATAACAGTGCAGGTTTGCTATACAATGGGTGTCTCCATATTTTGTTATCAAAGAAATATATATATGCTAATTGATGGAGGGGCTGCCGTGTAAGCCGTTTTGGTGGTTGGGATATCGGGACTTGCCTACTTCGTGCGAAATAGGCAGTCGTTTGGGATGATCTGGCAGAGCTATTGTCGCTGTGGTTAGAATTGACATTCATGATACGGAATGTATAGTTATTCTTATAACACATACACGTTTATAAATTGTCATGGTTGAAAGTTTGGGGCTGACTCAATTTGTCTTTGACATGGGATGGTCATAATATGGTGTACTATACCTATATCTAATATTTAATCGTTGAAACAGGGCCCTACAATAATTGTGTAAAGATTCCATCAAATAAGTCGAACTATGTTTCCAATCAACTAATATAGTATCTAATAATAAAACACATACAATGGCCCCTGCTGGGCTTCCGGCCTGGCATTTATTGTAGCAAATTAATGGTGTGGTAGTATTCCGTAGCATTGCGAGCCTTTGCTCTGTCCTCTGCTGCACGTGCAAGTAGTTGCTTGGTCAACGGGTGTGCTGAAAATCGGTCTGGGAGTCTGTCCCAGACCTTTGGGTCTGTCCCATGCGAGTGGAAAACACCACATATGTTTCGAGCATATTCGGTGAACAGAAAAGTACGGGATGACTCAACCATAATGGTCATTTGATCTGTTCTTGAGTTAGTATTTCCTGTTCTAATTCTCCAGGCTTACATTAATACTTACTCTGCAATATTCTTCGTGGCTCATTTATCTGAAGAGGGAGCTCGTATGTATACTCATCGCCAAAGCCACCGTGAGGTGTATGTCCACCCTCATAGCTGCAACCACCAGGCTGAAATTCATCAGACCTACCAAGACCATTTCCATAAATACAAGCCAACAATTCTGAGGCGGCATTGCGGTGGAAGTATGGAGGTCTGAAAGTATTACTTGCAACATCCCACCTTGGCCCGAACCAGAGATAGTCAGCAAGAGGCTGATGGGGATCGACCGATTTTGCAGTTAACACAGTATTTATACTTGGGTCTGTATGATCCACTGTGGTTGTATTTTGCGCTACGAATTTGGTCAAGTCATACTATTGGTGGATGTTAGCTCTATTCTTGCACTCTCATCTCTCACTAAATTCTTGAGTGATAGAAACTTGCCTTGTATGGGACACAGTTGCCGTGCCAGGCTACAACATCAAACGGACTGTGGTCCTGACTAATGGCGATGTGTTTGCCGGTATTTTTTACGACGATTGTAAATGGAACATGCAAGTCCTCATCTATGTGTGCGATGGGGTATAGAAAGTCGCGAGGATTGGCTAGACCATGACCGCCAAGGGGCCCTAAATCTGGTAGCTCCCATATTGAACCCCAGACCTCGGCAATATGGCCGCGCGCTACCGAAGTTCCCTCAGGGAGAGAAATTCTGAAACGGACACCCCGTTGAACGACGCATATCTCTCCCGGTTGGACGTAAAGCTTTCCCATCTCGGTTTGCACGTCAATTGTTCCAAGCTGCGGAGTGATGAGAAAGTCGCCATCAGTGTTGCAATAAGCTCTGTTGTCCATCGATGCGTTTATCATGTAAACATATAGGGCAATTCCTTGCTTGAGGTTGGGGTCACCACTGCCGCAGAGAGTGTGCAGGCCATCCGCAAAGTCAATCTTCTCGCCATCCTTGGGCAGTGGGAAAGGCGACCATTCAGCTTGCTCTGGTAGCGGCTCGACTTTTGGGTTTAGAGAAAGAAAGCAATTCTCAATGTGGGATTTTGTTTCAATATTCGAATAGCCACCTGAGATGAATTAGATTTTGACTCTTGAACATGGTCTGAGGCCCGCAGTGATTGGGAGAAATGCTAATGAGCGGGATAATTCAGATGCAAGCGAAACAAAATGAGACCAACGTACGATGAGCAGCAGATGGCCTAGCCCGGTACATATAGGTGCTCGAGTTTACTGCTCGAGGTGCCGCAAAGGCTGATGATGTGATGCCTTCTGTATATAGCCCGAGGCCACGGTCCTGTGGGTTATTTTGTGCGATTGGAAGAGTGCCTGGAATCACTTCGGACTGGTGTCGGCCACCCCAGCCGGGCTGATATTCATATGGGTCATTTTCACGAGTTGGCTTCGATCTTTGCAGATCTGTGTAATGAAACACTTTCTGAGGATCGGTCGCAGGCTCGCGCTTGACAATGGCCACCATGATGAAATACTGAGGGTGGAAAGTGTAATGGATTGATTGAATGGGATTTCGGATGTGAGATGCTCTGTCGAGGTAATACTCGTCCGCGGGAATGCAATGCCTTTCATCTGTCCGACTTATATCCAGCGCAATGCTGACACGACGCAACCTTGTGGGACCAGCAGCACGCGGCTCTTGGGGATGGTGGCATGTGGGAGTGGGCGGCCCCACATGGCAATGGGTAAACGGGAGTGGGCTGTGGGCCAACAATGTGTATCGTTAGTGCTGTTAGAGTTCACTTATTAGCGATGCTTGGACATGCGCAGATGGTTCGATAGGTGTGCGTGTTGTGCTTAATTGCGTCAATTACCGAGGAATTTGATCATCTACGTTGCCATAGCCAATATATGCCAAAATGCGCGCCAATTCAGTCTTGCGTACACCTGCAGGCTTCCTCAGCCGGATTCGCCCATTGAGCGGCCGCCAGGTTACGCTTGCGATTCGAGTAACAGGTCTCTCGCAGCGTCGTTGTATGGGATCAATCAGTGCATTTGACTCCATTATTTTTCGCAACTTGTTTGGAACAGACGAGATTCGCAAAGTCAGCCAGCCATCTTTTTGCTCCCACGACCGCCCGCCATGCTGACCTATGCCTCAAAATTAGGTCTTTACTGATAAAGCGTACATAAGCCGTTGTGTCGAGGTCGAGGCAGCTCTCGCCCGAGCTCAATCTCAGTGCCAGGTCATCCCAACCGGTGTGGGTGATGAAATTACCTCCCAAGTCAATGCAAAAGACCTTGATCTTGATCGCCTTCGCACGGAGACAGACATTGTCGGCTATCCGATCCTGCCCCTTGTGCGACAACTGACCGATATGTGTGGTCCAGCTGGAAAATACTTGCACTGGGGCGCCACAACACAAGATATCATGGACACCGCCACGGCCCTGCAAATGAAGGCAGGGTTAGACATTGTCAACGCTAAATTGTGCAGTGTGATTACTGCTCTTGAGCGCCTGTCACTCAAATACCAAAACACGCCAATGGCTGGTCGAACACATCTGCAGCACGCACTTCCCGTTACTTTTGGCTACAAGTGTGCCGTCTGGCTATCCGGATTCTACCGCCACAGGGAAAGATTAGAACAACTCAGATCACGCGCTTTGATGGTGCAGTATGGCGGTGCTGCAGGAACTCTTGCATCTTTGGGTTCGGGTGACGATGGTATCAATGTGCGCAAACAATTGGCCATCGAGCTAGGATTGAGTGATCCCCCCATCACCTGGCATGTTGCTCGGGATGGGGTCGCTGAAATCGTTAACTTTTTGGCCCTTGTTGGAGGATCTCTAGGAAAGATTGCGCTGGACCTCATCATCATGTCTTCCAATGAACTGAGCGAGGTGGCCGAACCCTTCGTCCCACATCGTGGGGCTTCATCAACGATGCCACAAAAGCGCAACCCTATTTCAAGCGAGGTGATTTTGGCTGCCTCCAAGGTTTTACGCTCTAATGCCGGGCTAGTTCTCGATGGAATGGTGTCTGATTTCGAACGCGCCTCGGGCCCATGGCATCTTGAATGGGTCGCGATTCCTGAGAGCTTTGTCATGACCGTTGGTGCGTTGGATCAAGCTGAGTTCACACTAGCAGGGCTGGAAGTACACGAAACCAATATGGCAGCCAACTTGGCGTCCACCAAGGGCTTGATTGTAGGAGAGGCTGTTATGATGAGCTTAGCGAAGCACATTGGCAGGCAGAATGCCCACGACGTGGTCTATGAGGCTTGCAAAAAGACCATCGAGGGAGAAGGCTCGTCAACTCTATTAAAAACGTTGCAAGAGGATAAGAGGGTAACAAATGCTATTCCGGGATACGAGTTGGAGCAGCTTTGTGATCCGATGAACTATCTTGGGTCATCACAGCGAATGGTTCAGGATACTCTAGCTTCATCTAAAGCATAGTCGATGTTCGAATAAGAGTAGAAATATACCAAATGAATTTTGCGCATTTGAATTTCTTAAACATGTAATTCGTTTCTTAACTAGACGATATATGGCTTAAAGTCCTGTGCAATCTCAAATGGAGCGCCTGTCTTCTCCCTCAACTCATCCATACTGACATCTTCAACGAGCTCCTTTAGTACAAGTCCTTTCGGGGTACAGTGAAATACTGCAATATCAGTAATAATCCTTGATACGCATCGTTTTCCAGTCAACGGAAATGTGCAGTCTGCGAGTTGTTAGCGGATTGAATAATGTCTATCAACCAGAGGACTTGCCTTTGAGGATCTTTGGTCGGCCATTTCGGTCAACATGTTCCTATCATTGATTAACTCCGAAAACGTAATTTTACAATATTTCTAACATACCATGGTAATGATGACTTTTGTTTTCTCCGGACTGGCTACTAAATCCATAGCACCACCAATTCCCTTGACTTTTCCTGGCAACATGAAGTTGGCGAGGTCTTCGAGTCATTAGTCAATACGGTTAAGATGAAAGTAAAAATATCTTTGGATTATCAGGACACTTACCACCATACATACTGACTTGTAGCGCTCCAAGCATTGTCAAATTGATCTTTCCAGCTCGAATCATTCCAAAGCTCTCATGGCTTCCAAAAGTAGATGCTCCAGCATTCAGGGTAACCGTTTCTTTACCAGGATTAATCAGGTCTGCGTCCTCTTCGCCGGGCCTAGGGTATTGGCCCATGCCCAAGATTCCGTTCTCTGATTGCAAGATTACTTCCATGTCTTTTGGAACCAGGGCTGGTGTTGCGAGCGGGATTCCGATACCAAGATTGACGTACATGCCGTCTTGTAATTCTTTGGCAGCTCTCCTAATGATTCTCTCACGCTTTTCGCTTGACGCAGTGGCTGAAATTCGACATTAGAACTTTTATACGTTCAAATAGTGGGGGCTTATCTTGCCTTTGACAATTTCTTTGGGGTCCTTAGAAAATGTTAGCTTCTCAATCTTCTTTTCCTCCGTGCTCTGAATAACTGTGTCGACGTAAATGCCTTGAATGTGAATGTTCTCGGGTGCTATTGCATCAACCTCGACAATCTCATCTGCCTCAACTATGGTCCACTTGGCATTTTTTGCCATGACCTCATTAAAGTTGTTTTGAGCTTTTCGAAATGTGCAATTGCCAAATCTGTCTGCTTTGTGAACCTTAACTAAGGCTACATCGCCGAATATTGACTCTTCCATGACATATTCCTTGCCGTTGAATTCTCGAGTTTCTCTTGGCTTTGACTTAATAGCCACAGTTCCATCCGAGTTATATCTTACAGGCAAGTCTCCGGTTTGAACTGATGTGATTGCCAGTTAGCATTTGATGATTTCGGATGGGTACAGCGCACTATCCAACTCACTGATGGTTCCAACTGCTGCGGGGGTATAAAATGCTGGCACTCCAGCTGCCCCTGCCGCACACTTTTCCGCCATAGTCCCTTGAGGAATTAATTCTAAGCTGAGTTCTCCCGACAGATACATTTTCTCAAAAGTTTTGTTTTCACCAATGTATGTTGCAATCATCTTGCCAATCTGCCGCGTATCCAATAATTGACCTTATCTCAAATTAGAATGGTGTTCGCAAGGGTGTATGGGAGCTAGTACCAAGGCCAACACCGGGCATCCCAGCATTATTTGATACTACAGTAAGGTCCTTCAACTCTCTCCTGGCTGCCACTGCATTGATGAGTGAGCTGGGCACTCCGGAGAACCCAAACCCTCCAACCAGAATAGTTGAATTGCTGCGCAATTTTCCAATAGCCTCGGCGGCCGATGGACATATTTTGTCAATTCTCTGCCGAGTGGCTGAGCTGGAAAAGTATCGATAAACCAGCTTGCCCAAGCGCGGTGTTCTATGCGCGACGAATATCGACTTCATTGTTTCTGGATGCTGGTAAATTAGACGAAATTTGTTGATAGATTAATCCTGAATTGGCTCAATGTCAACCAATTACACCATAAAGCTTTCTTGGGCGTCCTTTTTCTTCTTCTTTTTGGCCTTGTGTTCCATATTCGCATTTGGAAGCTGTCGTGGGGCTACCACCACAGTGTAACAAGCCCCACGCACAAGGATTCGTGGGGCCTTTACACATCGACGATACAGCCCCACATCAGCCAATGTATACTAACTACTCCGCTTGCAAAAGGCATGGCTCATGAACAATAGGGCATATGGTTCGAATTTTCTAGACGATTAACGCCAGTCCATCATGTTGAAAGCTAATCGCAGGTTTGTGCCGTCGCTTTTGCAGCCGATGGCTTTTTGCAGAGGGAAAGCTACACTTGCTGCTGGAAAATTGCCTCTCAGTGGACTAAGGGTGCTGGACCTGTCGAGAGTCCTCGCTGGTGTATGTGCCCTACTTTAAACCTCAATCAAATTGTGAAGAATATCATTGGCTAATGGATGATAGCCCTACTGCGCTCAAATATTAGGTGACATGGGGTAAGAACCCACCCCTGCTCTCAAGTTCATCCTAACCAGTAATCTAGAGCCGAGGTAATCAAAATTGAACATCCTACTCGAGGTGATGATACCAGAGCTTGGGGGCCACCTTATGCGCCATATATAGATGGCCGCGCCGGTTCTGGCGAAAGCGCGTACTTTTTATCGGTTTGCTGTTCCAAATTTGCCATTGCGAATCTCCTATTAACGCTCGCGCAGGTAAATCGAAACAAGAAATCACTTGGCATTTCTTTCAAAGAAGAAAGAGGCGCCAACATCATTGCTAAGCTCGCTGCGAGATCGGACATAGTAGTGGAAAACTATCTGCCAGGAACTCTGAAGAAATATGGCTTAGATTACGAAACCTTGTCCAAAGTCAACCCTAGGCTCATCTACGCGAGTATTACAGGATATGGCCAAACAGGTCCCTATAGGAACCGTACCGGATACGACGTGATGGTTGAAGCGTAAGTAAGTGTATTTTATTTCGTGAAATTCAGACACTAAACGTCAGAGCAGTGAGATGGGTTTGATGCACATTACTGGACCCAGAGATGGGCCACCAGTGAAGGTTGGTGTTGCAGTAACAGACCTGACCACAGGAATGTACGCAGCAAACAGTATCCTAGCTGCGTTAATAGAAAGGCATACCTCAGGTCAAGGTCAGCAGTTAGATGTTTGTTTGAGCGACTGCCAGGTTGCTACATTATCCAATATGGCGCAGTCTGTATTGGTTACAAACAAGCGAGATGGGGGCAGATACGGTACTTCTCATCGTAAGTCATTCAAAGCCGAGCCTATGTTAAACACCACGAAGTATTTCTACTAAAGTTGCGACTAGCTTCTGTGGTTCCTTATCGCGCATTCCGAACAAGCGATGGAGACATTCTAATTGGAGGTGCTAATGATCGTCTTTTTGGTGTCTTGTGCAATTGCCTCGGCCACCCCGAGTGGGCTACCGATGAGCGTTTCTCGACCAATTCTGCGCGTGTCGCAAACCGGCAAGTACTTGAGCGCTGGATAGAAGAAGTTACGATGTCTAAGACGACAGGCGCATGGCTCGAAACTTTTGAGGGTAGTGGTTTGCCATACGCAAAGGTTAATGACCTGATGGATACTCTAAATCATGAGCATGGTGAGTGAATATTGATATGGGCTGAAGAAGCCTTCGCGAATATATTTTAACTAAATTTGTGAAATAACCTAGTTTTGGCAAGAGGCATGATCAAAGAGGTCGAGCATCCTGCCTGTGGGCCACTGAAGGTTCTCAACAGTCCTGTCCAATACTCGAGAACCCAGCCATCAATTAGAACCCCGCCACCTCTACTTGGAGAACATACAAATGAGATTTTGGGCGATATTGCCGGGCTTAGCGGAACCGAAATCACTCAGCTAAGGGAAAACAATGTGGTCGCATAGCACTATATAGAATAATGATATTTAGATCTGAATGGTAAATAAACTCAATCAATAAACTGAATCTTTAAAGACAGTAGCTATATATTGTGCACTATTATATGAGTCTCCATCCAACTATGTGGGAACTGATACGAGGAAAGTGTAGTGATTGCTTTTTCTTCTTCTCCCTAACGGTTTTGGCTTATTTCGTATTTTCATCGCGCCGCTTATTCTATTCCTTTATCAATTTCCTATTTTTGAATTTCTCCACTTGTAGTTTGTGTATTGGTCTACTTCATCTCATGCTACCGGGCGTGCTCCCTTCGTTACACATCTAGCGCTTCTTGAATCCACCACTTGTTAAAGGCATTTGACATCCTCGTATCCATACACCAGCCTTCACAATACTGACAGTCAGTATCATATGGTGGGTCAGGCCCGTGATAATCTTCTGGCTCAGGCCAATGCAATGCGACGAATGCTTCTTCAGCACTGGTTGCTGTGACAGAAACGCCATCTGTGGTCCCCCTCGCATTCCTAGCCGAGATCCATTCCGCTTGCATGTCTCGCAAATTCTTCCTAAGCGCCAATCGTTGCTCATAGAGCTGATCATACATACGCTGTGACAAGACGTGCGATACAACAATTCTCGGAATCTTCCATGAGACCTCTGGATCAACATCCTCTTCAATGATGGCGGATTCCATGTGTTTAGCTAAGGCCTTTTCCATTTGAAGCCCAGTGTCTTCGAAATATGGCGCCTTCGCCCCGTTTTCCTTTTTGTACTTTATCAGATAATGTCCGCGATATCCAGATGCACCGAACGAAATGTATGCAGGCCCATCCCATGACATAAGAATGAGCGCATCTGTCTCCTCAACTTTTTCGTAAGCCCAAGGTTCCTGAGCCAAGTGTTTCTGGAGCTCAATATCTGGATATGGTCCCAGAGTCCATAATTGTATATCTCCATTGGACCACTCTACTAGCCGAAGCTCATTGAGTTGTGGGAAAAGTTGGATTATAGATCGGATTTCCACAAGGACATATTCTAGAGGGTTCGGGGAGAAGAAATCAGCGGATTTGTCCAAGGCCAAATTTCGAACCATCCACATATCTGCCGGGTGGAATTGGCCCAAGTCCCATGAACTCGCGCTTAGCAGGCGATGAACATGTTCAGATGGGTTATAGATTGGATTATTGTGGGCTTTTTGGATAAACAATGAGTCGCGGTTGAAGTGGAACCACGTTTGTGGCTGGCTTGACCGTGTACGAAACGCGAGTTGATAACCGTAGCCCATCAGCATGGCTCGAGAATCATGGCAGACATGGAGCAGAGCCGGGATAGGAGCAAGGCTATAAAAGTGGTTCTTCCTAGCAAATTCCCAAGCTATTTCAGGATTCTCATCGAGCCAATCAATCGGTATTTCAGGACGAAAAGCGGAAGGAGACCAAGGTTGGTGTCGAGGCTTAGTAGTGGTGAAGCCGAAAGATTCCAGCTTTCGCTGCCGCCAGCGCAAATCCGGAACATGGCGGGACCGGTTAAAGGCGAAATGTGCAAGCGATGGGTCAACTCGCAGCCGATGCGGGATGGACCGAATTTCTTCAATGAAGTCCTCATAATCTTCATCGATCGCTTCCTGAACGTGGACAACGCGAGGCGGTGTGGCCCACAAGTAAATCTCGAGGCGGATCTCGGGAGGAAGTGAGAAGAGGTGTAATTTTTGAGGGCCCATGTCTAGGAACCAGAAACAGGGTCGGATTTATTGACATCGAGTCAGCTTTTTCCAGCCAACAATGCTTAAATTGCACTCTGGCCGAGCGAAACGGAGCCTTGCGTGTTTTCGTATCCATCACGTGACGTCAGACATGCCAAGTTAGCGCTGTTATCTCTTTTATCCTTTGAAGCTCAACGGACTGGGGTGCGACTTGCAGTTCCATAGAAGGTAGACTTCCAATTCTTCCAAAGACGCAGTTCGGAACTATCAAGAAACCTTCCAAAGCCAAAAGAAAACATATAATCACAAATACCTGATTATTCATTGCACATCAGTTGACGCACAGCGTAAAACATCTTTGTCTCTTTACACAATGAATACAATATTTTGTCCGAAATGCATGGGGACTGTGAGAGCAATAAATAAAAGACTAAACAATGAAAATGAATTCGAAAACTAAATGTGTCCCTTCTCTTAACCCTCTAGGGTAACCAAGATATCCGCAGAAAGCTGCCGTAGGATTCCCTAACTTTATCTCCTAACCACTTGCTATTCTCGAAGGAAAGCGCTGGCTACGCCAATTCCAGTGCTTTTATAAGGGCGTTAATTAAGGTAACAAATAGTGATATGAAAGTTCCCAACTCACCTTGCACACATACTAATCAACCCAACCTCTTTGTCCTGCCTCATAAGTTCAGCTAGCAGTGTGGCTAGCTGCCGACTTCCTGTGGCACCGGTGGGATGGCCCAGAGCAATCGCGCCACCATTAGGGTTAACCTTATCAATGTCTAAACCGAGACCTTGTATACAAGCCAAGGTCTGGCTAGCAAAGGCTTCGTTTAACTCAAAGATGTCAACATCACGCTGGCTTATCCCGACATATTTGTAAAGCCTAGGAATGGCATGCAGCGGCCCCATTCCCATTTCATCAGGTTCGCAGCCCGCTGCTTGAGTTCCAAGGAACCGTGCAAGTGGCTTGAGCCCGCGAGAATCTGCCCATGATCTACGGGCTAAAACCACTGCTGACGCTCCGTCCGATATCTGCGAGCTGCAAGAGGATTAGAGATGTGTCGTTTGAGTAAAGTAACGCTTACGAGTTTCCTGCCGTGCTCCCGCCATTCTCAATAAATGCTGGCTTCAGCTTCGCAAGTTTTTCTAGTGTGACACCTGGGCGGATTGTATCATCCTCCTCGATTCGAATCGAGGTCTTCTGTCCACTGTGGTCGCTAGCAGCACTATACTCAATAGGAACAATTTCTGATGCGAACTTGCCACTCAACTGCGCTTGATTAGCCCTGGTATGACTGAGAAAGGCAAATTCATCCTGCATTTGCCGACTAATATGATAACGGCGTGCCACATTCTCAGACGTCAGTCCCATAGGCATCAGACAGTCAGCGGCGGATTTAATATTTGTATTTCTCAAGGTCGGACCGACGTCGACAGGAACTCCGCGCGTTTGATAATTTTTTGACATGCTCTCAACACCGCCACCCATGGCCACATCAATCTGTCCGGCTTGGATAGAGTGGGCCAAGTGAGTGATGGCTTGTAGGCTACTTGAACACTGACGGTTAACAGTGTGAAAGGTCGTGGTCACTGGAAATCCTGCATGGAGAAGGGACATCCTTCCAGTCTTAGCAAAGCCCAGCTCAGCCAAAACATTGCCTATCAATACGTCTTGGACATCTTTGGCTTGGATGCCGGCTCGCCGCGGCGCCTCTGCCATGACCTTTGGTCTGTTAGTGCGTGCGACAATGTCAAACAATAGTGTGAGATGTTCAATACCGGCGACAATATATCTTCGGGCCATGCATCCTTGAAACCTCCTTTGAATGACCTAGTTATCGGACTGCGAACAGCCGACAGGACGACCACATCATTAGGGCTCTTGCCCCGTAGCGTTCGGGCACTTCTCATCATTGACGCCATTAGGTCACTCTTTGAAAATATCTGGTGCTTGTTGTCGCTATACCCGTGCAAAACCTGCGGTTTAATGAATCATTATGTGGGGTCCCAACTTTACCACCCCACGCATGGAAGTTAGTAAATGTGGTGACCGACCCCACATCACGATAGGAGATTGAGGTTATCAAGGACCTCAATATACTTTTAAATTGGGAGCAGAGTTTTCCCCATTTGCAAACATTCTATTCACATTATCAAGCCCCAAATGGAGTTTCAGTTCGGCACTGAGGTCTGTCGCCCAGCCTTTGACGACAGAGCTACCCCAAAGGTCTCTTTTGGATTAAGGTTTCCTGAGGCATGTTTCAATCACGTCCAGGGAGCATTTTGCAGCACTAAAGTCTACATTATATGCTCCAAATCTTTATCAAATAACACAGATGCACTTGAAAGGCTTCTCTCGGCTCTAGGCGATCGCGTTGCGGGTGTTAGGGTCGGCATTAGCCCACACACCCCAATCGCAGAAGTCTTAGACGTCGTCAAGGACACTCAAGATAGGGGTATTGACTGCCTCATTACTCTAGGGGCGGGCAGCTTAACAGATGCAGCCAAATTAGTACGGCTTGCTTTGGCCAACTCTGTCAGCACTGAGGAGGAAATGAATACCCTCTGGGGATCCAAAAATAGTAATCCCGCCTTACGATCTGGCATCATCAAACCAACCATTCCTCTCATACATATTCCAACCTCGCTTTCTGGTGGCGAGTATCAAGCTCTTGCAGGGGGGACCGAATCCAAAGGGCACGCCAAAAGGACGTTCATGTGCGAGGGAGTTGATCCAGACCTCGTCATCCAGGACCCGGAACTGTGTCTCACAACACCCCAATGGGTCTGGCTCAGCACAGGCATTCGATCTGTTGATCACTGTGTAGAGACTCTGTGCTCACAGCTCTCGAATGAATATGGGGACGAGTGGGCTAAAAGAGGGCTCCCAAAGCTTATTTCCGGGCTGCTTGAGAGCAAGAAGAATGCAAATCAGCTAAATGCTCGACATCTTTGTCAACAGGGAGTCATTGACGCAATGTGCGCAGTCTCAAGTGGTGTTCCATTAGGTGCCAGTCATGCTATCGGCCACCAGCTCGGTCCACTCGGTGTTGGACATGGAGAGACTAGCTGCATCTTGCTCCCTACTGTTTGCAAGTTCAACTTAAAGATGAAGGCAAACCTTGAGCGACAATCTATGGTCAGGGATCTTCTTTTGGGGACAAGCGAAGTCACGCAACTTTTGCAGACACAGGGACTTGACCCAAAGGCTGTTGACCTCGGTGACATCTTGGATGTCGTGATTTCAGCACTGGAAATGCCAAGATCGTTGAAAGATGTAGGTATCGGCCCTGAACATCTTCCACTTTTAGCAAAGAATAGCCTGGACGACATATGGATTAAAACGAACCCCATTCCTCTTACGAAGGAGTCTCAAGTGAGAGAAATTTTGGATATGTGTGTCGGAAAGTAGAAGATCAGAAGAAATACGGAATATGATGCAGGTTGACTATAAGTAGAAACGTGGACTCGCTGTCTAGTGTACCCATGATTTGTCGCGCGGTGGATTACTCAATAAACACCGAAGGAAGTATTTCACAAGTCTATCTATATGTTATGAGTATTACTTTTCCCATCGCTCAAATAACAACACCGGAAGTAATTTAACATTTCAATGTGCCGCAACAATCTATCCTTGGTTAACCCTGGCCGAAAATGGGAGCTTTGGATTGGACCACTGGATCCGAATATTTATATTCTGTCGTTAACTGATCCACTTTCTGAGAATTCCTCTCGTAAATTTACATTCTTCATCTTGGCTGTACCATATGATTGGATTGTGATTGGGAGCTTTCGATGGATGTACCCCCTCCACATGCCCCACATGCAGGGTACATGCGGAGATATCATGATAATGCAGTCAACCCCACCAAGATTCATCCTTCAACATCATCCGAGAAAACCATGTCATTCTCGTTAACAAACATGAAGAATTCTTACAAAGAAGATGGTAAAGGTCGTACGAGGGCATCTAAAGCCTGCCTTGTATGCCGGCGACGCAAGGTGCGGTGCACAGTCGCCCGAAATGGGCAACCTTGTGTGAATTGCGTTCTCGACGGCCACCCTTGCGTCATGGTTGACAGAGTCGTTAGAGGGTGAGAGTGTTCATTTACAATTACCAGCGTATAAACTGACTCAAACAAGAATGCGCCGAAAGGACAAACCTAAGCATAATGTATCAGGTCAGGAAAACCCTGTTGCCGATGATGAGGTGGACCCAAGAAGAATGTCCCTTGATCAGGACCGAGATAGCTCTACCGATATCGACAGTCTCAGTCATGCGCAAAGCGCCATGTCGGTTCAAAGCAGCGAAGCTACCGATCATTCCACAACCTCATTTTCTTGTCAAACATCATCCGGCGGTACGATGCCAAACCAAATTGCATCCGCTTTCGCCTCCGAATACAATCACCTAGTTGACCTGCCTTCTTTCGACCAATATCGACTGTTCAGATCTGAAATCACATACTCGGCTTATTCCTTTCTTATTGTGTCTAATCTATCAAAGATGCCGCCTGAAGATGTCAATTATCTGGATATCAAGAAATGTCTCTCGGTGCCCACGAGACCTATTCTTGACGAATTTATTCAGCAATATTTTCGCTTTGTGCACCCCATGCTGCCACTCATAAACGAAACTCTCTTTTGGAATATGTACTGCCAAGTTGATGAGGAAGCTGGGCAGAAAGTCCCACAAATATCACTTCTAGTTCTGAATTCCATGCTCTTCTCTTCATGCTCTTTTGTCTCGCACCGCATCCTCGAGAGATTGGGCTACTCTAGTGTTCGCGTCGCCAGAAAGGCCTTTTATCAACGAGCTAAAGCCCTCTATGATTTTGAAACTGAATCCTCAAAACTTAATATTGCTCAGGCTGCGTTGTTGCTTTCGCATTGGACCCCTTCTGTTGAGGAAGCGGTTTGCAAACAAAACGTCACTTGGCTGACAATTGCCATAGAAAATGCAAAATCTGTGAAGGCTCACCAAGCCCAAAGATCTTCGGTTCCTTCCAAGGGACCTGTCGATATGCAACGCAGAATGGCCTTGAAACGTCTATGGGGATGCTGCATTGTTCGAGATAGTCTGATGTCTATTTCATTGCGACGCAGTTGTCGAATCTCAAATGACAATCTCGACCTCGACTCGGGATTTGTACTTACCTACGCTGAACTTGCCACCGAAACCTACCACTCCAAGGTTTACAATTCAGCCACCAAGAATCACTTGGCCATATCATACCTATGCTTAGCCGACATGTGTGTTAAACTGAACGCTGTTTCATCGCTGCTGTTCCCATACGAAAGAGGTGGTAGGAAGAAGTATTCCCTCTCCATAGAAGAAAAGGCTCGACTGGAAAACTTTCGAATTTTTGTTGAGCAGTGGCACGAAACAATGATGATAAAGCTTACCATTAAAAAGCCTCAGAGCGATCTAAACCTGAGGCCTGACGACGTGCTCCATCCTTCAGTAGTTCTATATAGCAACTTGGCACATATATTTTACTAGTAAGTTAACTACTATACAGTCAAACTAGCTATTAACCAAGAGTGCTATTAGTTGCCTACGAATTGCGATGACAAATCGTAATATGCTTATATTCGCGGATTCGGCTGGCTTTAATCTAAAGGAAACCGGCATCTATCTCGAGGATATCCAGAATGCAATCCAAGGCATTTCCCAGCGTATGAGGGAACTCTCAGGTCAGGGGCTTACCAGGTTTTTACCTGCTAGCGTGTAAGTGCTGAACCTAAACATCATGTTTACTTAACCATCTAAGGAAAAGCTCCCAGTGTTGCTTGTATCTCACTCCCACTAGCATTGCATTTGATCGATTGTAGAATCACGATGCGCAAGCCCGGAACCAATCCAGATCCTTTCATCAGCGCGATGAAGACATATGAGTGTCTTTATGACGGAGTCGAGTGGGCCGCTGAAACAATAAGGCTCATGTTAGGGCAGACACAACTCGCCCAGTGCATTGAATCTATCTTCTCAGTCGCCGATGCTGGTTCGGAATCTTGGAAATACATCATCTCGTCTGATCCCAACTGCTATTTGAGACTTGCAATCACTATGGATTTAAGTTTTAACCAAGGTCGATTGCCAGAAGAAATAGACTTTCCTCTAGGTCTACAGCAGCTGCCTTCTAGTCGTGTGGTAGATGGTTCACTTCCATCTGAGATTGTGCTATCAGACTCTGAATTTCTTCAGATGGTAGGGATGATTTCACAAACTAAAAATGGCGAAACTCAGCAAATCCTTTCCAGCGACACAACCAAGGAAAGTCCAGCTGTGAATAGCCCTTGTTCAGCAGTAGGCTCAGGGGCCTCCACGAATGATTCAATTTCTATTCCTTGGGAAACAGCTCGTGGCCAAAAACATGATCTTAGTTCCTTTCAGGATCAAGAATCTGTCGCGAACAGTCGCTCTTCTGCTTTTTCGCCCTCGACAATATTGCAGAATCTGTCAGTCGAGAATTTAGGTGATTGGGATTGCGAAGGCGGTGATATTTGGCCTGACGGGTATCAACCATGTCATCAAGAGGACGCTGTAATTTGAACAAGCACTCATAACTCGAGCCGTTTCCAAGTCCAACATAAGAATGGACCAAAGGTCTAACATCCTCCTTCTCCTCAGATGAATGTTTTAGATCTTCCAATCTTTCAAATGCCATATCTACACCTTCATCCTCCAACAGAAGGCCTCGCTGCTGGCGAAAGCGCTATACCTTGTTACTCAGTGTTGTTTGTGCGGGACATCGCTCGCATGTGGGGCTGCTTCAGGTCTGGGGGATTTTGCAGGGTATCCCACATGAATACCCCATCCCCACACTGCTAATGGTGGTGTGGGTGCGCAGCTGAGCCCTTCAATTTTAGGTTCTTAGTTCTACGGCCCCAATCCGAGCTAAGCTTAATACGACTTGACGCTTCAGGCCTCATCAGGTGCCAAGATCAATGAGATGAAACTCGCTGGCAATGAATTGCGGGGAAGCTCGTCTGTAACCTCGGCAAGCTTTGTCCAGATGATGGGAAATTGACGTTGCGTAAAAAGAAGCGGCGTAATGGGACAGGGAACCTTGTTGAGTACATTGTCGACGAAGATATGCATCAGAATATGCAGCAAAGACGCGAATGCTGCTGTCAGCTTCGCCTCTTTGCTGGTGTCTCAAGATGGTTACAGCATGGCATTGAGTCCCGCAGCAGGTGCAGACACATCATCCATCGGTCCGATTGGCTGATCAAAAAGTACAATGAAATACTCGCTTCGTGGCCCACGGTGTGCTACCCTGCATCTTTCTACCAATCTGTCCAACAAAGAAGCCAAGGCATAAGAAAACAGTTTCGCTGTCAGTTCTAATTAATTCGCATATGCTACTTCATATTGTTAATTGCGTTGTGGTGATGATAGTATCCTAGCTTCGTAGTTATCGTATTTAGCCTAGCCAAACACCTCATTCCTATTCTAACTCCAGCGCCATTCCATTTGGATCGTGTCGCGATCCGAGCTGTTGGCACTTCCCCCACTGGCGTAAATCGAATTCAGAAATTCTCGCACGCCTTTGCAACGTTTCGGTCTCTGTTTTTCCCTCATGCACATCGGCCCGCACCGTTGATCGCTCGACAAGGACATCTTGGCGAGTGTCCCACAGGACCCCCTCGTCTCGATGCAACATAAGTTTGTCAATCTGGCATTAATGCCGACGATCACGGTGGTCCAACCTCGTTTGGACAAGTGAGGCAAAACAACGTAGCCTTCTCTGTGCTTTGTCATGTGGGACCGCCCACATCCAACACCCTAATGCAACTAGACCCCGTCTGGTCGGTCAGTGAGGGGGTGGGATGCCTGTGGCCATGGCACTATAAACGTTGCTGGCTGCCAACAACCTGTTGGTTCGGAATCTGGCCCCCGAAACACAAAACTGCATCTACCATCCTCGTAGAAACCAGTCGCAGAACATGAGTCAAGTCGATTTTTCCTCGTTTCGCAACCTAATTGCGGGGACGCTCCGCAGCAGCGAAAACACAGACCATGCCATTAATCCATCGAATCGCAAGCCTCTATGGAAAATTCCGATTGCTTCATCCAGCGATCTAGAGGACGCCGTTGTCGCTGCCGGTGCGGCATTCCCAGAGTGGTCCAAAACACCATGGGCCGAGAGACGAAAATGTCTTATCCGGGCCAGCGAGCTTCTACAGCAGCATCGATCTGAGATGGCAAATCTCATTATGCTAGAAGGCGGCAAACCACCACAATTTGCTGACTTTGAAGTGGGACAAGCAATCGATAATATTGATTTCTACAGTGAGCATACTGGGCCTGTTTCAGAAATATTGATCAATTCTCACTCAAGTAATAGCCACGCTACACAAACCCGAATCTCAGATAATTCAAGACGATGAAAATATCCGACTGACACTACAATACGCCCCCATCGGCGTGGTCGGAGCCATCTGTCCCTGGAATTTCCCCTTGATCCTCTCCGTTGGCAAAATTGCACCAGCTCTGTTGGCCGGCAATTGCCTCATCGCCAAGCCATCTCCCTACACGCCATACAGTCTCATAAAATTTGCCGAAATTATAAAATATGTATTTCCACCAGGAGTGTTCCAAGCAATGCATGGAGATGATACGTTGGGGCCGCAAATCTGCGCTCACCCTGGCATTCACAAAATCAGCTTCACAGGGTCCACCGCCACCGGGAAAAAGATTATGGCCTCTGCTAGCAAAACTCTGAAGGACGTGACGCTTGAGCTTGGGGGAAACAATGCAAGTATCATCTGCCCGGACGTCGACGTTGAAACCGTGGCGCCGCAAGTTGCCATGGGGTCATTCTTCAATTCTGGACAGCTCTGCGTTGCAAGCAAGCGCATATATGTCCATAAAGATATTTACAAACCATTTCTAAAGAAAATGGTTGAGACGGTTAAATCTTGGAAAGTCGGCCCCGCATCAGCTGAAGGGGGACAGATGCTTGGCCCTGTGCAAAACGAAATGCAATACAACATCGTTAAGTCGTTCTTTGAAGACAGCGCTAAGAATGGACATAAATTTGCTTTGGGTGGCAACCAGATATTCGATGAATCAAGCTTTGTTATTCAGCCAGCAATCGTGGATCATCCTCCTGACGAATCGCTGGTGGTCCAAGGTGAAGCATTTGGTAAATATTGACCCGCAAATTTTAAAGCAGCTACAGACAGTCTAACAGTATCTTTCAGGCCCAATAGTTCCAATCCAAACGTGGACAACAGAAGACGAAGTAATTGCACGGGTAAATGATACATCTTCGGGTTTAGGAGGTGCTGTGTGGTCGTCGAATCTGGATCGCGCGTATGCGCTTGCTGGTCGCATCGAAGCCGGTACTGTTTGGATCAACAGTTTTGAGAAGCCACTGCCACAGGCATATTTAGCAGGCCACAAAGAGTCTGGCATAGGAGGCGAAGGGGGCAAACAGGGACTCCTGGGATACTGTAAACCCCAGATGATTCACCATTATAAGAACTTGGTGAAGAGTAAAATATAGAAGATAACATGATACACGGGGAGGTTTGAGGGACATTCATCTTATTTTAATTGATTTGACACCATGAGCCTTAGTGTAGCATATTTTGAGCCAGCTTAAATACGACGCAAATGATTGAGAATCAGTCGCCCGCCTACTTGCCAATGAACTTCTTAAAACTATCAATTATGGCCTTCTCGTCATATATATTTGTAAGACTGGGGTGCTTTATGACGGCTTGTGACCACTTATAAAAGTGAGGTGCATTGTCTTGCAGCCCTGCACTAATGCTACTAGGTAACAGATCATACTTGATTAAGGTGAAGAGGCGAATTACAAACGAACCAGTCAACACCTGTAAATGAGTGTTAGAGCATAAATTATCAATAGGGTGAACTTTTGCCCTCTATTTTATAGGGTTCAGCGTACCTCAGCCAACGTAAGTTTGTCACTGCCACCATAAAATGGTGCTGCATCCGTGAGGAGCGGTTCAACCTCTTTTTCGACGATATTGACAAATTCAGTGCCGATACTTTCAGCTTCGTCTTTTGATTTAGCTCTAAGCGCTTTGAAAGTGAATGGGTTCGCTTTGCTGGAGTATGTATCGACAAAAAAGTTGATGCGGGCTCGCTTGAGAGCACCTCCGTTGCTGTCAGAGGTTGGCACAAGGTGAGAGGGGTGCTTGTCAGCTAGGAACTGAGCAACAATGGCCGACTCGGTAATGATCTCTCCATCATAAGAGAGTGAAGGAACAGTCCCACGTGGGTTCACTTTTAAGTACTCGGCAGACCGTGGAACCGACAGGTCAATAATTTCTTCCTTATACGGGACACCAAGTTCAGCAAGTGCGATATGAGCGCGATGTGCGACTAGAACATGTTAATATCTATCTTGAGCGATTTTCATGAATCAACGGGAGTAGTGGAATTACAGGGGCAGGTATGGTTAGTGTAAAGCAGAATTTCGGGTGAAGATGCCATGGTGCGTGATGATCCTTTGTAGGTATAAGAAGAATAGAAACGAGCTGGACCTCGAAACCGGTTAAACATAAAACGCAGATGACCAGGATCAAATATTGTTCTACTGAAAAATTAAATTTATTCGGCAGATAAATACACATGCATTATAAATGCATTGCGAAATCAGGGTCAGTGTCGGCGGAGTCGGCACCATCGGAAATGTGGAGGAATAAACTTTACCAGGGTTTCTTGTCAGAAATATAATAACGTTCCAATACGAATCTTTAAGCATCGTTCAAGAACAACAGATTGTATTTTTAATCAGAAATCGGCCCGTAACGTGCTTTGCTACACCTCGTCTACGATGGGCGCCACCGACTGCACAGTATAAAATGATACAGGACAGCTTTAAGAAGTGGGCATAATTTAATACATATTTCTTTTTACACCTACGCTACGACGATCACTCCATCGAGTGATCAATCCTATGTTGACGGCATCAATTGTATGGTAATCAGCCCGTGCGGAATCCAATCCGCATTCACGCAATCACCGCGCGCCATGGTGTCATGCATAAAACAGGTTTACTTTGCCCAGTAGCGTCATGATGTACCAGTTCAAGGCGTTGATAATCAACCCCTTAGCTTAAGAGCTAAAACCCTCATATAACCGCCGATAACTCGGTGAGCCGACGCGCGCGGTGTGGATTTTAGCTTGGTTGGCTCGTGATTGGATTGGCGTTCGGTGGCTGTGGGGAACTAAGGACATTCGGAGTTATCTCAATCCTCCGGCCCATTGCGCTCGGACGGTTTACATCAGGGGGCATTATGAGGGAGACACCAAGGACGCAAGATGGCATGTCTAGTACACAGAGTATATCCAGAAAGCTCAATTTTTATAGAGAAGCGTTTGCCAAGCCGTCATGGCCCGGTTCCGACATGTCCGAAACCATAACTCGCACAAAATATCACAATGTCATTCCCAAGTGAGATACCCCCAATAGCGCAAAAGAAAGAACTATATTGTTATAAGCGGTTCAATCCAATGCAAGCATCAAGCTTAACGATGCATTCTCGATTGCGTATGGTTGTAGTAGAGCTTATTAATTGTAACAAGTTGACCTAGTTGAAATGTGGCTAATTGGAATGTGGATTGTTCCGCGCGCGGGACCACAATTTCTAGCAACCGCGCGCTAGATTACACAATCAACAAGTCTTAGAGTCTCAGGAGAGCGAGTACTGTCTCACATTGGATGAGCCACTGATGTGGTATGGTATATATGTAGTTCCAGTATGGATCTCAGAAAGGCCATCTCAACCACAACTTTACAGACCTACAACAGCTCTCACTCTTGCACTTCATTCATCAACTCTAACGCCATGACTGTCCCAAGCAACATTACCACCGACCAATGGCTTGCCGCCGCTGCCCATCGCCGTTCTGTTTACGGCCTCAAGGATACCTCTCACGTATCCGATGAGCGTATTGCAGAGATTGTCAAGCAAGTCCTCGACTTTAGCCCCTCTTCATACAACACACAGCCCGGTCGCGTTACTGTCGTCCTTGGTCAGAAACACAAGGAGCTTTGGCAAGTGATCATTGACACTATTAAGCCCATTCTTGAGGGCGCGGGTCCTGGCGTGTGGGATTCTCTCGCTCCTCGTTTTGAGGGTCACAAGAGCGCCTACGGCTCGGTACGATGATTCCATTGTTGCCATGATTTTCCAAGTACTAATTCGAGATAGATTTTGTTCTGGGACAGTGCCAAGTCCATCGAGGAGGCTCAACAAACCCACCAAGCTGCTGCGCAGGCCTTGCCCAAGTTCGCTGACCATGCTAGCGGCATGGCCCAGATCCTTGTTTGGACCGCTCTGGAGATTGAGGGATTCGGTGCCAACCTGCAGCACATGGGCGTCTTCCCTCCTGTCAATGCTGCATTGCATAAGTTCCTCGGTCTGCCCGAGGACTATACACTCCAGGCCAATCTTAACTTTGGCGAATTGGCTCAACCCCACCCCGAGAAGCCATCGAAGCTTTCATACAGCGAGACTTTGAAGATTGTCAAATAAATAAAGGAAACGCTTGCCTTCGCATTCATTAGAGGGTAGTGTTTTTTCGTAACGAAGATTCCTACGAGCATAGCATAATAGCGGGATATATATATAGAAATATACAACAGTATTTTGATTCCGCTTTTCTTTCATCTCCTAATCATGCGCCATATGCTTAAAAAACAAGCTCCGTTACTTCATTCCAAGAACACTCATTACTATTCTACGCATTTTAGTGCTAAGCTAATTCGGTCCAATGCACCAATGGCAATAGCCCCACATAGCAGTATCCAGGCTGAGAATAAAGCCAAAATTTACCGTTTACAGTGGATTCAGGGCCTGTAATTCCGCACCACTACCCCCCAAAAAGAAACTAGAACAGTCATTCGAATCAACGCCCATTTTATCAGGAGA
This sequence comes from Calonectria hongkongensis, assembly GCA_017140755.1. Taxonomy (NCBI): domain Eukaryota; kingdom Fungi; phylum Ascomycota; class Sordariomycetes; order Hypocreales; family Nectriaceae; genus Calonectria; species Calonectria hongkongensis. The sequence goes on from JAACJA010000017.1 coordinate 1,289,359, forward strand.
AGACGGGATGAAACAACTTGCAAGGTCCGAATCATTAATCACATCTTGACTCAGCTTCTAGCAAGTAAAAATTATATCATTCATTTCCCTGCAGCCTGATCCATGTGCGTATTCTCTAGAAATTCAACACTGAAGCATCTCAAAGGATTGGATTTGCCAATGACATAGAATTACTCTTCAACCTCAACTCCAGGTGTTTTTTATTTATTGTAAAATCCTCACAGGACCACTGAAACTGGGGAGAAAACAGGACATTTAAATATTTAACGGGCTCATCAGAGTACCAAGCGGAATTAAATTGAGGATCTAAATCCGGCTCAGCATTCTCTGACGCAGTGATCCAACATTTCGTGGGGCCGTGGAGCATACGTATTATTTATTCATTGGCCCCACGACGTCCACTCCCGGCTTCTCCAAGCCATTTGGTTTGGGAATATGCAATGAATGCATGCCAAGCAAACGTGAAACGGAATCGCCGGCTTTAGCTGACGCAGTGGAATAATACCGCTCTCCAGAATAAATGATCGCTCCCCCTAAGTTCTGTTTGTTCAATGCAAGTGTGCTTTTATCCGCATCATTTCTCTGTTTCTCTCCGCTATTATTGAATCATTCGCCATGACTTCTATAGCTCTTCTTGACTCCATCGGCGACGAGGCTCTTATTCTCCCACCCGATGTATCCGCTAGCTCATTTCGCGAGGCATTGTGGATGATTGCCAAGGTTGTTGGAGAAGACAATGTCACGGTCCACACTGTCAAGACTATGATGCCTGATAATGAAGGGGCATACACCAATCTTCCCAAGGAGCATGATCTATTCTATATCCTCGAGAAAAAGACATTTCTTGCTGGTGCTGTCGTCTGCCCCGGCAGCACGGAAGATGTGAGCGCGATCGTCAAGCTTGCCAACAAATATTTAACTCCACTTTGGCCCGTCTCAATTGGTCGCAATCTCGGTTCGTACAAGCTGAATTACTCCATCTTATCGGCATCAATTAATGGGCTCTATTCCAACTCTTTCTAGGCTATGGCGGAGCAGCACCCAGGTTACGGGGCAGTATCGTCCTCGATCTTGGCGCCCGCATGAACAAGGTGCTAGACGTGAGCGATAGAGATTGTACCTGTTTAGTGGAGCCGGGAGTCACCTACTTTAAACTCAATGACCATCTTAAGGAAAATGGTCACAAGTATCTTTGGATTGACAATCCTGACCTAGGTAAGCCAATCTTACAGATCCCTTACCATTTGGCTGCCAATTGATGAGTTCTTAGGTGGTGGCTCGTTGCTTGGCAATGCGCTTGAGCGAGGAGCTGGATATACACCCTACGGGGAGCACTTTTCAATGCATTGCGGAATGGAGGTTGTGCTTCCGAACGGAGACGTAATTCGCACGGGCATGGGAGCTTTGCCTGGGAACAATACTTGGCAGACTTTCCAGTATGGTGAGTTTGCGTGACGGTCATTTGGTATTTTCAGCACTAATCAAGCAAAAGGATATGGTCCCTATCATGATGGAATCTTTTCTCAGTCCAACTTCGGAATCGTGACGAAAATGGGCTTCTGGCTCATGCCAGATCCTGGCGTAGGTCGTTTCACATCCCCAACAAGACCCAGAAACCCACAGTTACTCATAATTTCGTCTATAGGGTTACCAGGCATACATGTTCTCATTTGAAAAGGAAACTGACCTGCCAGATATTGTAGAGCGGATTAGAGTGCTCAGAATTGCGGGTGTCATCATGAACGCACCAACCATTAGAAACACGCTGATAGATGCGGCTGTTTATGGCCCCAAGTCCGAATACACGAACAATACAGGCGTGCTATCGAGCGAAGAAGTCGACGCCATCGCCAAGAAGATCAAAGTTGGGAGATGGAATATCTATGGTGCAATGTATGGTCCAAAACCGACGCGTGATATTCAGTGGGCAGCGCTGAAAGCATCTTTTATGGAGATTCCCGGTGTGAGTTCAGCAACGACGAGTATGCGGCGGAAAGGCTGCATTTGCTTTTGTATTTCTAACATGATTCAGGCCAAATATGAGTTCCCGACTCCAAGAGCTGAGGGAGAGGAGCGTAACATCCTGCATATGCGCGAAGAAACGCTGCAGGGAATGCCAAATCTTTACGAATTGGGGTGGCTGGATTGGACATGCAAACGGGGTTCTCTATTGGGATTTTCGCCCATATCGCCTGCTACTGGTGTAGATGCGAACAAGCAGTATGAGATGGTGAAGCGCCGATTCACGCAATTCGGCTTCGATTACATTGGCACTTTTGTCGTGGGATGGCGCGAGCTGCACCATATCGGTACGTGAGAATGTTGGGCTCTTGGCGATGCAGATCGGAAACTAATCAATTTTCAGTATGCCTAACATTTGACAAGACGGACCCTATACAGCGCAAAAAGGCGCACCGTTGTATCGAGCTGCTCATTGACGATGCGGCCGCCGAGGTAAGATAGTCATGCCACGTTCTTTTCTTTTGCACACTTGGGCAGCACACTGACGCCCCCACCAGGGCTACGGCGAGTATCGCACGCATCTCTGTTTCATGGACCAGATTGCCAGCGTGTACAACTGGAACGGACAGTCGCTGCTCAAGTTCAACGAGCAGCTGAAGGATTCGCTGGATCCCAACGGCATCTTGGCACCAGGGAAGAGCGGGGTTTGGCCTAAGCGCCTGCGAGGCCGAGGTTTTGAGCTGCAGAGGAGCCATGAGGTTGCGCGTCTGTAGAGGGAGGAGAGAGATTGCCCCACGGGGGGGTCACACGGTGGGCATTTACCACTGTGGGGTCAACCAAAGATGGCGTAAATTTATGAAAACCCGGCAATGCATGGAATCAATCATGCGTAAATATATATGTATAGCTGTGCCTTCCCAGAGTACAAAGATGTGTCGCCCCGTAACTATTCTGTGTCTCGGACAATTGAATCGCTTCCATTTCTATTGATCAAGGCCATAAAAGATTGCACAATGCAGGCTATACCACCTACCATGCGAGCGGCCGTCGTTACTGTAAGCTTACCTGTCCCACGCCGTGCACGCTCAGTCCAGTCCAGTCCAGTCCAGTCCAGTCCACCATGATCACTGACACTTGTTCTGTTCTTGACTTCAGCGCTCCGAGGACACCTTTCGCTTCCAGATTGACCAAGTGCAAACTCCTTTGCCCGGACCCTCAGATGTGCTGGTCCGCCTCGTTGTCAGTGGTGTTTGTGGGACAGACATGGCCCTTGCGTCCGGCAAGCTAGGCCCCACGCGCAGCATCCTAGGCCATGAAGGGGTTGGTTACATTGTCCAGGTGGGAGAAGCTGTCCCAGCCGGGGAAGCACAAGTGGGCGACCGCGTCGGGATTGCCTGGCTCCGCGACATTTGCAGAGTGTGTTCCTACTGTCTTCACCCAGGCGGTGAGACACGGTGTCGGGAGCAGCTCAATTCCGGCCGCAAGATCGACGGCACTTTTGCAGAGTATGCCCTAGTGCCCTCGCGCTATCTGATCCGAATCCCATCCACGGTGCAAGTGCCCGATGAGTTAATCGCACCCATCCTGTGCGGCGGCGTCACGGCCTACGCCGCCCTCAAGAACGCCAACACAGTAGGTGGGCAGTGGGTGGCCATTGCAGGTGCCGGAGGAGGCGTGGGGGCCCTCGCCATTCAATACGCCAAGGCCATGGGATTTCGTGTCATCGCCCTCGATGTAGGCCTCGAGAAACGTGACTTCTGCACAGCATCTGGCGCAGACTGCTTTGTCGACGTGATGGAGACGGAAGACCTTAGTGCATCAGTGAGGAGCTTAACAGGCGGCGCAGGCGCTAGCGTAGGTCTGGTCTGCGCTGGATCAGGCGCTGCGTACAATGCAGTTGTTGGGATTCTTGCCCCATTTGGAACACTGGTCGCCATTGGCATCTCGCCCCCGGATCAGGTCCTCTCCATCCATCCGCTCACGCTCATCGATACAGGTATCAAAATAATCGGGTCAGCCGTCGGTACCAAACAAGATATATTGGAGGCCATTGAATTTGTTGAAAGAGGGCTCGTCAAGCCTTCAATATTGCTCAAGAAACTCCATGACTTGGCTAATATTGCTCCACATTTTGCTCATGTCAGTTCCCCCATTAAGGTATCTCACTCTTTTCTCTCCAAACTAACGCTTATTTCTATATAGTTAACTGGAAAAGTCGTTCTCCGACTTGACAGTCCCACAAAGGCCCAACGCCTGTGACATTCAACTACTCCAGTTCAGTGTTTCGTTAGGGTTAGTATTGAGTAAACATAATCATTTAGCATAGCATCTAAAATAGAGAAAGTTTTTTCATTTCTTTGTGTTACGCGGCTGTATATTTGTAGACGAATTAAATCCTGCTCAGTCTTGTATTTGAAAATCGAACATCTATCCAACCGCGACTGTACGCCACTTAATTTTCTACTGTTCCGATACAATCAAGCTAGCCATTCCCATTCCCTAATTTTAGTTACTAGTCAGAAACATTTCTTGGCTTAAACAAACGTCACTTCCAATAACTTACCGTTCCAACGCACATGGATGTTACTGCAATCTTCTTTCCGGTGCGCTTCAACTCAGCCAAAGCCGTGACAATCTGCCTAGCTCCAGTGCATCCCAGTGGGTGTCCAAATGCACTAAATAAAGTCACCATTACACAGTTCCTATCCCATACATCGGGTACTTACATTGCTCCGCCTCGAGGGTTAACGCGATCCGGATCCAGTCCAAGGTTTTCCACGCAGTAAACCAACTAAGGTATTTGATGTTAGTAAAACCGAATTTCCAACGGATTCAACGAGTTAGTATATCGTACCATAGATGCAAAAGCCTCGTTTATCTCGAAAATATCAACATCGTGAATCGAAATTCCGAGTTTCGCCATGAGCTTGGGAATGGCAACAGTTGGCCCGATGCCCATGATCCTCGGCTCGACTCCAGCCACGGTAGACTGCACAAACTTTCCTAGAATTGGCATATTAAACTTTTCAGCTATATTTCGACGTGTTATTAGAACTGCTGCGGCGCCATCAGTGATCTGAGATGCATTCCCACCCGTCGTGGTCGCTGGTGGCCATTGAGGGAAAGCCGATCTAATCTTGGAGAGACCCTCCTCTGTTGTTCCCGGTCGAATTCCATCATCTCGATCTACAACCACCTGTCTGGTCTCGCCGCTTTTTGGATCTTTCCAGATGGTAGAAATAGGTGCGATTTCCTCCCCAAAATGACCAGCCTTTTGCGCCGCTTCAGCCTTCTGAAAGGAAGCAGCTGCATAAGCATCTTGACGTTTGCGAGTAATACCAAAATCCCGAGCAACATTCTCTGAAGTCCATGGCATCAATTCTGTTATGTCCTTGATTGTGGGGTTTTCCATGAAGTGAGTAGGAAACGAGGGTGCACCGTGGTCAGCGTTAGTGCTCATGCTCTCAGCGCCAACGGCAATTCCAATATCGATACTGCAGGACGCGACTTTTTGCGCTACAGCTTCCACAGCCAATAGTCCGGATGAACACCATCGGCTCACAGTTGATATCGAGGTCGTAGCTGGATAGCCTGCCGCAAGAACCGACGCGCGGGTGACAAAGGTGGCGTCCTTGTGAAGAACATTACCAACAACCACCTCCTCCACGAGGTTAGGGTCGATTGTCGAGGCTTCTCGAACATGCTTTAATTGTATATTAGCCCAAAATTGTTCATTTTACAAGTATGATTTACCTTTAGTAAAGGCACCAAAAGCCCTTCGAGCTGGGTGTCTTTCAGCAGGCCTTTTTTGGCCTTGGTCAAAGCAGTTCGGGCTGCCACTGTAAATACCTGGATTTGAGGTTAGAATACGCCCCGCTTTCAGGGTGGTAATCCAGTTAAAATTACATACAACATCGTTCTGATTCCGACTAAGCAGCTCCTCCCGAGGGGATTTCTTTGTAGACTCAGAGACCTGCTTTGAGATCATAGCCACTCTTTGACCTGGTGAAGACATGGTGCAACTTTGGGTGGTGTCAGAATCAAGCCAAGTAAATACTTCAGTGAGTGAGGAATGTTGGTTTTTGTAAATTAGAAAACTACACGCAAACCAAAAACTCCCCATATAATGGAGAAAAATAGTTACCCAAACTTTAAGTTCGACCAGTGGGGTTGTTGTGCCACCCACTACAATAGCCCCACGTCGAGCAAAAGAAGGAACAAAGTTGAGGACAGTATGCGATGACATATTCGATAATCTGAAAAATATAAAATCCTTTCTTTCTTTGTTTTAAAAAAATCTTGTCTGAAATTCACGTTGAAACTCCCATAAAAGCCTATGCCCTCGTGCTGCCTACACCTACTCATGCTTCTTGATCTACACTAATCCCCGAAATGGTGTTCCGTCGCACATCAATCCTGCACTTGAAAGCACGTCTCTTATTCATGTCGCGTTCTTTAATTCAGTCTCACTTAAAATATTATAGATTCCACGCAATATCGCTTTGCATCTTACCATTGGTGCCCCCATCAAAAGCTCTTGTCTGGGATGAACGTCAGACCTACGGAAGCCCGATCCCACATTCTCTCCAATTAACTAGCCCCACCTCTCCTAGTCATGGTTAAATAACTTGTAATAATTTAAAGGCCTCTTGTGGGACTCTAATCCAGAAATTCGAGAGAATTTTACCCTAGCTTGGTTGTGGAAAGCAGATCAGCATAGACAGAGAAGTTGGAATATGTCAGACATGATGTTGTATCAATCGCCTCTTTTTGCAAAACACCATAAGAGGCTGAAGTTGTGGAACAAAACTCGTAGACGAAGTATGAATTGCAGAGAGATGAACTTTGCATTGGAATCTCGATGAATCGATCGCGTCAGAACTGTCGTGATGAAGAGAGTCAATAAATTCCTTTTTAAAAGTGGGCTCTCCTTAGCGCGTTGCGGGTTTGTTTGTTTGGCTTATTATGTCACCCCATATTAAGGTAAGTCAGGTGACATTATGAATGATCAGACGCGCGTGCTTTTTCCCACTTCTAAATACCCGTCATTGTTAGAGGATAAAGGAAATTTCAGTTAGTCTGTAAAATGAGATCAATATTTGGATAAGTTTAAGGGATATGAAATGAGGTTTTGTCCAAATTTAAAATTCTGGGCCGAAAATAGTTACGTGGAACGAAGTACAAGGTGAAAAGATAGCCTCATAACCCAATTATCCACTCTAGTTCCCCCCCCCAAGTTTTAATGTTCCAAACATCTTCTACAAATGATTTCGATCAATAAAATACCTAATATATATATAAATAGTAAAAAGCGCTATCTTTTGTGTTCTTCGCTGAGGATACTCGGTCAGTATTGAAGGTTAAAAATATGATCAGCTACCCTACACTGGTGGAGGAAATAAATTATGCTACATAATCAAAGATCAAAACATCCAGTCATGGAGACGTGAAGTTTGATATTAAGAGAGCTTATCTACCTTCCCATTTGATTAGCAATTGTGGTGCTGAGTTTAAGTGAATGCTGTTTTCTCGGAATTACTGGTGTGAGCGACAGGGGCAACTTCAATTCTGGGCTGAGAATCGACTCATCTCATGTGAATGATTCTACCATCTAAAAGGTCGCCCCGAAGAGCTACTCGTAGCGCACTTTGCTGCACTTTGCCGCCGATGCGCATGCTCGGTAACCTGTCATGTGGTGGGTAATAATCGACTCCCAGCCATGTGGGGTCAATAAAATGCCGAGGGCTGAAAGCGGAAGAGTCGGGACCGGGTGGGTCGTCAGGACACCATCAGGTTTTTGGTGGGAGCTGATGGTCATCTTGATCATGCCAGTAAGACAATTGTGTCTGCTGCTGAGCAAGTGGGCAAGCATCAATCGGGTGACGGTATCCGGGAAAACTGACATAATATCGCCTATCTTTCTGCTTTGGGGACATTCCGATTTTTAAATCAAGGTGAGCTTCCACGCTTTTGAATGCTTTGATTCTGCTCCCTGTCTGATCGGATCGATCGCTGCGAACAGGGAGGTTCAATGTGGATGTGGGGCTTCCACGAAGCTGATGATAGGCCCCACAAACCTCGCCAAATGATGGAAAGAGTGTATTTTCGTAGAGCGGGTCAATTCTCTGATCTTTTAGGCATAGGAAAATCCCTGTTGAGAGAGATTCGGAGTGGAGAGGATTGTGAAAGGGAGGGGAGCATGAATACAGCGGCCTTTATCTTGCTGGTTTGTGCGGGAGGGACACGTCCTCAATCATCGTTTATTTTTCATGGCACCTGTCCCTCTCACCCGCCATGGGGTCATCTAAGTCCCGACCGAATATCAACATTACTGCCTGTAAAATGCCGTCATCAATGGGGACGCGTATGCACGGACTGACTATCAGTATGACAACGTCGTGGATTCTGCGTCTGTCATTTTTGACAATCTGCGAGCGTGCGCTGATGTTCACCCTTTTGCACGGCTTTTGCAATGTGTCAACCTTCAATCACGGCAGATGAACTCATGCCTAGACTGACTCACGGCAGTCGGTTTCATAAATATAACCTTTCCTTAGCCTCTGACACGGCACAGGTGATGTTGCTCATGGGGACGGTAGGCATTTAGCGTAACAGGTGAAAAAAAGGTTTGCGAATCAGCGATTGCGCCCATCGGTCTACGGAATAAACCCTCACCCCACAAAAAAGGAGTAGGGTTTACTGTGTTTAATTTCCTCTTAATCAGCATAGAATATTATGCTCATCATCGAATGCAAAGGGACGGGAGATGTCTCAAGCAAAAGGAAAGCGAAGGCATGCGAAAAACGGCCATGAAAGTCCCAACCAAGGAGATCAACTTACTATCTCGGTGAGCATAGCGAATGCTGCCCACACACACGTCATCCTGCCCCCCAACAGGGTAAAGCCGGACTAGCCAGGGACCTATTGGAAAACGGCGGAGAATGCTAAACTTTCCCCGCACTTACCCCAGGGTTAGCAGCAATAACGCCCTTGAGTGGCTGCGTCTGCCTTTTGCTCCATCCAACGTAGCACTGAACTCTTTCTTTGCTCTCTCAACTCCAAAACTGGTGATGAAATTCAGCCTTGATCGGCCTCGTTTACCGTATCCCCACTGTCACGAACCAAAGCGTTCGCTTCACCTGTTGTCAGTCCATCCAGACATTCCAAAATCTCATCCATATGCGGCATGCCCATTCGCAAGTGTTCCTACTGCGACAGCAGATTTTCCAAAGTTGAACATCTTAAGCGCCACGAGCGGTCTCGTTAGCAAAGCTTCCTACCATGACCCTTGACTCAAGCATTAATCCAATTTCTAGATACTGGCGAGAAGCCATACCAATGCAGAAAGTGCCATAAGAGATTTTCCCGAGGGTAAGTGTAGTCAATCTTTTTCAATCATTCAATGAATCGCTGAGATGATGTTAAAAACCTCCAGTGACGTTTTAAATCGGCACCTCAAGGGTCACTACGAAAACAATGGGGCCGTAAACAAAACAACACTGGCTTCCATTGCAACTCCATCACCCCCGCAAGATTCCCAAATTGAGAATGCTTCTCCGAAATCCGGTGGCCTCCCCCCAAAATCTCCACAACCCTCCCAATCATTGCCATTGTCACAAGATCTTGACACTCTACTGGGAGAAGAAAATAGCGGTGATGGGTTAGCCAAGGAGATTCCATTGGATCTTGAATCCATTCTACAACAACCCAATATACCCATTTCCCCAGACCCATCCCGAAATGACCGCCCGAACTCGACTCCGACCAATCCTGAAAACCGGGCGCCTTCAGCTCCGAGCCATGCGAGCTCAAGCCCAAACAGCGAAAAAGAAGCAGAGGAGCTCCGGAGTTTACTCCAGCCAAGCTATCAAATGCCGGTGTTATCGGAAGAGGCGGTTTTTGACGATGAAGATACATACCACAACTTCAGCGCATCTGTGTCCAATCGAGATCTTGACCAGTTCCTTTCTGTCTATGGCGGTCGTGCTGATACTTGCGCTGATTCTATTGAACCAAATTGGATGTCTGGACTCGATGCGGATATAATCATGTCGGAAGGAAACACTGGCGACTGGTCAAATGCGCTGCTTCTATCTCCGCATTCCATACCCATCATGCCTGCCCTAGAGAAGCCGAGACGAGGGTCAAGCTTCAGCGTGGACATACCGGATCACAGATTTGCCAAGATGGCAAGACTGTGGCCGAAGAAGGGTGGACGTCCATGGAAGTTGATGCAGACCCTGTGGGCAGATGCGGTTGCTCATAGGGGAAGTAACATATTTTCGGATGTAGCATCCGAGCACTCCTTGAGTTCGCACAAATCCAGATCTCATCCCATCCAGTACGGAATAGATGATGAGAGGCGATTGGAATTAATGAAGGAATATGCAGTTGGGGGCTTTACTGGGGTACTGTCTTTTTTCCTGTCCAGATGCAATCTCGGGTTTGTCGGATAGCTAACCGCTGTCACTAGGAAGCAATTTCGAAAGACTTGCGTTTTCCCAGCGCCGATACATTAGGACTGTGTGTTGATGTATACTTTACCCGATTTCATCGCTTAAAAACGATCATTCATGAGCCGACCTTTTCGCCGAAGCTTGCACCGAACATAATATTATTCCCGATATGTCTGCTTGGTCTCCTATTATTCGATCCGGAACGCAGCCGTGGATTCATCGAGATCCACCTTTCTGTAGGCCTTCAATAAATTCTCCCGAGTTGATCTCAATGAAGGAATGTTAGATTTCTGACAAAAGATTATATACAGCACGCAATACAGAAGTGCACTGCTGCGCTATCTAAACCTTGGTCTAAACATGAGCCAATGTCATTGCTTTCAGCTTTGGCATCAGCAGTCCTCCTATTAATGTGTTCAGTTATTATGAACGTATGCTCTCACTATTACCTTACTCCCTATCCCAAAAATGCGTATGCGTATGTCCAAGACAGCTGACAAATTTCAGGACCGGATCAATTGCGAGGACACATATGCTTTATATTCCAAGGCATTATCTGTATGTTGGCTTTCCATGTAAACCTGGGGCTTGACTGACGAGGTTGCATACAGGTTGCGCAGCAACATTCTCTTTTTGAATCAGACAAAGGTCCATCCCTCAATCTAAAAGCCTATCATGAGCGAGGCGATGATGTGTCTTGGAAAGCATGGGCTCGAGTGGAATCTGCAAAAAGGTAGGAAATCTATTTGCTACCGGCAATACTGTTCCCTCATTTCCCTATCTTAGCTTGAATCTGGATAAGAAGCAATTATACTAAAAGTGAAATCCTATCTAGAGCAATTGCGGCCTTGATTATGATAGATTCGTACTTCGCCTTTACTATGGGGGCAAGTCCTATCACGCGGGTAGACACTTTGCAATTCTATGTACCTTGCTCATCGGCTCTGTTCGCTGCCCCAGATGCTCGGAGATGGGTCCAGCTGGCAGGTAGCGAGTCTATGGAATCGCAAACTATAGACTTCCGCCCAGGGCAGATGATTCTTCCTGTCGGCCTTCCATCGAGTCCCATCGCTATGCATACACTTCTCTCGGCCCTTTGGCTCCGCTTCGCTGACCTACGCCACCGTCTTATTTTGAATCGCGAGAGTACTAAAAATGAGGCGTTGTTCCCAGGTATGGCATTTCAGGAAGACTCGACAGGGGCAGTTCTTGTGCCTTTGCTCCAGCAAATATACACATCATATCAGCATGAATTGGTGCGAGAGAACCCCAATATCATGGTATTTTGGCACAACATGCATCTTACCTTAACAGCTAATGTGGAGCTGTTTGAGAGGGCTGCTGGGAGGGAAGGTATCGATGCAGCCAAAGAAGCCCTGGAAAGTATCCAGGCGTGGGCCCAGAGCTCTTGTGCAAGACGAGCATGTCTACACGCCGCACAAGTCTATGCAAATATGTCGAGAAGAAAAGTAGCCGATGGGACCATGTTTGTGTCAGAGAGCGCCATGTTTAATGCTGCATTGGTTATCGGCCTATATTTCTATGTGGAGCCGTCCTCCCTTCGCCAGAGCGCCCAAGGACCATCTACTTCGCCTTTTGAACTTTTGGATGATGTTGATTGGACAGCAATAAGTGACTTAGGCTTGCCGGGGCGGAGTAAGTCAATTAACGATTCAACGGCAGCGGCGACGCGCTTTATTCTGGAAGGCGGACCGGTTTCCTTTGCTGGCAAACTGCAGCAAGGAGGCTATGGATCCGCTCGAAGGGTCATGTTGGAGTATGTTAGTCTCTTGGAAGAGGTGGGAAAATGGAACTCGACTGAGCTTTGCCGCATACTGAGGATAATGAGCGATGTTTCGGACGACTCTGAGCAGCGATGAGGCAGGTTTGATGCACTTAAGCGCCCATGCTAAACTGTATGGAATAATGTGTCGTGAAATAAATGGAAACGAAAAGAAGGTATATACTATCGGTTCACTTGTCGCCGATCATGATTGCTACTGGCGTCAACTGGGAGGGCTCTTGTATATTAAGTGACATGCATCATCACTGGTAACAGCAGCCATGAATCATAGTAGGGCTGTTGATGTCCCACTAGTTATTTATTCTGTGTATTTTATAGCTGTCAAGAATTTCTCGCTCCTGAAGGCTGAAGTTTCTGACTCAATATTGAGGTTGTGTTGGCATCCTAATGGCTCACCTGACTTGGCAACTATAAAAGGCCTAGATAGACCATTAGTGGAACGTCAAGAGGCCTGATATGATCTATAGACACTGTAATTAGTCATATGTACTGCTATAGATGATATTGCGTTTATTCTAAGAGAAGGGGCTATTGTTAAAACGTTTTCGTCATTCTTTCCATTTGATGCGCTTGAGGGTGTGGCATGACGGCTATGTTGCCATGGATCATGACAGGCGCCAAAAATGGTTGAGATGAATGGAAATACTTTAGTTTCAGAATTTATTATTCTTTGCTTATATTAAGTAGCTGACTAACGACTCCGGTCATGGCATCATTGTTCTTGGCCAGCGCCAAGCTATTGGTACCTGCCTATTTCAGCGACATTGCTGAGCAATAGGCCCATGTTTTATCAGCCAATCTCCCAATTAAATCTAGTTGAACCCTTAAAAGTAAACTTGGCTTCATTTCCATTGTAATTTGTCCATCCAAGCCTGCGATCACGAATAAGAACCCCTGCAATTTGTTCCGAATTCCCTTGAAAGCTACCGTCATCTGGAAGGTCCATTAGTTTACGAATGAAAGAAACTGATCTCTATGCACAATGATATCACGATCTTATACCTTCTAGCATAGAATTAGGAACTTTTGCTCGCGCCTGTGACGAATGTATCCCAAGCTGTCTCGTCATGTATGGCCTTACTGCTTTAGACAGCTGAGTCATTTTCCTGCCCTGTGGCATTAGAGGAGAATTTTTGTATTTGAATGACTCCTTTCCTCTCGTTTTTAGGTGCAAAATCTAACGTTTTGGATTCACTTTAGTGTTTTATTTGGTGAATGCATGGCTTCGTGCAAGTGCACCACCATGGCCGCTCTATTTACAACCCTCTCCCTGGCATCACTCGCCTCGAGCGTGTTCGCTATTCCAAGCAACCCCCCGGCGTCCTACGATGGATACAGAGTGGTTCGGGTAAAAACAAATGGAAAGATTGATTCTGTTGAGGAAAAGCTTTCTACTTTGTCATATGAAGAATGGGCCCATGAACGCCAACATATCGATGTCGTGCTTCCCCCCTCAGAGATTAATACGTTCGAGGATCTTGGACTAGACTTCCATGTCATGCACGAGAACCTTGGCGCTTCAATAATTAGCGAATCGTCAAGAAAAAAGTGGAAACGAGGGGCAGAAGACATTGCGTGGTACAATTCGTATCATAGCTATGAGGATCATCTTCAATACCTCGAAGATCTACAGTCCCTGCTTCCCAATAATTCAGAACTTATTTCTTCTGGAAAATCATATGAGAACAGGTCTTTGCAAGGCATTCATCTTTGGGGAGCTAGTGGACCTGGGAAACCTGTTGTACTGTATCACGGCACGGTCCATGCCAGAGAATGGATAGCAACGACGGTATGGAATCGCGTGAAACTTCAGGAAAATACAACTGATAGACATTCAGACTGTTGAATACATTGCATCGAAACTTATCCAAGGCTACAAGGACGGCGAAGATTCCATTCGGTCTATTTTAGACAAATATGACTTCTACATTATTCCAATAGTCAACCCAGACGGTTAGTTTTTCTGCTAATGATTGGTTGGAATGTGACTGACCGCGTAATGTGTAGGTTTCGTTTATTCCCAGACTACTGACCGTTTGTGGCGGAAGAATCGTCAACCGCCCCCAGCCTCTGCAGCGAACCAGTCGTGCATCGGACGCGATATCAATCGCAACTGGGAGTTTGGGTGGGACTCCAACCCGCTTGGCGCCTCAACCAACCCCTGCTCGCAAACCTACAAGGGAGAGAAGTCTTCTGACAGCCCTGAAAACCAAGGACTCGATAGTCTTGTCAGGAAGTTGCGCGACAGTGCCGGAATCAAACTATTCATTGATTGGCATAGCTATGGCCAATACATTCTCTCACCTTTTGGCTACAAAGAGACGTTGTATGCTCCGGAGTTGGGCAAGTGGACCAAAGCCGCTGCGCTCGTAAGTGAAGCCATACGTGATAGCTCCGATGCACGCACAACTTTTACGTTTGGGCCAAGCGGCGCGGTGCTGTATACCACTACAGGCGCTGCCCCAGATCATGTGTATAGCGTGGGCCGTGCGGATTTCTCGTACACCATTGAGCTGAGAGACATTGGTGATTATGGGTTTGTTTTGCCGCCTGAGCAAATTAAACCAACAGCCGAGGAGCAATGGGAGGGCCAAAAGATCCTGTTAAGTTTATTGGATGAAGAATTTTTCGACGGAGAAGGCCCTGCATTACAATATTAAATAACTTTTGCGTTGGCGCTGACACGCACCGGGGGCAGCATTACGCCTCCGACTTACTTTCGCGTTCCCGCTAAATATAACTGCCGATCACAAATTTGTGGCTTCCAATCAAAACGTGATGACCATCTCGCTAAAATCTCACCCGGGCTTTCCGTTTAGTAGTGCCGATCAGTAACGGACCGTGAAACCCTCTTTCTTTATCGCCGTCGCGTTTTTGTTGTTTTATTCCTCTACCGCCCCAGGTCGAAAGTTTGGGTGTAATAGAAGTCGAAGGGACTGCATAAGGCTTTGATCACTCGATATAATTCTGCGCGATCTCTCCATGCTGTTTGTGCCATTCTCGCATTTTCTTTCTAAAATGTTCACATAGGGTCTATACGTACTATTTTCCTTTACATAAATGAAACTGATATGTGTTCATGGAATGACCAGTGCTAAATATCACTGGCGCTACAGGGTATGGAGAAGCTAATTTTTGAATTTGCATCTAACGTGATATGAATGATGAAAGAGAACGGTATTTTGGGCGTGTCCTTAAAATAGTAATCATTTTAATAAGACCATCTATATGACTTTGGCTGTTTTTCATTCTTGACATATAGCATCTCTAAGTTCGTTTTGGAGGGGAATCCTTTTGGTCAGCTTTCTTTCTGGGTGCTGCCGATCACAACAAAACCACACTAGCAAACACGTCTAAACTCAACCGGGACATTTTGACGACATGGCGGTTGGTAGCTATGTAGACAAGACAAACTAAAGCCATACGTCAGCGCTAACCAACACGTAATTGTTAATAGGTCCCCAAAGTCTTATATATTGACCACATCCCGCCTGTCAAATTCCTCAGTTTGAACATCACCAACTTTAACACATGTCTGAATCGCCACCGCCAAACATGACATTGATGCCCTCTATTGTTGCAATTAAGGCCCAGTTTGACCAAGATGGTGTTCCTTATAGCATCCAGGAGTTAGAAAACTTCAATGAGCTGTTGTCTAGCTATAATGGGAATCACTTGGAAAGCAAGCCTGCCATAATTGCTCTCCCCGAGACCCATTCTCATGTCGAGACTATTGTGGCCGCCTGCGTGGCGGCTAATGTACAAGCAGTAGTTCGGGGTGGCGGGCATGATCTTTTTGATCGATCTACCGTGGCTGGTGCTGTCACTGTGGACCTCCGCAAGCTCAACTCTGTCGCGGTCGGTGATGATGGCAAGACTGCATGTATTGGAGGTGGTGCCACTATGAACCAGGTTCTTCAGGGTCTGCTACCACGTGGGCTCCAAGTTCCAGTGGGATCATGTGGAAGCGTTGGCTACATGGGCTGGTGTCTTGTTGGCGGGTTTGGTCCGTATATCCATTCCTACGGCCTAGGTGCAGACCAAATCGTGGCTGCGAAAGTTGTTAACGCCCAGGGTAAGCTTGTTGATGCCGGCGATGACATGTTGAAAGGTTTCCGAGGCGGTGGCGTGGGCCTCGGGGTGGTGGTCGAGCTGACTATCAAGGCGTATCCTTTGCAAGAGGTATGTATTGAGCCGACACATGCTCTGCGAAATGTTTATGCTTTCTGATGAATCAAGAAATTTGCTATGATAGAAGCAGACCTGACCGTTTACTTAGGTGCAAGCCGGATTATTGATGTTCAACTCGTCCAACCTCCCTGAAGCTGTCACGCTTTTCTTTACCAACTTTTCAAAGCTATTTGATGAAAAAGAAGAAATTCCACTTCAACTTTATGCAATGCCCTTCATATTTGCAGTGCCAGGATTGGGGATGACGCTGTGCTGTGGCGTTGTTTGGAATGGCACTTCGACAGATGAGTCGCGGGCTTGGGTTGACCGCGTGGCCGGGCTTGCTCCGCTGATGCCAGGGATGCCAGAACCACATGTCACCATCGCTACCACAAATGCAATAGACTTCTCGGAAAATCTCACATCAATGTTGCCCAAACAAGTCAATGGGCGGACACAGTCGGCCTCGATCTCCCATTTTTCACCAACTGCGATTGCAAGTCTTGCCAAGATAGTGTCCACAATCCCCAGCAGCAGTAACGGAGGCATCAATGTGCACACAATGCGCCGGGATTGTCCTTCATGCTCAGATGAGTTTCCAGGATCAATGAGCCCTTATCGTGAACCACACGTCATGATTGAACTTCTGGGTTTAGGGCCTGACGACGGGGCAGCCAAGGAGGCAGCCGAGTGGGCCATGAATGCACGAAACGAACTCATGGAGCTAGATAGCGCAGTGAAGAGAACGTACATTGGAGTTACATCACCTGAGTGTTTGGACTTGGAGGCTGTTTTTGGGAATAAGCTTGAAGAGCTCAAGAGGCTAAAGCGACATTTTGATCCTAACAGTGTTTTCAAGGATACTCTTGCGGGACTAATTTGATGACATGACACTGTCAAAGAGAAAGGGACGAATACGGTCGATCAACATAATAAATTCTGAACATGCGTTTGACAAGAATCGTTAATACTAGGTTTGCATTTGCAAGCTTTATTTGATGTATTTCGGCGAGAATTATGGCTTTCCTTGAATCAGCAATGCTTAGTAAAAAGTGGGTGACCATAGTGGTGCTTCTATTGTATGCTTTGGTGTTACCATTTGGATATGGATAAAAATCTCTTATCTTATCCTGCGCTATGATAACCGATTGCTGTGGTACAAAGTCATCGTGACAAAAATAGTCAGAAATATGCCGCCATGGAAGGCAGACGATTGGTGTCGAGGGATTAATGGCCCGATGAGAAAAACTTTTATCATTTCAGCTAATAGCATAATTTGAGCACCATAAACTTAAACTTGGGTTATATTGAAATATCAAAACTCTGTACCTTAGGCCTGTCGGTTTGTTGGATCCGCTGGAGCGAAAAGTGCAAGCTAATGCCGAGGTAAAGGCTAACGGGTCGACTGAGCAGTGACAAGACTTTTAATCGTGAATTTGAGCAAGATGGGGTATCTGTATCAAGAAGAATTCTGAATTCAAGGCTAATGGTCTGATTTTGTGTATTTGGCGACAGAGGTGTCGAAATAGTTTTATTGATGACATGACTTTGATATGAGCCACTGCGGCTCCGGACAATTGGTGCATGGCATTTGTATTTTGATGCCTGTGGAAAATCTCAGGAGGCTGTTCTTTTCAAGACCATCGGTCGTGCACTCGCTGTTAATCGCAAATTAGCGTTGATCGGAGGAATATCAGCTAAAGGAATAATAAATATCTGAATCCATCCACGGCACGAATGACTGTGGCGCTATCGACGATATCGTTAGCGCTTTGACGGTTATGACACATGTGTGTTAGCTTCAGGGCTTCCAGGTCGCGACACACTGGTGGCGCAAAAAGTGGCATGATTTGATGGTTCCCGTACGAAAAACTTCCTGATTGGGTTCTCTTGTTTACTGAGACGAGACATTGCGGGTATCTTTTGTAACTGTGTTTTTGGGAACCGTTGCATCTTGGTCTGGCACCACGCCATCAAAAACGGGCTTTGAGCCGCGCTGTAATCCAATGGGACTTCGTGTTTGATAAGAGGATAAGTAAGGTTTGTCTCTGGAGGCATGGCATGCAAGTTTCATCATGATCTGAGACCTTCACACTGCGGCGACATACCATGGTTCGGAAAATTGCCGAAATTTCTTCGTGAATTTTCAAGGTGACGCTACTTTGTGCAATCCCAGCTTATCCTGTGGGCATTCATTGGAATTTCTTCAAGTTTCGTCAACGGCCTGAGACGCGTGGCGGCGCCGCTGGGGCATCCCGGCCGCAAGACTATTTAACGCTCAGACCGACGCTAAGCCTTCACCAGCGCCGGCAGTCATCCCTTCAGCCGAAGCGGGTGAGTAATCGTGGCAAACATCTTTGTACCTGGCCTAGAACCTCGCGGCTCTGTTATCAACCCCCTAGGCTGAATTTTGATGGCGTGATGTCAAACCAGCCTGGCAAAATTAGATTGGGTAATGGTTCCCTCCCAATGGCTTGGAACCCGCCTGAGCCATCAGGCAGGATACAGCTTGCTCTTCGTCATGGTCTTTTTGACCCTTTGGGGCAGAAGGCAAAGCAGGGTCCGTTTTAGAGTTTCCAGGGATTATTTTTCGTCTTGATGATCTCCCGGAAACTAGGTCAAGTTAGTGCTGGTCGCATCGAGGACCGGACATCTGGGAGCACTTTGTTCAATCTCCAACGTGCAGCGGAGCCGTATTCTTGCGGCTCAGACATACTTGATGGGCCCCTTTCATAGCCACTGCACACATCTATACAAGACCCAGGTTCCCTGGTCCATTTTTCTGTCATGGCTTTCTTTTGAGGGGAGCTAATTGCAATGACTTGCAATTGCCTTTTTATCCATTAATTGTTGTATTGACATATTCATCATGCCTATCACTGAGTATAGGCCGTCGGTAAGATTGACCTGAGCTTCTGGTCTGGGTGGATGTATAGAAGATACTGATATTTGGGCAGTTTCTTGTCGAAGCATGGGCGCTGTACGGCATAGGGACGGCAATTCTATTCTTGCGTTTTGCAGTACGTATCAAAACAGTGGGGTTTCGAGGATTTCAAGGCGATGACTTCTTTGCTGGACTTGTCATAATGTTCTATGCTATAGATGCCATGACAGTGCATCTGATATGTATGTGGCAAGTATAACATTGTGGCTATATTTGCTAACCTGCATCAGATTATTGGGGAACAAATATGGAAGCAGCCGTGCTGATGGAGCAGAATCGTATGTCCTCACTTCCGCCATCTGACCATCCGCAAGCCCCTCATACTTTGCAGCGCTCTCGAGTCATGACATCGACGAATTTATAAAAGGTTCAAAGCTGGAATTGACTGCTTGGTACTCCTATACCGCGCTCATTTGGTGTCTCAAAGGAACAATGCTGTGCTTCTTTTCTCGAATGACTATTGGTACATGGCATAATATGTTCGTGAGGGCAGCTTCTGTGATTTGCGGCCTCGGGTATTTGGCTGTCTTTCTCACAGTGAGAAGATTGATGATATCGCTGATGCTAGAGCGAGAGACTAACAAGCATTGGTAGATCACATTTGGTTGCTATCCAATGCATAAAAACTGGCAGTATGTGGAAATGCGTTCTTCTGCGAAAATGATGTAACTGATTCTTGGCATTAGAGTTGTTCCGACTCCTGGAAGTTTGTTCTCCTTTTGGCAACAAAATGCAGACTAAACAAGAACTCACATCGTATAATAGGACAATGCACATTCAGGATGCAAAACCTCGTGGTTACAACTGTCTTTAACATCCTGTTGGTAAATTGGCTTGGATTACCATACTGATATCTAACATGAAGACAGCACCGATGCTTTGATACTTTGCATTCCTTTGCCCCTGCTATGGAAGCTTCAAGTACCTCCTAAGAAGTAAGTCCGCTGCTAAGAAACGGAATTTCTGGAATATGCTAACTCTGGAAGAAAACTCGTCATCGGTCTCCTGCTTTCATCCGGACTTTTTGTAATTTCAGCTGCTATCATTCGCGTTGTTTTAACATTATCTGGAGCGCCTTCTGCTTTGACAATCAACAGTTGGGGTGTACGTGAGACCATTGTTGGGATAATAACGGTCAACATCCCTGTGTTAAGGCCGATGTTCAAGAAGTCTTTCTGGAATGGTGTGCCTACTACACATAGCACAACCCTGAGAACAACAACTTTAGGCGGCAAATCAGCAGATATTACGGGACCTTACGAACTTACTACAAGCATTAACAACGACGGTGGGGCCGATTCAAATAGGGTGCATAGCAGCCAAGAATCGATCGTAGGGAAGGCCGGTTTCCCGAACTCTGTGGTAGTTCGCACAACATATGCCATCACTCACGAGCAGGGCGTAGAAGACGATGAGTCCTGGTATGAGCGAAATAGAGGAAACAAGGCATCAGTTCACGCTGGATCAGCTGAGGTATAAGACTTCTGCCATATTAAACTAGATTTCTGTGGCTCTTGCCGAAGTGATAGTTGATCGGCGCAACAACAATGACTATCATAGTTATATTCTAGTCATCTATGTTATATATTTAAGCGAGTATAATATCTCTATCAAGTATGGGCGCATGATTATTTCTACTACAATCACCAATAACTAAACTTTATGGTAGCCGTGGAAGCACAGCACC
Source organism: Calonectria hongkongensis (assembly GCA_017140755.1). NCBI lineage: Eukaryota > Fungi > Ascomycota > Sordariomycetes > Hypocreales > Nectriaceae > Calonectria > Calonectria hongkongensis. The sequence goes on from JAACJA010000017.1 coordinate 1,310,382, forward strand.
GGGCGACCGCTGGGTATCGCACACTTGGCTAGCCTCACTGGAGCTGCAAGAAGTAGGAATGGTGCAAAACTAGCCGAATGAGTTTAGCAAACATGCTGACATGAGAAGGGTATAATAGAACAATGGAGAAAAAAGCTCATCGGCGGACAGAATAGGCACATCTTAGTCACGTATGGACGTGGTAAGGGCCACAGTCAATACAATATTTAGTCAATGGGAAACAGAAGTGGTACCAGTGTCTCTATGGATTTTTTACATGACAAACGGGTTAAATTCGCGGGGTATTCAAATAATCCTCGAAGTATTTTGGCATTTATGAGATGAAAACACTGAAATAGGTCTCACGAAAAGCGCCCTGAATTTATCGCTATTCCTATGTTTGTAAGGATGCGACAACACCGTCAATGCCAACCTTGCGATCGCCGAGCCAAAACCCTTCAGTCTCTGCCTTCTTCCATTCCCGAACAAGCGTTTCCTCCACTTCTGGATTGCGAAGAATGAACCGACATCGGTATGGCTTTGCCATCGTTACTGCCCCCATTAGGAATGCATCGTCAGACACATCAACTGGCATCTCGTCACCATTTTCATCCACAGGAGGAAGAATCTTAAAAGCCCATAGTATTCTTGCAAAAACAATATGCAGACTGTTTTCGGCAACATGCATTCCTGAGCAGATTCTCCGTCCAGTTCCATAAGTCCAATGGTCTCTCTTATAAGGATCTGCGATTCCAACGTATTCGCCCGCTTTGTGTGGATGGCCGAGAAATCGTTCTGGTCTGAATCGGCTAGGTTCAGGATAAATTGATGGGTCCATTTGAATACCGTTCTGATATAACATCAGAGCTGACCCTTTTGGAATAACATAACCATTGTACTCAATGTCCTTGTCTGTACCATGAGGCCCACCTGTTGTTGTGGCGGGTCGAATCCGCAGGGTCTCTTTGACGATTGCTCTGAGATACGGAAGATCGTCGCTGAATGTTGGGGATCTACTGCTGCCCACGACCCGTTCAATCTCCTCATGGGCCTTTGCAATTACATGGGGTAAAGAACTGAGATACAGAAGACCATTGGTGACGCTCGCTGCAGTTGTGTCTGATCCAGCTTCAATCATTGCTAAAGAGCGTTAGCAAACAGTGCATGGGGAAATGCCAAAAACGGGTTTCTTACTTCCGCAAACGTATGCGGCTTGCAATTCGGATATTCCCTTTTCTTGATACCCGGACTCTACAAATTGGCGACCAAAACAATCCGGCGCTTCATGTTTGTCAATCTTATCCTTCATTTGGTTCCAGTAGTACAACCAAGTCTGATTCTGCCGCTTTTCAATCTTCTCCACATCCTTCTGCCACCAATGCATCCACACGGGCAAATTGAGCAACCATGGAAATATGTCAATGGCGCCGTACACTGAACGGAACATTAGCCGAGTCTTCCCTTGCGCTTGGGGGTAGGTTGATCGGTTGAACATACTCGGGTTTGCAACCTTTCCAAAGTCATCCATGACATCATAGATCCGAGTAATAGCATTGGATTCCTAATGATGCGCAGTGTCAGGTATGATTGGATTCTCAAGACACCTACCAAGCAAGCTTACCCACGTCGGAGCTCGTATTCCATACACCATGGTCAGAATGACTGAAGCCGAATATCTTCGAACATGGGTGGTAAAACCCATCTCTCGGTCGTCTCTTCCTTTGGTGCTCGGATCCGTATTTTTGATGCTTTTATAAATGTCCCAAAGAAGCTGCTTGCTCTCAAACTCCTGGGCAGGCTCTAGTAAACTGGAAGCCTTTGGCGTCAATAGGGGGTGTATGATTGACCGCAGTGTTCGCCATTTGTTACCATACGGCATCAGGACCATCCTTCGGTCGCCCGATACTAGCCTGGCGGACACAAAGTTGGGTCGCGTAGATGTGATCGCTGATTGTTTCTCGAGTAGGTCTTTGACAACCTGCGGACTATTTAAGAATACCCAGCGCTGGTTGGGACCGAATTGCACCTGATATAGTTCCCCATATTGTCGTGCCCATTGTCTGAAGATTGTAGGTGACTTTATTTGATGAAGATTTCCAATAAAGGGGAGAGTGGGAGGGCCTGGTATTGTCTTGCTTTTGGTATGAGAAGCGTGAAACTTGAAGTAAAGAATAACAAGGCCGAGAATGATGGTAAATAATACAGTATGCACATTACTAGATACGCCCATACTTCGAGTGGTTGGATGGATTGAATTACCATAGGCATATTCTCGTGACATGATGTAGTGTTGTCAAATGAAGAAGGCGTGAATGTTTTGATCAAAAGCTCAGGATTTGAATTCAAAATCCCATTGCCTGCTCACAGAGCTGTTCAAATATTGATGGTATTTGTCAGTCGAATATGCTTGCCAAATCATGCGTGGGGCCGAGGTGTAGATTTACCCCACGATATCTTCGGAACTGCATGCCGGGTGTGCGGGGGATCTGCCCCTTCTAAACCCTAGACTGGATACTAATTCGGGCATTCCATGATCGTCAATCTCCGCTTACGTAGGAAGTATACCTTGATGTTCAAATTGTAATTAGCTCGCTCTTTTCTCGGCGCATGCAATATTCAAGAATCAGCTAAACCGGTCGGCAGAAGCTCTGATTAGTCCATGTTGATTCTGAAGGTTTGATTCCGGCGCGATCTACACCAAGTAATGCATGGATAGGGGATTTGTTGTAAATAAGTTACCAGCCAGATTAGTGGCAAAAACTACATGTAAGCGGGAAACCGCATGCCTGATGTCTGGATCCAAGAGGGACCGCAAATGATTTGGTTGTACGTGGAGCCGCTCCACAATCCCCGTGGGCGTCACCGAATCAACTTTGATCTCCATAAAGGTGGATAATTCCGTGAATTTCATCCGACACATGCACATATGTACATTATTGAACTATTCCTCAATTACTAATGAGTAGGTTATAAGATCCATCTGTGAATCCCTGGCATGATCGAATTTCTGACTAAAAACACACCCATTACAACCAAGAAATAAAATTGCTGAGGAATTGAGAATGGCCAGATTTTTCGGTCGTATTTTAGACAGTAAATCTAATCGGCAGATCTTGATCTCGCTTCTCTTATCTTTCCGTTATTGGCGGGACCAAAGATCAACAAATCTTGATATCCATGATTTCAAAGAATATGATTACCGCTATTGTGTTGACTAAGTCACATGTATCAATGAAGTTTTATATGTCATTTAACTGACGTATAAGAGGTGTAATCAAGTCTGAGGAGATAATATCTTAATAGACACAGCAATAGCATAGAGAAAATGTTGTCTCAAAGGTGCCAGGAGCTTTCGCGAAGTAGTACTTCAACGAGGGAAATAAATACATGTCTATGATAGTTCACATAAAAGTAAACCTCTATAAAGAGCACCATTCCATCTAGCCCCAAATGTTGCAGGATTTAATCATGCTAACTCACTCTTTGTTTTCCTTTGGATCTAGGAAAGAACAGAGCCCCCATTCACAGGAATAATTTGACCGTTTACCCATGACGATCCACTCTCACATAATGCAGTAACCACCCATGCCAATTCTTGCGGCTCTCCCATCCTATTTGCAACAGGGGTAGATTCCAACAACGGCCGAGTTTTGTCATGGAATATCTTCGGAAATGCCTTTACAGCCTCTGTAGCGATGGGACCTGGTGCTACACAATTGACCGTGCATCCGTAATTGCGAGGTAGTTCGCGGGCCCACGAACGTGTGAAGCTTTCAATCATGCCTTTGGATCCAGCATATATAGTCATCTGCGGTTGCGGATCACGTGCATTATCTGAAGATATGTTGATGATTCGCGAATTTTGCTTGGACAAATATGGCAACACAGCACGGGTTAAAAGATATGTGCCGCGTCCATTTAAGTTGATGACACGATTCCATGCATCATGGTGCGTGTTGTCATCCGGATTGTCTGTGAAGAGCATGGCACCAGTGCCGGCATTATTAATCAAAATGTCGATGCGACCTCCGTGTACGGCGGCAGCTGCAGATGCCAATTTGCTGGGGCCTTCCAAGGTAGACAAATCTGCCTCGATGGTAAACGATTTGGCTGAAGTTGGAAGATTATGACAAACAGCATCGGCTTCCGACTTCTGGGCCGGAGTTGGATAATTTATGATAACGTAGGCTCCACGTTGAGCAACCTGATGGGCAATTGTTGCTCCAATACCGCTGGAAGACCCACTGATCAAAATTACTTTTCCAAGGAGGCTTAAGGATGCGTTTGTGGCTAAAGTTGTCATTTTTGTAATCTGTGCTTCAGAATCACAGAGGTGTTGAACTTCAGATTGTAATATTCAAGTTATGAGAGATTGTCGCGATTGTAGTTAGAAATGAAAGAATCCGTTAAAAATCCAATTTTATTGAGGCCTAACATAAAGGATCTACGAGACTTCACTATATCAAATAGAAGACGGTATTAGGGCGCCCACCGGGTAAAGGAATCGGAATTGTGTGGTTCCCGAAGGCTTGGAGATTTTCCAATCAGGGTCGACAATACACCAGCGAGATCTCGTTTTGATGTTCAAGGCGGTGTATGAATATGTGTTTGTGCACGAAAAGAGGCTTCGCGCTTTTCACACCGTTGCTCTATGCGCATATAATCTTGATTCAGAAGTGCAAGGCTTGATCCTTTTTTATTTTGGACGATAGACTGTCAAATCTCGATTGCCCATATCAGACATACATCATATAGATGTTTCGCTACATGAGAATAAAATAATTCAACCGCCCCACAGAAGTCCGAATCTACGTCAGAATTTTGTCTGTGCTGGGGTTGTCGGAAATAGTGAAGCATCTCAGTGTACATGCCTGAACTGGCTTTGCGGTGAGGCAATAGAGCACGAGAAATCCTGTTTCCTTCGGATGATAGTCAACAAAATTACACGCGTTGCAATGAATTTCTTACTCCGACATGAAATTTACACCCATTTTGCTGTCTGTTGTCCCTGTTCAGGCCTGGGTGAATCGAGGTGGTAGTATCTCGGGGAATCGTGGAGGGCCATGATCTAACAAAATACTACGACTGTCAGTATCTCCGCTCTATGGAATATTTGCCGAGGCAATTGAAGCACTGCACCTTTCTCAATACCCGCAATGATTATCGTATCCTTAAGACTAGAGTGCGGGGAAATCCCATATTGACGGGATAAACCCACTCAGCTGCCGGGGAAAACCCATCAGAGAAATAGAATTCACACTAAGGTAGATTTCAGGGAGCTTGGCTAATGGTAGCGCCATTTAGGGTGCCGGTCTTCCGTGGTGGGGGAAGTTCTGCACCAGAAGGAATTATTCATAATTTCAAATCACAATCCACAGAACATCCGCACCAACCAAACAATCTTCCTTCTTTCAAGTGCAACATAGTACCCCTATATGAAACATAGAAGACGAAAATAGCCACGGCAAGTTGCCCACTTGTATATGCTTTTGCATGCTTAGATACATCTGCAATTCTCGTCGACGCATTTCACAACGGTGGCTGGCACTGCTCAAGCAGTCTCGGCAAGGCTCAGAACCAGGACAAGCACGTTTCGATACGTGTAATACGTGCGTAGGACAATTATAAATTGAGGTAATTGTAATCCCCTGAACCTAAAAGGTTCTTGCGATGGTAGAAATCAGACATGTTAATCAACACAAATTTGAGGGTTATTTCGCCTAAACCGGCAAAAGTCAACCACTAATCAATGAGAGAGCTCTCGTGAAGTTCTTCATACAAGAGCTGTTTTATTAATATATCATTTTTCATGTTATATGTGATATGACCACCCGTCTCAAGACTCTACCCGCCTAGTTTAGTGCCACGAAGTCTGTCTACACAGCATGCTTCCATGATACCTTTTAGTTGGGCCGTCAGCTAGAATCAATTTTATAGTAGATTGATTTACTTGAAACAATGCTGACTAGCATTTGTCGAAAATCGCGGTCTATTCTATCCGATGGGAGAGCGGAGCGAATACTTGTTGTGCCTAACTTCAAAATCTTTTGACTCAACATAGGCAACAGATTGCATCGGGGCCTGTACCTTGATCTCTCGCAGAAACTGGTGACCGACTTTAGTAACTTTTATTGGTTGATGAGGCCGGTAACTTGGACCAGTTGGTGGCTTGGGTCAAGCATTAGCTGCGCTAGAGAGACATAGTAACGCATTGCTCCGACTTGTTAGAACATGGCGGTACTTAACTAATCTAGTTAGGCCTGGGAATAAAGTTCGAATAAGACTTTAGAGTTTAGTGGTCGGGCAGCTGATACAACAATCGTTGCCCCACACGTCGTTGTACCCATAATCAAAGCCGACGAACTAGTATAAAAAGGTCATTGGATGTGACCATAATTTTTTACTAGCAACTTGATTCTATCTCAATGCCTCAACTTGGTGCTCTTCGAAATAATCACTCAGACATATTTCTAAAAATGGGCAACCTAAAATTCGACCCCGACTATGCCGCCAAAGTCAACCCTGGCCAGTCTGGTCCCCCACCTCAGCCCAAGGATGTTTTCAAACTACGCGCTATGAACGAGGCTATTCTGGGTGGCTTATGCCTTGCAGTTCCATTTCCAACAAATGTTACAGAAACAAAGTTCGAGATCTCGTCTTATGATGACAAGAGCATCGTGGTTCATCAATTCTGCTTGACAGACTCTGTGGCAGATACAGTTCAACCAGCTGTCATATATATCCACGGAGGCGGAGCAGTTTCTTGCAATGTCGATCCAATATTTCGTTCGCCTGTAGCTCAATACGTTTCCTCCTCCGGCGTCCAATGCTTTGCCGTGGAATATCGTGTGGCACCGGAGTTCCCTCATCCAACACCAACTGAAGACTGCTACGCAGCATTAGAGTGGCTCATAAGAAAATCCGGAGAGTTTAAAATTGATCCAAATCGGATTGCCATTATGGGAGATAGTGCTGGTGGTGGCATTGCAGCGGGAGTCTCTTTGATGGCCAGGGATCGGAAGCTCTCTCCTCCTATTGCCAAACAAATTCTGATTTATCCCATGCTCGATGATAGAACAAAATTAGACCCAGAAAGTAATCTCAATAGCTTTTTGGTCTGGACTTCTGAGTTCAATAAGCTCGCATGGGCAGCATATGTTGGGCCCGAAGCCGGAAATTCGGAGGCATATGTGTCGCCTTACGCGGCTCCGGCAAGAGCAATCAGCGTCGCTGGTCTTCCTCCCACTTACATCGATACCGGAAGCCTGGATCTATTTCGAGATGAGATACTCGTTTACGCTTCTCGGCTCGCTGCCGCAGATGTCCAGGTCGAGTTACACGTGTATCCAGGAGTTCCTCATGGGTACGATACTGGGCCCGGAGATATTCCGGTAGCTGTAGAGGCTAAAGGAAATCGGATGCGAGTGATGAGGAGTATATGAAACGAGTGATATTTGAGATCAATCAGGATGAATATTGGGATTCAATATATTCGAGAGTAGTTTTGAGCTGTAGAGCGTTGCAAGACATGGTTAAAAAAAGTGTTCAAACTCCAATGCCGAATTTCAGTTAAAGGCACCAAAAGTCTTACATGCCACATTGGCGGCTACCACAAAAGCGAACTGACACCGTGCCAATGCGTAGTGCAATGATGTCCTATATTCGTTTGACATTAAATTTGAAACTTATAATAATAATAAAAGCAAATCTGTAAAGTAAATACAAAGAATCATAAATAGTTTGGAGTTGCTGTTCTTCGGTCTAATGCTAACTTGTTTTGTGTGCAACAAATAGAATATATTCTTCATTTGCATGGGGCTAACTGTTAGGACCTGCACACATCCATCATCAATTAGCCCACCAGGCCAAAAGATAAGTACTATAATTGCATTGATCGCAATTACAGGTGCGGTAACAACCACTAAGAGGCCTACGGTGAACCAAGCCGTAACACTAACCTTTCTCAAGATAGCACCGTTTCCGTTTGTGGTTTAAGTAAACCATATATTACTTGCGTCTCTAGTAATTAGGATGCTATGAAGTCTGAGATTTCTAAAGCAATGTGGAATCAAGGATTAATATATCAAAACGACATTACATCGGGTAGCCAGGCGGTGTAAACGTAAGATCCTATTGGATACGAGATTAGAGTTTGATCCTCACCTCCCTCGGCTTTTCTTCCTTCTTTGAGCGAGCGAATAAAAGGAATACTGTGGCCTTTCAAGCCTATAGACCCATAAATCTGTTTTCTCGCATCCGAACGAATGAGGGTGTTCCCTTGATATGGAGGAGTTCGTGTCATCGCTTGCATCTGATCAGCCTTCAAAGAAACTACAAATGTCAAGATCTCATCACGATATGTACAACCAGGGTGAGTAAGACGGTTGAATATGTAACTGTTTGATAATTGATCTTTTTACAATTTAGTGCTGCAGACCACCTTTACGCTGCTAAATACAGCCTCGGTAGTCTAGATGTTGATATCCATATTGTTGGTACTACTGGCAAGCAAAATTACTACCGTGGGCGATGGCTTGACCAGGATCTTCGCGGTAAGAACCCAGGTTCCGTATCAAGACCTTAAAATATTGGATAATAGGAGCACTAGAAATGCGCGGTTTGCTTACTTCGGCTATACTGACAAGTCTCAACATGGTCCAGGGTTGACGTACTCGGATCCGCTAAATTCAGCTATGCCATTTATGGAACTGATCTCGGAACCGGCTAATCAATTTCTCATTGGACGATTAGACCACATTTCCCGCATTACCCCGTTCACTAATTTGCGTATAACCCATTTCCGCAGCTTTTTCATACCATACAGTGGACTGATAGAGCGGCCAAATACGTCGCGGGGCAAGTCTTTCCACCACGATTACGTATGCTCTCCAATTTTCCATGAGAATTATTAAGCATGATGGTCATTTTATGCTTCAAAAAAAAGGTTACATGAGCGTCTCTAGGGGGCCTTGACTCCACTCCTGATCTGATGGGATAGTCACCTCAACAACAATCGGACCGTTGATGGGCTTAACCACCGGTAGTCGGAGCCCATGTACTCTCCATCTGCAACTGTTAATGCATGATGGATTGTATATAAAAAGGTCTATTACGTTACTACAGAGAGAAAATAAAAAATGGCAGCAGTTACTCTTTGGTCTTTCTGTTTAAACACTACCATCCGATTGCGCGGAAAGAATCAAGAAATGTTTTCGGCCAAAATTTCCACTGGCATTATGGCCACGTTTATCGGCTTGGCAGCTGCATATGCCCCAGGACTAGAAGTGGTATATTCGCTAGAAAGAGCGACGCAAGGCATCGCCATTTCCATTGATGGTCGCAAGTTCTTGTCACAACGATACTCGACAACTCTCCCCCCTCAAGCAGTTGAGCTTCTGAACGACAATACCACTGTATTGTACCCGAATGAAGCGTGGAACTCTTGGAATTCAAGCGTCGACCCCAAAACCGCCTTCGTTAGCATCGACGGAGCTCGCATCGGCCCTGACGGGCGTTATTGGGTCGTTGATGGAGGCACCACTGATGATAGCGGAGTTCTCGTCAATGGATCTTCTAAGCTTGTTGGCGTTAACTTAACCACCAATGCCGTTGACAAGATATATTACCTCGATAATTTCACGGCTATTGGAAGCGGCATCGACGATGTTCGGTTTAGCGCGAGCGGCGAAATCGCCTACCTCAGTGACACTGCTGGAGCATTGCTCGTTTTGGACCTAAAAAGTGGTGATGGAAAGCGTGTCCTCGCAGACGATCCCTCAGCACAAGCATGGTTCCCAATGTCCTACAACGGTAGTTTGGTCCAAGGATATCAAGGCGAAGGAAGTACTCTCTCGGTCGGCTTGGATCAGATTGAGGTTTCTCCCGATGGTGTCTATCTATACTACCAGCCTTGTAATGGTGGTTTATACAGAATTGAGACCAAATATGTTGACGGGGTCTTGACCAATGCCACCTTAGAGGCTACCTTGGGCGACTACGCGGAGCCATTTGCTAACACACCGAGCACTGGCGGGACCACTATTGACGGCGATGGCAATATTTATGTCAGCGACACCAACCTCTTGGCTATCTGGAAGGTTCAACCTGATGGAACTTCGTCCATTCTCGTACAGGATGATGCCCTGGTATGGACAGACCTTATGTGGGTTGATGCCGACAAGAACTTGTGGCTTCCAGCTTCTCAAATGAGACCTGGCGGTAATGGCCTGATGGCAGATGGCCCGAATTACATTTTCACCTATCCAATTAACGCTGGTCCCTCTCTCATTGACCATGCTTAAAGAACACTTTCCTCTTCAGATCTTTTGCAACCTTAATTGCTTAGAATTCATGACGAGGATGCCCGAATGAGAATCGGAATGAGAGACCCTTAGGTTTAGATAGAAAGCAATGTCGCATCTACGTCATGCATCTCAATAAAGTATACAATTTGTAAGCGACAAAACTTGAAACCGCATTGCATGGGCCTCACATGAGCCGAGTGGATACATCTCATCGGCTTCATCTCCGAACCCCACGTCGCCTATAGAAGTGGCTGAATGTTTATCCTCGCATCCTTGTCCACCCTGATGAATTTCAATGGTTTTATAGCCCCATTTCTTAGCTAGAACCGCCTAAGCGTTCATAAGAAAGGAACATAAATATAAAGAGGTGCCTGTTTGTTGATTTGTCAGTTACAAATTTGTGCATTCATTATGACAGTAAGACGATGAGGGCCGAGACTAGTCCAAACGAGTAGGGAGCCCCACTCCGAACATCACATCACATGTTGATCCCATTATTCACCATCTAATCAATCAGTTCAGGGCAAAGTAGACAATTTGAACCCCACGCTTCGACAGAGATCTTTGCGGATCGAGCACCATAATAAACCTTTTGGTTCAGGTGTTTGTCATACTTCTTACCCACGTTTGAATAGTACCAGTGAACTTTAAATAAACTCACCACAACAATTGGCAACATAATTGTTATCTGATTAGCTGCATGTCCAATAAGCGACCATATTACTGTCTCTTCTATTGTGCCATAATCAAATATTCGTTGACATATTTTTGCCTGAATCTAAAACCTGCCTTCTTCCACAGGGATCTCTCCCCATCAAGACTGCTAGCTTTATTATTCAGTCTTCTCATTGTCAGTTGTCCATATTAACAAATAGAGTAAGCTAATAGCAGTGTGCTTTATGCTCATTGATCCAGCCTAAAAACGTCCCTCTGCTCTGCGTTGGTTTAGTTGGCGGTGCACGTACCTTTCGACAGTCACGTGGATCTATCAAGGCTGCTTTCAAACCAACCATATTTGTCATGGTTGCTTTTGGGACCAGTATCTATTGTTGTTGCACAGATAGTTTGCCACAGAAAACCCGGCATCCATTCTTCAAATTGATGAATATAGTGGTAAACGCTATGCATAATGTCGCAATTAAAAGAGAGCTGTGAAAACACTGAGAAGGCACACAGTAGGCTCACTGAATACTTGACTTTCTAATCATGATCACATGCCCAGAATTGGTTATGATTTTTGATCTATTGTAATCTCATTCCCAACCCTAAAAAGAATAGTCCTAAAGTTGTATTCGTGGGGTCCATGCCTAAGGATTCGCGAGAGTCGTTTATAACTGCAATAAAGTTTTCCTTGCTCACGTATATATTAACGACCATCATAAGATTTAAAAGAAACACAACTTGCCTAAGTAGTAATTGGAGGCACACGTAACAGGCAAGAACAAAAATCGGGTAACTAAAACCATTTGTTTACTTGGATCATGTCGATCGACCACGGGCCAATCATAGGCTAGGTCGTAGAAATACGGCCCCAAAAGATACTTGCCCATTCAACCTAAACGAAAGAAATAAGAACAGAAGACATCTGAGAGAGCTCAAAAGACCCAAAAAGAAAGTTCAAAGTCAAGGTACTGTTTCATGGAAGCGGATATAATAGCCAGCCTATCTCGAAGCTGTAAGTTAGCTATCTAATGGCTATGTTGCATGTATTTGAAGGCCCAAGATTAAAGTGAATGATATCTGCATATTAATTCGAATGAATGATAATCTAAAGAATTCACTTGGGTGTATTAAAAGGATTTAAAGAAAGTAATGAATTATAATCTTAATGTGCAGTCATTTACAACCCGCAGAACTTCTTGTCCACACGGCTGACATCGGTATCAATACGGCCGAGTTGCACAGCTTGGTTGTTGGTCAAGGCGTTCATAGCCGTGAGACCGACATTGAGACCGTTCGCAGTATGGTCAATGGCAAGGACATAAATGGTTCTTCCATTGTATGTCGCCTTGTAGCAAAGGCCGCAGTTAGGTGAGTTCCATCCTGCAATGGATTGAGCACCACCGATGTAGGGGAATCGGGGAATATCGCTCTGTTTCTGCCACCCATATCTGGTTATGAGACCATTTGCTCCGTCAGAGCAGGCAACAGCGGTAAGGGATCGATTAGGGTCATCATATCCAGTATCATAAGAGACTACAAGGTGAATGTCAATAGATAAGATGGCAATGATAGCTCATGAAATGCATTCTGACCTGAGATAGCTGATGCAGTGGTAGCCAGAGTAACGATGGATAGAATATTTGGCAACTGCATGTTCGCGGTTTTTTTTTCGATAGGAGATAGTTGATATATCAATGAAAAGAAATCTATATCCAGGATCAGCTATCAGCTATCAGCTATCAGAATTTCCGAATGTTGAGAATAAGTCAAATCCTTCAAACCAGCTGGGACTTGACGGTCCTCTTATACAACACGTGGTGTAGAGACAGCAACGCCCAACGAGACTTGACTGCACATAAGGTTCAAAAGAAGCATGCCGTATTACCACTCCCCTCTCATCACGAGCTCAAGATTGAGGTGGCATTCCACACCGATAGCTAGTATTTTCCCGAATAACATGAGATGCCGATCTCCGGTCCCATCCCGCTTGGCCATTAACTCTGTGGTAACCGAGGCTTTAGCCGTACTCTAATGCTCGTCTTCAGATATTTACTCCATTTGAAGGGACTTTTGAGGTGCCCGCCTGACCAGCGCCGAGACAGTTTTATGTATTTGATGCGGGGTAGTATGCTCGTATTCCCGTCAGCCCCCCAGCATCAATTGGTTCTGGCCCTCGTTGGCGAGCCAAGACGACATTCCTAGAGTCAGCAATGACGTCAATGCTCCGTCTTCACAGGCGCAACCCTCTTCCGAACCTCGTATCCATCCCAAGTCATTCTCAAAATGGCACAAAGGACCTTGTGATCATCAAAACACAGGCGATATTCGACAGCCTAACCAAATGAGCCCATTATAACCTACCAGCCTTACTTGAGGTGTGCGGCGATCTTGAAGTTAGTCTTGTATTGCCTAGGGTCGTTTAAAAATGACAGTGAAGTGATTGTGTTCATCTCGTATAGCTCTGGAGCCTCAGGTGCCAATGGAATGATGGAGTCGGGACATCATCAGAATCGGATCGCACATGCGGGCCGCGAGGGTTGCCCGACAGCAGAATCGTCATGCGTTAAATATTTACGTAAATAGATTAGTGTTGACACCCACTTTGCCTTGCTTGATGATGCAATTAAGAAACACATTGTTCCCATTTTAAGATCAATGGTGGCACAATCAAAAGGTAATCAGCTCCAGATGGAGATAGATTAATTGCAGTTACACCGAGGGCTAGACAGTACTAAAGACAAAACCTCGAGGCAGCATCTGCCTTGCGATTCTCTAAAGCTCTCGGAGGCTGAATGAAAGCATTTGGTTTGACGCCACGGAATCCTTATCACGGAGTTTAGTGGGAGCTTCAAATCCAGACACTGGAAGGCGATATTCCAGCTTCTTCCCCGAGAGCTGTCCCGATGCATCGGGATAAGGGAACGGCAAATGATTTGGTAATAGACCCAACTGATCCAATGCCGTCGCTTGGTCCCAAGCGATATGTTCATGATATAGCCGGTCTCCCCGAATGTTCACCACGGCCATGAATGGGATTTCTAGCTTGCGTCCAGTTGGAGGGATACCAGGGAGGCTATGCATCTCGTCAAAATCCCAATGTTCTAATGTTTATCAATTTGTTTGTGATAATGTACTTACAGCCAGTCTATCGTAGTGTTATGCGTGCATTTAAATATAAATTCATCAATAACTCTGTCAATACCAATTGAGCGACTGATGAGCTCGTTTTCCGTGTCGGTGGGATTTTTGAAAATGAAGTGATCTCGATAGAATGCCGTTAATCGTTCTCGTCCAACGCCACCAGTTAACTTGAAAAATCAGTAAATCACTAAGCCTTGATTCCATGTACATTTGTCTTACCGTGGGAATATGGTTTACATATGGCTCCTGCACCATCGTGGCCATTGTACACTCCACGGAACGATTCTCAAATTCATAATAAGTGTGTTCGTCCCAAATTGCCTCAAGGTCAAAATATGGCCCATTCATCAGCTTTTTGAGAAATGAGAGGTTCCTTGAATGTGAAACCGATTCCAAAGAATATTTGAAATGTTTTTGGAAAGGCGTGGCAAATAAGAAGCTGTCGGCTGTCGGATAATCGTACACGGTCAGCTCCTCCGTACGCTTTAGCAATTCCGATGCCTTTCCAGCGAGATGCCGAACTTGAGGAACCCGAGAGTCCTCTAAGACTGTCGTGGCGTCTTCTAGGTTACCATAAATCGATGCAGCAACAATTTGTGGAAATGAAGATAGACTGGAAGCTACCCGGTTCCAAAGACTTGGGTTGTACGCTGGGTGAATTGGTTAACGAATGAATCAAGACGCGGGAATGTCGCTTTGTGTTTCAATCTATTTCCACATACCAACCAAGCCGGTCCTCTCTCTGGGCTGTACGGTTTTGCAAGCTTCTAATTCTTCTAAGGCCCACCTAATCGCATCAGTTGGCCTACTCAAAGCGTCCTGGGTCATTTCGACAACTGTGTAACCTTCCTCGGCCCACTTCATGATAGGCGAAGGGACACCATTATCAATGGCGAGCGAACGAGGGCCAGTAACACCACTTTCAGTAACCAAAACCAAAAGTCCAGGGCCATGGCCCCTTCTTGAGAGCGGCTGCAAGATTGTGAGGCCTGGTGCAAATTGCTTCAGGCGAGTTTCAGGCAGCGGGCGGATCTCGTATTTGCTATTCATATTTATGTGATATAAAAAAGATATCGTATATAGTGGCTATCCCATATCGCGAAAGATTTCATCGCCAGATGGACTCTGGTTTTTAAAGTACTCTTTGCCAGGCTGCGACATGGATTTGGGGGTCACTGCTACTCAATACCGTTCGACATGCACCGATAACGCCCAAAGGCCCATGTACCCAATGCGGAGTGCAACGGATTGGGGCTTGCAGTATTGGTAATTTGGGTCATGTGTACCTTTTCCGGCTCCTTCACCCGTATCTTACGGTTCCAGGTCCGCCAGTTCCTGCGAGAAGCAAGGCTCCAGGTTGTTTCGGAACGATCGGAAACCGGAACGGAACGCTTGGGGGGGGGGGGTGCAAGGATCAGCTCAGCCGGCGACGCCACGTAACATGGCTAAGAAACCACTAGTCATTAAGCCATCATTAAAAATCATGGATTAGAGAGTATCTAGTTGCTTTTGTTTAATGGGCCGTTTGTAGATGCATTGCACACGTGTAAATCTTGCGGGGTTGATCTGCTAATGGAGCAAATGGCGCCCCTTCAGAAATTCCAAGCAAAGTCGCTATCTAGCGAGTTTTTCTCCTCGCCGCTAGAAACGACATAGATAACCTTTTCCATGGTAATGAATTTTAATGCACATATCTCGGGTTGCTAGAAAAAGATCATGCGTGACATAATCCCGAGGGTCAAATTGTGAAGGACATTGAAATTGCATATTGCGACGTGTCGGATGTCTATGGGATTATCAGAGAAGCCAGTTTAATGAATGCAGAGTTTATCAAAGGCGCGTATTTAACAAAGCTATTGTTACTAAATAATTTATGTGTTTCTCTCCTTTCTTTTGACACGAAAAAACCACGAAGCAGTGATAATATTGCATGGCCTGCAGCGGGTCAACATATCAAAACACGCCATACTGTAATTAATTTACTTCACGTGCATGCATTAAACCCTTTCTGTTTACTTAGGAGGACCAGTGTTCGGAAGGGGCTCACAGACCTGCTGCAGTTCCGAGCAGATCGATTGTAGTGATACAATGACACACCGTAGTTTTTCCCCTAATACGGTTTAGCCACCCGCTTTGTGAGCAGCAGGGCCCCACCCCCGCATCTTGGAAGGTAATACAAGTGCCTCGAATCTTGCCAATATCAATGGCCTACAGGAGCCTAGCGTAAACCCAGAAATCCAAGCTTGGCAGCAGAATCAGGAAGATTTGGAGTATATTCCAGGCATCCCATCAATCCCAAATATGCCAGAATCTTCGGATAGCACTGAGATAGCCATATCAATTATCAAGAGATAGGGGTCGTCCCACTCGATGCATGGACTTGACAGGGTGCGCTGCGGTACAGTAGATAACAAGAAGGATTGTCACTCAGTCTTGATTGGCCGACCATCCACGAACTGGGTCCAAGACCCAAGGATGTTTTGGTGCCTATCGCACCGCTACCCCGCAATCTGTGACGAGGATGCCGCCCCCTATCATGCTAGCCAACTGTTCCGAGACAAGCGACCACGGGCCATTCGGCAGTATCGGGGTCAGAGGGTCTGTACTAAGTTCAGCGGCGCGGTTCATTGCCACCCAAAGAGTGTGTCTATCTAGATCTGTCTTAGTAGTTTCATTGGAATCTGCAATCTATCCGGGGGGTAAAGTGGCTATGGGCCCAATACCATATATAACATCAGTGGTTTACCAATGCGCCTCATATCTTTGGTTTCCACTAATTTTTGTAGCCAGTCTTATTCGAAGACCCATCTTTCCAAACCTCGAATTTTTTTCTTTTTCTTCTATCAATCTATCAGAGCCAAATCACGTTGCAATCGGCTGGCTACAATAATGGCAGAGAAGCGGCCTGGGACCCAAGCCCCAAACGAATCTTGCAAGCGACGCGCCCCGTATGCTGCAAGAGCTTGCGATGCCTGTCGTAGGCGTAAGGGCCGTTGCGACGGTCGCAAGCCATGTGAATATTGCCTGATACGCTCACTGGATTGCTCTTATTCTCTTAATACGGAGGATCGCCGGTCCACCTCTAGCTCATCGACTACCAACAAAACTCTGCCTCAAAAAGGCCACAAAGAACATCAGTGGACTCATGAGTATGTTTAAACTTCATGTATTCTCTCCAACAGGTTCAAGCTAAACAAGAATGTGGCAGAGAAATTAGTGGTCTAGTGGCATCGATGCAAGGGCAGTTAGAAACCCTTGTAGCCCATGTCAAGATGTCCAGTGAGGGTCAGAGTCTTGATGCGACTTGTGCAAGTCTAACTGCAAGCCGAGCGTTATCCAACATGGCGAGAACTGGGTCAGACGCTAAATCACCAGTCAAATTTTCACGATCAAACTCTTCTTCCAAGCGCCCTGCCCGTTGGTTTCATGGCCCAACAAGTCCCGACTACAGCCTCGTTGCTGCTCAAATTCGTATTGAGGAAGGCAATTTTGCCATGAGTCGTGAATCAAACAGGCAGAGGCTTCCCTGTTTAGATGACTGCCAGTCTGATGAGGATGAAGACGAAGAGCCTACCCAGGATACAGGAGACGAGGACTCTAATATTGGACGTCTATCGACACACCAGGACTTTCCTCCTCTCTTCAGCTTTCTAGGTTATCTTTCCAGATCAGAGGCTATTCGACTATTAAAAGTTTACCACGAAATGGTCGGAGAGCTGCATCCCATTCGAGATGTCGACAGTCTATTGGAGCAAATAGATATTTTATATGCTTCAATTGATGGGCGAGGGCCACGAGGCGAAAGAGAGGTTTGTGCAGATGAAGATGATCTTGTTATCTTAAATCTGGCATTCTTAATTGCAATTACGGCGGAACCTACACCTGAAAGTGACATGAATGATATTGCAATAAGTTTGCACAATTCATGTCGCGCCATTATTGATTCAAAAGTGATGGGTCCCGTATCCAGTATCTCCCATGTTGCGATTGCATTATTGATGGTTTGTTCTTGATTTCTATCTCACCATTTCACTTTTGGCTAAACTCTACTACTAAGGGGTTTTATCACTTCTTCAAATTTAGGCTTCGCCTAGCTTGGCGTATGTGTGGCCTTGCCGGCCGCATGGCAATGGAACTCGGCATGCACAACAAAGATGTACTTCAACCCTATCCCGAAAATGATCGCCATCGTCAGGAGGTAGCCTCAATATCGTGCAGTATCTTGGTTCTAGATCGTCAGTGGAGTGCCGCCGCCGGCTTACCGCCGAACTTCCAAGAGTCGGACTTTGAAATGGCTCAAGTTTCTTTGGTAAGGCCACCCACTGTTCATACTACTTTTGTGTCAATCGTAGTCACTCATGGGTCCTCCACTTACAGGCATCGACACCTTACCTCAAAGCGATGATGGCGTTCACATTGATGTGTGATAAATTCAACGAGCCAATCTCCCGTGTAGCCCGTGGCGGAAACTGCCAAGATGAAGATACGCTAGAAGTAACAAACTTCAGAGTTGAACAATGGAGAAAAAGGGCGTTAGAAAAACACAACTTTATTCATCCAGAAAAGTGGAATTCAACATCTGGAACAAAGTCCCCCGCCTGGACCATCATATTGTATTTGCGTGCCAATGCGGTTCGGGGCATTCTTTTAAGGCCTTTCTTCCTCTCAACTTCCAACTCGCTGGCTAAAAAGAAAATTCAACGAGGCCTTGAGATTATTTCAGATTCTATGAGTATTCTTTCGATACTAGACAGGGAGACCGACACCTTTAAGAAGCAGCATCCCCATCTACAGCATTTCCTGGCCTCTGCTTGTGCACTGCTTTTCCTCATAGTTTCGTATACAGAGCAGAATCGCACCAATATTCCTCAAGGCTTTCTCGAAAACTACCCGGATTCTGTAAAACAAAACTTCAGACAGGCTTGGAAGCTATCAGCTGCCTACAGCAAATCTTCGCGGGCGTCACACAGACTCTGCAAACGATTACTGTCAATGAGGGACCCATTAGTACAATGGGGCTTAATCCCACGCGACGACGATTTTGGAGCAAGCCCTTCATATTCCTGTATTCCTCATGGCATCAAAATCTCCAACGATGTGAACAGAAATACCGGTGCCTCTGAGAAGGTTTCCATTTGCAAACCTATGCCTAATGCATTCGACACTTCAGGCAATGACTTTTCATTTCTGGACATGACATATAATACTACGACAGGATTTTCCGATTCTTTGGCAAATTTCTCCCTTACCAATACAAATAATGACTCTCTCGCGGAATGTTTTGATCCTTTGATGTTTGAGTATTCGCTGAATTCCTCTGCGACATTTTTCTCGGATGGTGGATGCTGAGCTTGTGGCTCCGGATGACCTCTACTTCTTGTCTTATATAAACACACCTGCCGTTGTATCTCATTGAACTTTTTTATTTTACATCTTACTGGGGTTATTAAACTGCAACTTGAAATGAATTTATCCACCGCCCTTAAATGATAAATATACATGTGAATCAAAATCTCGGGTTAGCATATTCCTATTATTCCGAACCGGCACGAGCTCCGACTCGTGTTCCGATCAATAAGACACATTTTTACTGGTTTCCGGATTTCCATATGCTGGTTCACTTAACACAGTCTAGTGCCGTACTATTCCTAATTTAAATAGCAGAAGAGTGTGCCACTCCAGAGGCATGTTCAGATTGATGCATCCTACTACTTCACGTTCATTAAAGCCTACCCATTCGCTTTTGGCAAAGAATGACCGAAAAGTTTATATACAGTAAAACTCAATTGGATGCCTATTATGATAGAATAGGCCTTCCCCCCGCAAGCCGAAAATTTACTGTTGCTGGTCTACATCCGCATAATCAACTTGAGTTTTTGAGTGTACTCCAAAAGTACCAATTGATGAATATTCCGTTCGAAAATCTAACATTACATTACTCACTTCATCGTGCAATAAATTTACATCCGGCAAACCTCTTTCAGAAGATCGTCTACAGCTCTGGAAGAGGGGGCTATTGTCTAGAGAATAATTCACTCTTCCTCACAATCTTGGTTTCCCTTGGATATAAGGCTTACATGACCGGGGCTCGAGTTTTCGATGCAGATGCTTCAAAATATGGAGGATTCACACACTGCCTAAATATAGTCACTATCGCGAACGATCGATATGCTATCGATGTTTGCTTTGGTTCACGAGTTCCTGTGCTTCCTCTCGAATTATGCGACGGGAAGATCCTGCCTCATTGCGAGCCAAGTCAAATGCGAGTGCGTTACAGCCACATCCCACAAGGCTTATCACCAGATCAGCAGCTCTGGATATATGAACATCGACCCAAAGATGAATCCGGTTGGACTCCTCAATACTGCTTTTCGGATCTCGAATTTCTACCTGAAGATATCAGTGTTATGAACTGGAGTCCCGCAAAAAGTGCTACCAGTTTCTTCACACAGAAGGTTGTTTGTGTCAGATTCACATGCGAGGGCGAAAACTACCCAACCAGAGTTTCATCCGAGACTTTCAAGAACAACCTTTGTTTAGATAATCTCGGAGCCATTGACGGAGCCTTGATTATAGATGGAGACTGGTTCAAATGGAGAAAGAAAGGAGTGGTCCGATGGGAAAAGAGGCTTGCTAGCGAGGAGAAAAGAGCAGAAGTACTCAAAGCGTATTTTGATATTATACTTGGTGACGATGAGAAAGCCGCGATCAAAGGATGCGTTGGGGAAATTTCGAAGGTAAATGACGGTGGCAAGAGAAGAGGGCTTTGAAGCACGAGACATCTAGAATAGCTGCTGCAAAATTCTATGTTTATATTGATTTCTTTGGCTTTCTGCTTATTATACTCATTCATCATGCTTATCTAGAATAAAGGATGAGTTTTATTTATTTCTCGATACCAAAATTTCATGCAGCGCTTGATTGCTTTGAGGAACTTGATAGAGGGATAAAGGATACTGATATAAACTGCCAAAGGCCCTGGAGCACAGGCACCAGTCGAAACACTACGAGATGAAATGTCGACACCACAATCATATGCAAGTGGGGAGTAGTATTTTACATCAAGTCCCAGTGTATTTCACGTATAGATGCACCGTGACATACTTGATAACTACACTAATGACCCTTTACAATAGCCAGAATAAACCCATTAAATACTGGCGTCGGAAACATTGAGTGAGAAGCCACCGTTGGTATAAGGGTGGCCTCGATTCTCTCATCTTTGCCGATCTGCGTCAGGATTGAGTCGCCCCCCTCATCTGGATATCCATTTTTAATCATTGTAGGAACCACATCGTCGAGAAAAACACAACCGTTTGGACGCGTCAGTTTCACTGCCCAATCAAATTGTTCCCAGTGGTCAGCCAAATCTGCATCGATGAAGACCATGTCAAATTGCCTTCCCTCCTCGGCTAACTTCGGCATCACATCCAAAGCTGCGCCAAGAATGACCTCCACATCAAGCCCTTCCACATTTTCAAGCGCTGTTTGTCGATGTTTTGGGTCAATCTCGATACTGGTGACTTTGGCTCCGGCTTCCGCGAAACAGATGGCTGAGTAGCCACCCAAGGTACCAACTTCAAGTACCGTCTTAGCACCCATGAGCTTGGCAAGAATAGACAGGTATTTTCCAGCCATGGGTAGGACGCTCATGGGCGGGAGGCCCTGGGCCGCTGAGTTGGCGAGGGCGTGTTCAAGTTTGGGGTCTGGTCGGAGCAATGCGGCGCGAGCCTGGGCGTCTAATTTCGGCGCCAATCGAAAATTTTCAAAGTTTACAATGGCCTCCATGGCTTAATATTGATGAAAAGTTGAGAAGTATTGGGTTTAAGATCGTAAAGAATATTTTATGCTCCTGCCTTTGTCTAGAGTAGACCACTGTGTGAGCAACTCATTCGTGTACGCTCTTATATGAACAAGGTGGGTCCACAAATTTCCTATTTTATTTTGGCGTCCGCGGATCCACGGATCCATGGATCCGTGATGCATCCTCCGCCTCTCAGTGTGTCTGCCCCCCTTCTGAAGCATTCACTGCCCGGCCAGGTAGTCCTAGAGCAACCTCTTCGGGTCCGCGGGTCCGCTGTTGCAACGCAAGCAACTTCTCGTGCCCTATTCGTCGCTGGCTCCAAACCATGTCTGGCCCGCAGAGGAATGCATGCCTCTCATGTCGCCAAAGGAAGCTGAAATGCGATAGACAGCAGCCGTGCGCCAACTGCCTCGCTCGCTCCGTGGATTGTGAGCAACAATTTCTCCCTTCCACGGGACGAGGCATAAAAAGACCCCGAGATGAGTCGGATTCACCCACAATCGCGAACATCCTGTCAAGGTTGGATCAAATTGAGGCGTCAATGAAAGCTCCTCAAAGCAACGAAAGCTGCCTTCTTGTCTCAACCCCAATTGCCAGAGAGCTCAACGCAATAAAAACTAGCCTCCCGGCCCTGTTTCCGACACCCCCCACCTTAGCGGCAAGCAAAACCATTGAACCGCTATCTTTCGAAGCGAGCACGGAGCTTGCCAAAGTCTCGACGAACGATCATATCCTAGTATGTATCCAATTCTGATGAGTGGTATCCCCAAACCTAACGTTACATAGCGTGATGCTCTGATGCATAATCTTTCCATCAACATCTCAGAAGACATACAGATCCAGCAAGACGTTCACCACTCTCACATTCAGCTGCCACCTGAATCGGAAACGCTACGATTGTTTCAAGTTTATTTTGATTATGTCGGCCAATTCCAACACATCATTCATGAGATACATGCCCACGATTTGATCCGCCATGTTTACCATCACATAGCTCATGTTTCCAACACAACAGCGCCACGAGGATTGGCATTATTGTTAAGTGTCATTGCATTAGCGATCATCCTTCAGCCTCTTCATGGTAATCTAAATACAGTCCTTCCAATAATCACAGAGCGCTTAAAGAAATGTGCCATCTATGTTCGATATGCCATGGACTGCCTAGAACAACATCGGCGAAGAATGAATCATACGCTTGAAAATGTGCAAGCTATGCTTGTTTTACAATTTCTAATCAGCCATATGGAGGCATTCTCCCCCCGGTATCGTGCGTTGCTCACGGAAGCTGTCGTGGTATCTCATCATCTTGGCCTACATCGAATTGATTCAACAACCACCAAAGGAAAGCTGCCACAGGACGGCACGGATATGGTCACAAAAGAAATAAAACGGCGAGTTTGGTGGTATCTAACTGCGACAGATTGGATGGTCTCCATGGCAGAAGGTAAATGCACTACACTTGGAGACGCCTACAGCTAGCTGACCTTCGACAGGAGCATCCTCTTCAATTTACTTGATACAACCGAAGCTCATCGCGTGCAATATTCCAAAGCATATCAACGATGATGAATTTCGTGACGTTGATTTAAAAGAGCGGCCACTATCAGAGCCTACTTCAATGTCGTACATTTTACAGCGTCTCAAGATTGCTGAAATGGCCCGCTGCATTTCGGACATCATACCCCACGACCCAAACGATGCAACATGCGAAATGATACTGTCGCTTGACTCAAAGCTCGAATTGATAGTTCAAGAGCTTCCCACTTTCTTCAGAATTGAAACAGCTGATTCAGAGACCACAAGAGCCATTGATCAAAATCACCCATTCATCCCAGTACAGCGACTCTTGATTAATTTGATGATTAACCATGTCCGATGCCGACTCCATTTCCCATACCTTTCTGGACACCCCAGTAAATCTGTTCATCTCTTTTCACGAGCTGCTGGTGTGAAAGCTGCACGCACCTTGCTCGCATCGCACCGAGACATAGTCACTTCGGATATATCTCACTCTGCAGATTTTCTAAGAATCCAAGGGACAATTCTTCA
This sequence comes from Calonectria hongkongensis, assembly GCA_017140755.1. Taxonomy (NCBI): domain Eukaryota; kingdom Fungi; phylum Ascomycota; class Sordariomycetes; order Hypocreales; family Nectriaceae; genus Calonectria; species Calonectria hongkongensis. Next base: position 1,334,322 of record JAACJA010000017.1, read on the forward strand.
TATGTTTACGGGAGCAGTCGTTCTTGCAACAGACCTATGCTGCAATCAGCCTCGTGGCGAAGAACGTGAACGACAATCATCAGAATTGATGGATTCTTTAACCCAGCTGCAGGATATAAAGCACCATTCTCAAATTGCCGCAAAGTTCCTTGATGCTTTGACTCAGCTGTTAGTCAAATACGGAGTTTGGCTACCTACTACAGCAGACCGAACAAACAAAGACAGTTTGTTTTCTACTAGCTCAAATTTTTCAGAGGGTGACCAAATATTGTTGCAAGATTTCGGTGCAACGTTTCCTTTTGATGATCTTTGGGAGGCATTCGTCGAGCGTTCCTCGGCTGTAGATATATTCGATAGTTTATAGTCTACCATCCTATTACCCAAAATTGTACCATAATTTCCCATCTCCATTCTAAACGCTAGTGTAATAACCATAGACGTTACTCATAGCCACTTTTAGAAACCACTCACGGGCAAAATAACAAGCTAAAATTCAACGTCAATGAGATCAAATAAGCATCGTAGACAAATCAATAAAAACGCAATCGAACTGTCCCTCAAACAGAGAACTTTGGAATAAAGGCCAAATTAAATATTGAAGAGCATGTCCTTTTTCCTTCGTATTACAACTAGTGGCTGGCTCTTTATTCAAGTCAATACTAAACTTGCACAATGAGCTTTGTCGGTCATTTATGCAGTATTTAATTAGTGCAAATGTATGCGTGTTTGCATAAATGTGTCCCTAAGAGAGGTTTTTTACCTGTTTTTTTTTTAGCTTACCCTATAGTAGAGAACGATCCCCATTCAGTCGCACAATTATGAGATTTTCCATCCACTAGTTTGAAAATGCATTATAATGAATTTTCTATATATTATATGAATTTATGGTGATATAGGTTTTGAGATTGTTGATGTCGAACACTACTTTTACGCCTGTTTTTCGCTAGGCACACAATTACTGCTGCCATAAGTTAAGCATCGATGCATTCATTATTAGTATCTTTACTTTCCTTCTCTTTCCTTCTTCAACTTAATTATTTAATTCCACCACTATTCTTTTTTTTTTTTTTTTAATCTTTGTTCTCCGTGTGGTGAAGTCAAGGATCTCGAGTTGGCCTCCCTTTTTTTTTTGGTCGTGTACCCCGCTACGCGCTCCACGCACGCGTCCACGTTTCCCGTCAAGCATGTGGGGCCGTTGTGGGACGGAGGGGTTTCAGCTTGATTCGTCGGGATGACAAAACCGGAATGCATTTTTAGGAACGATGGTTGGATCCGGTTTCCTGGGTTTGCTTTGCCTGTTATGATTCCGCCCATTCCGCCACCTGTATTTATTATTCCTGGACAAGGGACACCCATCTCAGGCAGCGGATGATTGGGAGATGCAGCGCTGCTGTTTCATAGTGATGACCATGATTTGCTGACCTTTGGAACACTTCGTTCATAATTACACGTTGAATGCCCAAGAACCAAGTGCAAAAATATGTCAATTAAATGCCTATGTTTGTAGTTCGGGTAGGTATTGCAACTCCCTGTCTTGATTATGTGTTATTGGATTGTTGATTGATGATGGATTAAGCGAATCTTAATGCGGGCTAGTAGCTCCAAGAATTGAATAGAAACTTGAATGAAATGGTGATCGTGATTTACATGGATAGGTTCTCTGGGCGTGTGCACCTTGCTGGCTGCCTTTATCTGGGATTGATGTTTGATAGCATATGTGGATTTTGTACGTTTCCCGACTAAGCTGCGCTGATGCATGTGTTAGAACAGCAACGCGTGCCAACGCTCTAGCTTTTCAAATTTGCATTTTACAACCGGGGAAGCTAATTAGAATTTTAAAGAACCACTATATATCAAGTATTGCATCTGACAAGATAGGCAGTGAATCAATTTACTATTATTTTAAAGTTAAGCGTGTTACCACGTGTTCAAATTTAAAGAATATGCATTGTGATTAGGTAATAAAAAGCTTGGATAAAATAAATACACCGAGGAGCCTTCACAACCGATATTACGTCCTTGGCTCTCGGTATAGACAGAACCGAGCTCACCTGTGGTCCCAGAGACAGACCCGCCAGGACCCACATGGTTGAGATCCGCGCAGACCGACATCGCAGACTCCGATATCGCAAGGTTTCCCCTTTCTACGATCTCTTATAAGAATCGCGTTATCAGATCTTCGAAATAAAAGAAATATGGGTGCTTATTGATGATTCTATTCTTTCCTTCGTGGCTAAACCTATTCCAATCTCAAAACCAATCACTTAATTTTTAGGCACATTAGATCTTGAATCCCACATCCCGTTGAACTTCACAGTTCATCACTGAGATCTCCCACCATTGTACATACCCAGCGAAAATGGTCACCGATTCATCTGGATCAAATGCTTCTAAAGAAGATTTGAAGTGTCTATCCATCTCAGAGCTTGAAGTTCTGGCGCGTGATCGCATGGATCAACAAACACGGGATTACTATAACGAGGGGGCAGATTCTGGCACCACGCTGCTCGAGAATTCATCAGCTTACCAAAAATACCGAATACGGCCTCGAGCGCTGCGAGATGTTTCGCATGTCGATACTTCAGTTGAGATTTTTGGCTACAAGAATGCAGCCCCATTTGGAGTTGCACCTGCTGCCATGCAGAGGTTGGCTCACCCCGATGGAGAACTCGCCACTGCCGAAGCTTGTCGACAGAGAGGAATCGTTATGGGACTCAGCTCTTTCTCTACAACCAGCCTAGAGGATGTTCGTCGAGCGAGTGGCGAGATACCCAATGTCTTTCAATTGTATCTCTTCGAGGACAGAGACCGGAGCAAAGAGCTCATCCAGCGTGTAAAGGCCGCAGGTTACAAGGCACTGATGTTGACGGTTGATACACCTGTACTTGGTAGAAGAAACTTGGAAATTCGAAACCAATTCAAGCTCCCGTCATATCTTAAGGCAGCTAATTTTGTGGATGAAAGAGACGGAGATGGAGCACAGACCAGAGCTCCGGTAACATTTCACACACACGGACCAAACCCTACCCTAAGCTGGGAAGATACAATCACCTGGTTAAAAGACATCGCAGGTCCGATGCAAGTTTGGGTGAAAGGCATCATGACGGCTGAAGATGCTCTCCTGGCCGTAAATCACGGCGTTGATGGGATCGTCATCTCAAATCATGGCGGACGTCAGCTTGACGGTGCACTTGCAACCCTTGACGCACTTCCTGAGATTGTAGCTGCTGTAAAGCATCGAGTCCCTATCCACATTGACGGTGGTATTAGGCATGGACTCGACATTTTCAAAGCAATTGCCCTCGGTGCCGACTTCTGCTGGATTGGTCGTCCAGTGTTGTGGGGATTGGCTTACAAAGGTCAAGATGGTGTGAATCTGTGCCTCCGCCTGCTCACTGAAGAGTTTCATCGGTGTATGGCACTTGCCGGTGTCACGAAGGTTGAAGATATTGGACCTGAATATTTGTGCAAGATAGATCGAGATGGATTTGTGAGCCGCTTGTAGGATTGATGAGTTATTTCACCGCAAACAGTTAGTGTTTGGTAACATCAGTCACAACGGTTACAAATCTCCTATTTGCATGTCTTGGTATTTCATGAATTCAATATTTTCTAAGAGATCTAATACAGAATGAACAGTTGCGTTGCGAATGAAAAAAAAAGAGAAAGAAAAATCCAGCCGGCTCTAGAGATCAATCAACGACACAAAACTCACTTTGATTGTCCAACTTCTTTGACCTCGACCGGTTTCTCAGCACTTGAAAAGGGACTCTTTTGTCTTAAATACAGACCAAACTTCCAGATGAGCCCCACTGCCGGAAGTCCGATGCCCAGCACAGTAAGTCCGAGCACAGTGCCAGCCCACCCATACCCGAGTCCATCGTACCTGCGACAAATATTAGTTACAACCCTATATTTGAGACAGGAATACAGACATATAGGGAGCAAATAATGGGAATGCAAAGCCAGCTAAACATCTAAGAATTGATATAGCAGCAATGGCACTAGCTGAAAACTGGCCATAAGCATCGATAATATAAGCATTGACCGAGTTCGTGCATATTGTTGCGCCTGCCACAAAAAGTCCACAACCAAGGTTGGGCATGATCCAATGGAGAATGACCTCGGCAGACCAGCCATACCAGAACAGGCCAGCACCAAGAAGAAGTGTCCCCGGAACCATGATAGGAATTCTAAATTCTGGACTCCCTTTGCCCCCGTTCCGGGTGGATAAGGCTTTGTATATGCGGTCAATTGTCATGGTGTATATGACTGTGGCTATAGCAGAACTGATGGCGATAGAGACGTAGTTGAGACCGGCGATTTGCACACTTTGATGATAACGATCTGTCCAAAGAGTGACAAATGTCGCGTAGAAGATATAAGTATTACCAAATAGAAATGCGTTGTATAAGGCCATAACTTGAATGATGGGCTGTGTCCCTAATAGCTTGAGTGGCCGAATTAGATTTAGGGAAAGTACTTTGGTTGTGATATGGTCAAGGTGGTCATAGTCAGTGTGGTATTTCGTGTCGCCGGTTTCTTTCACCTTGTCCCGCTTTCTTCGACGAAGCAAGACAGGAGCGTAAGTCTCTTCCAATAAAAAGAGACCAGCGAGTTGAATGCATGCGCTAAAAATGGACGTCCCAAAGAAGGCCCATCGCCATGTGGTGTATTTGGCGACAAATCCGCCAAGAATGACACCAAAAAGAGGACCAGCCACTGCACACCAGCTATATATCGCGATGCCTTTACCGCGCTCGTTCGGTCTGAATAAGTCACCTATGGCCCCACCACCAATCTAAGAGTGTTAGAACTTTTCTATAATATGGGGGAACCACTTACTCCTAGAGTAGCACTGGCGAAAAATCCCGAGAGCAGGCGCAAAACGATGACTGCTTCTTTGGTTTGCGATAATCCGCATGCTGTGTTGAAGATTGTATAGAGTAAATTCCATGAATGTGTAATTGTCGCGCGACCGTACGTCTCCGAGAGAGGACTTGCAATCAAAGGTCCAAATGCAAAACCTAGGAGGTAGATGGATAATACCATCACTTTTTCCGCTGGCTTTTCTATTTCAAGATCTGAGGCAATTTGCGGCAGCGTCGGTGCGACCAAACTCACAGCAAAAAGACCAATGAAGACAAACAACGACATACCAAATAAGGATTTTGTTTTCCTCATCATGGTCCAGTTCTTTGGGTTACCTGGATCCGTTTCTTCGTCTTCCCAAGTGACATGCTCTAGTTAGCGCTTGAAATTTGCCTTGAAAGAAAACGTTGACTTACTAAATACTTGTGATCATCGTTCTGTGTATCGCTGTCACTGAATGTATTTTGGATCATCTCGGTGTCGTTGGGAAAACTGTGGTTGTTCTCTGTTGGATCATTTTCCTGCTTAAATGATGCGTCTCGGCGAGTTAGGTCACTCATATTCACAGAGTGTCTAATGGCGCCTTCGCTCTCTTTCGTTTCTGATGCTGGCATGGCTACACATGTAGAAAGGTGTTTGGTTTGTGTGCAATCTGATGTGGGTATAGGAAGAAAAAGAAAAGTAATAACACCGCAACTAGCGTGTTACAAAACTGAGCTGAGATGAGAATTCGGAAAATTTTCGCATACAGAAGGACGAAAGTAAAAAAGTACAAGACCGATCGAAAGTATATAAACCATCATAATGGTATGGATAAAAAGCTACATACGACTGCGCCAATGAGTTACTTTCATCGGATCTATTTTTACGGTTCCTGGAGTCGGGCCAAATTATAATCTACATGCTACCTGCAATTGTCGTCACTGACAATTGCTCCACAGCGGCTCGGGACCCCATTGATTCATGCTACCTTGTCCTTGTTTCGTATGGGGGCTTACTAACCAGCTTAGGATATTACGATGGTCCCTAACCATGTGATGAGAAGATGCGACAAACTTTCATTCATGATAAAGGTTATTTGGACCCCACTTGACTGAAAATATTTGGAAGTGCCGATGTGTTTGCCGAGCTTGCGCGTTGTCACTACGGGCCTAGTGCGCCAAGTTTTGCGAGGAAAGATCAAAAGTGGATAGGCCAACTATTAAGGTTAGAAAACCTGTAAATATTCTTATAGTAAGTTGCTAATCTACTGGGAAGGCAATGTTTATGATTATCCAGTGATGTGGGGTCTCGTAAATCATGTTCATTCCTCCCAAGCACCGCAAAGGATTTCTCCATCCCCAAGTTTTCTTTTGTAGTCATGATTAATGCTCATACAAGATTTCTATAAACTCGCCCAAATCCATATTGTAAAGTATGCATCAAAGCGTTGTTCATCTTAGTAAATTATCCTTGGATGAGAGGGATGCATGTTGGCGTGGGTAGTGGATCAAGTTTTGTAGGTTTGGGATATAGTGCAGTGAACGTCATATCCAAACTAAGCTCCGAAACCACTATTTATCCCTGTACACGTAATTGGGTGGTTTGGTGCTTGTTGTCTTGTGAACTATTGGCAGCCGGCGCCCGCGGAATCCGACTTGGATTGCAAATCTAAATCTAGCTACATTCAACAACAAGAGGGACCCACTTTCTCCTAGCAACGACCTACTGGATCTAACAAGGATATCTAAATCTGCGGCTTAATTCCTATTTGGTGAATTAATACAGCACATTAATTGAACTGAACTCCAGACATGTGTTGCCAAGGCGTAACTTGGAAATTGCATTCTGGGAGGAATCAATGTGCGACGGCCCGCAAAACGCTAAATCTGCCAATCACATTTATTTTTCTGAAACGATGCATCGCACTATGATCTGACTAATATACTGGATATCATAATTTCCTAAGCAATACCTCTACGTTTGGATCCGGGTTTACCTAAAGAAGGATGAGTTAGCATGTTCCGACTGGAGGCTCTGGAGATCTTACCAGTGACTCTACAATGTGATTTTCAGGGCGTGTCTTTCTCACTTCAAATTTTATATCACAAATTAAAAGATATTCGACTGATATGACCTTGACGATTGCGTTTCTGAAGTAACACCCAGGACATGCATGTCGCCCAAAACAGAATGACAGATCGGTCTTTCCTACGTTCACATACAAGTGCTTATTCTTGTGCTCGTCTTTTTCATTTTATGGCCCTAGGAACTGTCAAAAGATGTGAAATTTTCGTAGTTTGAGTCTGTATTAATGCTGCATGTGGGCATTTCCATTTTTGTATGAAGGTCCCATCAGACAGCCGCACATCGGCAATGGCAACCCTTTGGAATGTTGCTAGTTGTAAATCATCAGCTTTCTTTCAATAAGTGGTATATGGATGTCATAGATTTAGATACGGTGAATAGAGGTGTTGACTTTCCTTGATGAAGCTATCAGGGCGCTTCAGCTTTATGGCAGTCAGCGACGGTTTGGTAACAAGTCCATCGGGTCCAAGCGAAGCACCTTTAATCTCCTGTCTTATTCCTTGGATATTTTACGGACGACTGGTAAGGTCGTAGAGATATTGAGTTGCAGAAAGAAATGCGGTGAAAGGCCCAACCGCCACAGGCGTCATCTGTTATACAGTTTGTGAGTCAATATATTCAACATAAGGCAAATTTTTGCCGTTGCTGAACGTATGTAGTATGCTTAGTGGGATTTCAAGATCATTATTGTGATTGCTTCTTCTTCTCTCGATTTTGCTTTGAACAAAACTTCGGCTTTGATTCCAAGCATTCTAGATTTCTGCGCGGATCCAACCCCATTACCTCACCGCACACTGGATCGCCGTGATATTTTTTACCGCGATCTCTCTAGCATGGCCAATACTTAATTAAATCTTGTCTAATCAGTTAGATCTGACAGTGGTTCCATGTGAAATTATAGTGGGATTGGCCTGTATATAGCTGGCTACAAGCTTTATTTGATATATTGACATTGCCTTGCTGGATAGCTAGACTTGCGTACACGAAAAGAAAAAAGAAATAGCTGGCCACTGAGATTTCACAACCTATGACATGGATGCTGCCGCAATGCCTGGAGAGCTGAGAGGACAGCCCATCCCCTCTTAAATTAGGCCATGAGGCTAAAACGCTTTGTGCTGGCAGTGCATTCATTGCGGGCCCCAGGCGCTCATATTGCCATCAGCAATATCGATGGATAGGAACTGGTGAAACAATAAGACCCGCTCCTGCACGCCGCTGAATCTTGCTAGTAAGGAAAAATATTCTGACGCTCAAGGACACTGCTGGAGACACTAGAGGCTCAGTTTGCCTGGTAGCGATACTTCGAGCCAATGGTAAAGTCCCCGATTAGGTTGTTGCTGAAGTGCCTGCTACAAAACCTTGGTAATATTATCGTTTAATGTTCTTACCTAAGTAGGAAATGCCTAAGGACCCACGGCTTCACTGCAGGCTAAATCTGTGGCGAGGTTAAGAAGGAAGCTTTGACATGGGTGTTTTTGCGCTAAGTATGAGATTCTTTTCCTATCTCACCGCGCTCGCGATGGTTATCGTCTGATATTTTTTGATTTTGATTCATCCAGCATTGCGCAGGATTTCGGCAGATGCTACAAGCAGACAAGCGGATCCGAAAATAGCTTTGTACATAGCTATGAGCCACAATGGATGGTCAGCTTACCCAAAACTGTTCAATATCTAAACGAGCTAAACACGAAACATGGAGGGTCTCTAGCTTATTAAAGATGCCCGGGGGTTCGACAGGCCAATCGCGGGCCACGAAGAACCTTCAATTTAGTTCCATTGCTGAATACTTAAACCTAGAGGCTCGCTGTTTCAACTCCACCACAATGACAACTCAGATTGACCGCATCGGAAACCAGACGACATTCAATCGCTTTACCTTGTCAAATTTTAACGACGAAGACTGCTGTGATTCTCACTGCACTTGGGGTTTTCGCTATCAAGGCAGCTGCATCGATCTCATATTGTCAGGCAATTCTTGACGACAAAGACAGCGACCAATGCTTTGTGGAATTGAGAGGCTGGGCGGAGTGGACTGGGCAAGGCAGTAAGCATATTAAACTATGAATATGAATTACGGTCACTGATTATTATTATTTTAGTTCATACCCATGACTTCTCCTGGACAAACCTCTATGTCGTGGGTAATAATTGTGGGCTTATCGGCGGTTCAGAGAGCCAAATTTCAAACCCCAAGGCCGATGATACTTGGCACGGGCTTCCATGTGTGCTCTCACTCACTAAGCTCGGAGACACTGTTTTCACGCAAAATAATGGGTACACATATACTCCCGAAGTGGAGGTCAAGTACGGCTCCTTTACGGGCAACTCCCTAGACGCAAACTCCGCATTTAGATGTGGCAATACCGATGATTATGGAGAGGGCGAGAGTTTCGCGTACCAGTGCATTGTGCAATTTTCTTGCCCTAACCATTGTTAATGGAACGATATTGTGTTGATTTATCATTTGCCGAAACTTATTGTTATTTAAGATATATCGTAAGTCTTATACTATATTTGGTACCACCTATCTCATCAAATGAAATGTATTCTGTTTCTATTCTCCCACTTCATTATCCCTATTCCTAAATTCACTTTCCATAGACACTGAAGGCGGGTTGTTGACTGGTGTTTTTTCATTTGAGCCGAAATAAGGCCTCAGGGATGGCAAGCATGCAATTACAATCCCTAGGTTACACTCGACTATGCCCCAAAACACTATCAAATCAATTAGTTCATAGTTGTCGATGCAAGGCTCGACGAAAACAAATATCTTGGACATACTAACTGCACTTAGAGGTACATCCTCTTCGCCCTTTGACGATTGGTGCACAATTACTAATCGAATAATTGCAAATGCAATCGTAATTAGACCCAGGAGAAATATGAGATATAACCCGATTTGAATTGATCTTCGAACGTTGAGCTGAGGAATAATAAGCCATGGCAGGAAGAAGACTTGTATTCTTGTTAAAGCCCAGTACATCCACAAGACAGTCTGCTGCACTTACCAAATATATCGCCCGCGGTGCTAAGGGCCCAACAAATATCAAAGATTAATTTTCCGTTCAACTCTCCACATGACCCTTCGTATGGGGTTGACCTATTGCGGTTAGCCCCTAACCGCATCCAAAACGGCATCTTTTCTTTTCAGTGTTCTTAACACTTTCGCATCAACCTCGCTACTTACCACAATGTCTCAATTGGACGGCACAGGCAATATATGACAGCCATTGATGCCGAAAATGCAATAGCTACATAGGCAATAACAGCCCAAACCAGTATTCTTCGCTTTTGCATAAATTGGGGATACAGTTGTAGATACATGGCGAGTAAGGTTCCGCGACAAAGATACAGCGTTAGGTGAAAGGGGATAAGGCCAAACCAATACATCTGGAACCATTTCATGAGTGGCATAGAACCTGTACTTGGACAGAATGAACATACCTTTACAATGGCTAATATATTTGAAGGGTTACCATGGAATCCTTGCAGCGATATCGATACCTCCTTATCAAGTCCACCAAGCTTCAGCATAACGATTGTGATAATAGTGCTGGCACAACCGCAAATCCAAGCTGCAATCATGATAAAATCGCTAGTCAATACCTTTCGATGTTGAATGTTTAAGCGTAGGTGAATACGGGCGATAATAACCACCGTGGCAACAGCTATGAGAAACCAACCCGCAGTCTAAATGGAAAGGTATGCGTCAATTCAAGCGACTGAAATCCCATTTGAGGGAACGCACCTGGATTGGGACCGGCCCTATCCCATATGACATGTTGGGTGCCGGGCGTGTCATTTTGGTGGGGTTGCTGAGGGCACGGAATGTTTCAGCAGCAAACGCGTGGGCATCTTGTCGCGAGAGTCTGGCATTAACAGGCTTCGCTGATTGTAGTTAAGCCAGGATGAATCGCGTGTCAGAGACTGAAGAGAACTGTGTCCATGCTATCCGTGGTGCAGTGTCAAAGTGAAAATAAAGGGCGAACTGCCTTTCGTGTCATGTGAAACATTGATGGCTTGAAATGACGTGGCCACAATGAGTGTCCGCTACCGGACTAAGGTTATGCAGGATTTCAGGCAGAAAACATGGATTAATCAAGCGAACAGAGTGACTTTAAACCAATTTCGTCTTCCTTTGCATTTTGGTTTGGTTTTGGATTTGAACTAGCTTAGTTTGTCCCCGCTACCTCCCAAAAGGTGATGCTAATCGGGTTCCTCTTAAGAATAAACTTTCTGTAATCGCCCAAAGTTAGGTCGCGTGGAATTTTGCTTCATTTCTTCTGTGCACTGAATCTTAGAGGTATTTAAATCATCCTATTCAGGCTTCAACCCAAAATAAACCCTGGATATGGTAGCAGAGACCCTGTCCTAGCTGCTGCGACAAGCTATACAAAACCTGGTCGAAACCCATTTCTAAAATAAAGTCGTACTGACAAACGCAAGGAGCAATGACTTCTAGAAATACTATTTATAAGGCTTACAGAGACTTTCAGTATGACTAGGACAAGATGGAACCGATGCGGCTGATCGGGAATCTAGCCGAGGCGGGCTCGTTTGAGGAGAACTGCTGGATCGTAGATGTATGCGACTCGGTGGGGGCGGCAGGCTGGTAGGAACAGTTTATGGCGATGCTAAGCAGTCCGATGGCTCAGTTGCTCGGCCGTGATATCCCCAAGCAGAACTGCATGGGGTGGCGGCAACCCCTAGGATGGCCGCTGTCACGTCCGCCCTTCCAGCCCTTGGATCGCCGACAGGATCCGCAGGGAGCGAGCCTCCATTATGCATCAGTTGGTGAACAACGCGAATATCTCGCGCACCAACCTCTGGTAATCTTCTAGCAGGGTCCGTGGCAGCTGGTTAAAGTCCTGTGTCTCCCGCACAAACCGCAGCGTGGCAAAGATCTTGTCTCCAGGGTCCGTGGCGTCGAGGTCGAGTCTCTGGAGCAGCACATACAAGATGCCCATCTCAGCGGACTGCACGCCATCCCTGGTCGTTTCCTTGGATACGAGCAACTTCTCAGTGATCTGCAGCATCATGGCTTTCTCGGCTGTCTTGGCTGACAGGCTAGACAGTAGGATGCATTTGTTGGCGCAAAGCAAGGAGAGCTAGTGGAGGGTCCCTGAGCCGCAGCAGAAAACGGCCGTTTTGGAATTGAAGTTCTCTTGGACAACCCAGGTCCGGCGGAATCGGGGTTACTCGAACTAATTCCAGTCGTCGATGAAAGTGGACGGACTTTCGATCCGCAATAACGAGTTGTGGAGAGCGACCAGTTTGATATCGCCTACCGAAAAAGACACATAGAGGGCGGTGAAGCGCTCGACGATGGTGTTAATGTGCTAGCTGACCTTGCGGGTCTATTCGTCGCCCTCGCTCAGCCACTTCATGACCCGGCTTGAATGACGGTAGATCTGCCGCATCATCACCATCCGACTGCTCCTCTCATTGAAGTCGCCCTGCTTGATACATATGACCTCGACCCAGAAAGTGCGAGCGGGCAGTCCTGGTGGCGGTCGGATGTGTGCCAGGAACGGCGAAGACATGCGTGGATGCGGTGCTCTATTCCAGACCGACAGAAAAGAATTAGATTGGAGCTATATGAGAATAAACTAGGCATAGCTAAATTTACGTGTGATTAAAAATTATTAAAATGCCTTATCGCGAGAGTAATCAACATCCGTTAAAGAAAAAGTAGAAGGAGAAATGAATCCTTTCACTTCTATTGGATTCAAGTCTACCAATGGGAACAAAGTATTACTTCCTCGGTGTGAGAAACAACAGCCAAAATAGCCAACAATGGCTCGGATTGAGAGGTACATGTAAAGAAAAATAATAAAATAGATCCTTAACTGGGCAAAAGATAATCATCAAGACACAACTTATGTAATGGAGGAAGATGCATGTTGACTTTTACCCTTGATTCGGCCCCAGATGCCCCAGATCAACTACTCTCGGCTAGGTTATGCACCGTATCCGCTAACCCCAAACCACCAACACATTCACGTGTTCTGCAATTCTGTATCTAACTAGTTCTAACTAGTAGGTGTGCACAATCAGGACCGGGGCGTGCACAATTACTTGCTCACTAAAATAGCATGACAGAAAATAAACCACTTTGGCAACAATCAAGACTACCGGTTCAGTACCCCTGCCTCCCTCATCTGCTCATATGTAATTGCCAGCCGGAATGTTTGGTTCAGCACAAAAGTAGTGCACGAGCTGCCTAAAACGGAACCTGCATTGTCAGCACCCCTTGTCAAATCCATCCTCTGCGATATGCTGTTGGTTCCCTTGCGGTCCCACATTCAGGGGTAGAGTAGCACTTTCGTGTATGGCCAGAATCAGAACCAACACAACCGAGTGGCGTGGGAATTATAACCCTTGGCAACTGGTCATTGGAGTGAGTGGTGATTATCATGCTCAGATGTGGGGACACGGCCCAAGAGTGGGGGCCGGCCCGTCCCCTCACTTCATAACCAACAGGACCTTGCCAGATACTTGACAACGCCCCAGGAGTCAGCAGATTTTTCATTTTAATGTTCCTTGACAGCCTTTTGAAGTCAGAAGTTCGCGGTAATACGAGCCATGATGAGCAGCCCCAAGTCTAAACAGCCCTCTGTGGCTTCCGGTCCCGGGTCAACTGCCGCTGCCGCAACATCAGCTCCTATTGCGATCGTAAGTTTTATCCTCCATGACCCCGGAACCTAGGCTTTGAAACAAGCACTGTGTTCAAGTTGATGATTGGATCACCGCCAATATGCCGGGTCACATGCCTACAGGATCCCCAATTTGAAAATGGTGGCGAGGAGGATGATGCAGCCTCAGAATTTAGGTATTATGCTCTTATTAACTCTGTCTTGACTAGTTTTCAGTTTGTGTGGACATGCTGACCTCACCTCGCCAGCCAAGAGATTGAGTCAACGGTTTCTCTCACCGATAGCATCCGCGACTTTCGCGATATCCACGGCCGCACGTACGGGAATTCTAAGACTACGGAATACTGGTGAGACAGGATCTGCGATTGCAAGCACCAGGAGTTAGGGCCTGGCTTAGTATTGGGATAATAATGAGTGGAACTGAAATTCCAAAATTCTAGGGCACCCAACGATGAGCAGCAAAATGAAGGCCTAGACATAACGTAAGTTCCACCGATGATTCAACATCCGCATTCGTACGGTGGCTGGCAATCTGCTTGGGTTACGAACCTCCTCACTCATTGATATTTATAGGCATCATTACATGCTTCTGTACTTCGATAATAAACTCTTCCAAGCGCCTATTAGCGAAAACCCTCAAGTGAGTCGTCGCATGCTAATGATTCTTATCCTGCCACAGCATCATTTTCGTGGGACTAATTCAATTTTCCTTTCGTCAGATAGTGCTAGATGTGGGAACAGGTACTGGCATATGGGCGATGTGAGTTTGTTCATGGAATTCAGCTGTTAACTGTTGCACGTGTTTTGACGACCTGTACCCACCAGAGACTTCGCCGACCAGTTCCCCTCAGCCAAAGTCGTGGGTACTGACATCTCACCCATCCAGCCAGCATGGGTACCACCCAACTGCGAGTTCTGCATGGACGACGCTCAGCTTGAGTGGACATGGCCGCCCAATCACTTCGACTACATCCATATCCGCGACCTGTACGGCAGTATTGATGACTGGTCTGCTCTCTATAAGAGAGCCTACCGCCATCTCAAGCCGGGCTGCTGGTTTGAAGATTGCGAACTTGACATTCGCGCCCACTCTGACGTGGTGACTGATCCTCAGCATATCATTCACCGCTGGAACCGCGTCTTCCAAGAAGCCGGCGAGAAGATGGGCAAAACGTTCAAAATTGCAATTGGCTCGCGTATGCGGGATCTCATGCACGAAGCGGGGTTCGTCGACATTACTGAGCGGAAATTCCGACTTCCTATGAGTGCCTGGGGCCTAGACCCTAAGATAAAAGAGATCGGCGAGTTCGTGCACATGTTTGTAGACGGGGGCTTGGAGGGGTTTGGGTTATTCATGCTAACACAGGTCATGGGCTGGAAATACGAGGAGTGCCAAATCTTCATTGCACAGATGAGGCAGGCTGTAGGGAATAAGAAACTCAATCTTTACTACGAAGTGTGAGTTCCATTGACAATATTTTGTATTGGCATCATTTTACATACACAAGCTAACGAATTCGAAACAGTACGTTGGTTTATGGGCGCAAACCGGAAGGCCCGAATGATTCTTGAAAAGGCAGATAAGATCTTTCACTCCTTATGCTGTTGAATAGGATGTTTACAAATTCCTACAACCTCGGTTAGAGCCCTATAGTGTCATTAGCTAGCCAAGCTAGACTCTAGGATTGTGTTTGACTTGGCCTTCTTGATAGGCATAAAACGGATCATTTGTTTATCCCATTCACGCTGTATCCATGTAAAGAAATACTGCATTTTTTCTAAATAGCCAAAGCAAATGCACCATCAACTGCGCATGTAAAATCTCAGGCTTTAATAGAGTACACTAGAATCCAGAGTGATCTTTGATGGTCCACGTAGGTTGACCGCGCTATTGAGATGCTTGAGGTCCCGAGGGGCTGCGCATATTAGCCCCAAAATAAGTACAGTGGACTGTGACAGCCCATAGTGGAATTAATTGAAGGCAAGCCAGTGCCTGGATCCTATAGGGATTTTGAAAGAAGGATAAAGAGCTATAAATGTCGTACATGTTCAAATGTAATCCTGGGAACTTGGACAAAGGTGAATTTCGTTCATAGGTTCTTGTGTCGAGCGAATAAGCGTGATGATACTTGGTCAGCATTTTGTGTCACACTGTATTAGAAATTCGTACACCAAGCTGGTTGGTGCCTGATGATTTCCCCGCACATTGTTCCACTCGAGGCTCTGAATTCTCCATATCCTCCTGGCTGGACGTTTGCTAATCGAGCAGTCACGGTATCTAAGTCTTGACAGACATAAAGAGGACCTCTAATGGCCATTTTGCATATGGTGCAGTTTAGAGTAGGCCGACACCTGTAGGCACGAGTGACGAGGGCGAAAGGAGCATCACTGAATGCCAAGGCTGACCACAATCAGGGGACATATCTATCGTCCACCGAATGAAATGAATACAACACAGAAAATTCACAAGAGGGAGACTTTTAAGCCGTGATTGATGCTGATTCAGAGTTTTACCGCCAGCTGTTTCCTCTGAAATTGAAGAAGTAGGTTACACTCAAACTATTGATCGTGACAATTAACCTTTCTCGCAGCACAGGATCAGCATCAAAACAATCCTAGGCCACGTCGCTCGGATCTCGACATTTATCAAACAATCTGGTGTCGGGTAACTAAACCAAGAGACTAATTTACTTCTTTGCTACCGCTAGCTGTGTTTCGTCGTTCTTATCCTTCATATCCGAGTTAACCTTCCCCGGGTTAATTAGATTACACAAGCTTTCAGTATAGTAGACAAGCTAGGCTACCAAAGCTATGTATATTGTATAACAGTTTTAAACAAGACCTTGCATTAATACTAAATTGGATATAACAAATTGATTCCTATATAAAATGTATCCACTGCTTGCTATAAGAATCTATATTGGTTCATACCAATATCAATATGTTTTATCATTTGTCAACTTCTCACAAGCAACTTTCCCCAAGTAGCAGTGCTAATACTCGGTAATATTACCTGAGGAGCACTAAGAACAATGGAAAAAGACACTGAGATCATGAAGGTGATGTACTTGCTTGGAGATTTCCGCTGGAAGATGAGGGTTCAGCACTGTGAGAAGAAGACGATGATGGGTGAGTGCTTGGCACTTGGGCAACCTCATTACCAGCAGGTTTATTACGAGGATGGGTATTAACCACAGCGGAGCTAAATAAACTTGCCTCCTGACCAACCGGATCAACGGAAGCACTCGCTCTGTTAGTCGAGGTTGGGAGGCGTAAGGTGGACATAAACTCCCATGGAGAGCTATGGTTTATGTTTCTGTTCCTCTGCAAAACTGGGGGATGTTGATCTTTGCTGTCGCTATCGTCTCGGGCAGTTACCCAATGAATAGCCAAGGCGGAAAAAAGGACTACATTGCGTTAGAAATTTGAAGTAGTTGCAAAGTGGTCAAGGGTACCAACTATCGCCGTTGCAAGATAACAAACAAATCCACCCAGGTTCCTTTCCAAGTCCCAACAATACCGTGAGATTTCTAAAGGAATTATTAGCTCTCCGAGTCTGGTTTTATTCTTTTAACTGAAATACGGGTTCTTACATCAAGCTACTAATAAGCGTAGCCAGAGATCCAAAAAATGTCCTGAGAGCGACCTGTCTAAGACGAAAGCCAGTGGGATTGATTGTTGGTTTTCTGAATGAATAAGAGTCTATGAATTGGCATATGAGACCTGATCGCAAACATTTGGACAATACATACTCTTAATTGGAGACAAGAAAAGCATGGTGAGATACGTGTTGACCACTGCATCGAATGCTATAGCAGGGACTAGAGATGACTTGCTCACGCCAAAGGTGCAAATGCCGTCGTTCGTTATCCAGGCAAAGCGTCTGCAATACCACGTTCTGGTTAGAGATGATTGCGTTGGGATATTTGTGCAGTACCTACTTCACAATTTCAACTGATGTGATGACGATATATATGCTAAGTACTCCAAAAGTGTTGAAGCAGTAAAGCTTGGACTTTAGTCGTCTCACATCATTGCTTCGAATGATATGCTAAAAATCAGTAAGTAGGGGAAATTAATAATAGCCTTGATAAACTTGCAGCCTTCTCAACTAGAAACAGGTAGATGAACTGTTTAGATGGTAAGAATATGTATCCCTAGTGTATGTGGTTGAATATGCTGGCTCACGATCTGCTGTATGTATTAACATTAATAGAACTGAAAAGTGGCAATAGAAGGTAGGAACCTTGGAAGTAAAATAACATGACACGCAAATAGAAATTGCCATACGACAAGTAGAGTCATTCAAACTAACGCCCCAAACCTGTTGCAAGACGCTGCTGAGGATTACAAAAAGTAGGGAAGGAATGTATATTGCGAACGCAACTTTCAATTTGCGTTAACAGAGGCCATTCGCAATTGGATTTAGAGGACGTACGCCAGCTTACCGCGTGAAGGGCTCTCCATGACTTTACCACCGCAACCTTCTGCGCTAGATCCCTTATTAGTTTAACCATATTTAACGACATTGAGGGAGAATTTCAATCATCCACTTAATTGTCACTCACAAAGAAGAACGGATAAACAAGCAATGGAAGTAATCCCGATAAGCAAGCTAATGAAATTGCCAGCTCTTGATACAGAGATATCCTCACATCTCGTTATCATAGAAACTGACATGATTCATAGGAGAGGTCGTATTAATCAGGACTGACGTGCGGGGCTGCTTATTTAGTATAGGCTTGATTACCAGCTCTGTACTTTTAAAATATTTCGAAGAGTGTATCAAAGCTCGTTACTATATAAGCCCCGGTTCTTGCTCTTTTTAGGCTCCTTCGAGGAGAAAGTGGTAACTGTAAATATGAAATTGCTTTTTATCTTACGATGCTCAATCATCTTTGTACCTTGCATTACTCTTCCGCTAGGAGACGGGGCGCTTTCACAGATTTGCAGGCTGGCATGGCATCCAATCCGGGATGCTTAAAACGTCGCTGGAAAATCTCTATTGGTAACTCAAGGACTAGTAACTCGAGCTATTTGATATAATGCGTCACATTCCAAGTCCCATTGGTGCCGTTTCTGCCTTTGCCGATCAATATGAGTCATACTACCAATGAGAACAGAGACATGAGTGGATATGACTAGTTAAGTACTTGCGACACAACGTGGCGTCCATGTAAGACAAAAAGAAGCCCGCTTCCCCGTATTAATAAGATTTAGCATTATGCAGATCACCCAACGCACGAGAAGATGGTGTATGAAATGAAAAATAAGATACGATAATATTTCAAGCAATCTGGTTCTCTGTTAGATAGCCTTGGCATTAATTACAGCGACCGCTATATAAAGATGGCCTCTTAGAATTAGCATATGATAGCATCTTCTTATTATGAAGGAATCATAACGTTAATGTGGGTGCATAGTCAAGTAAAACAGGAGACAGGGATAATGAGGCGTAAGACTGAAACTTACGCCTGGCTAAGTTGCGGCGGAGAGATGCCTGATATTGCAATTCTCGTCCAAAGTAAGAGCGTTATCTTGCCGATCCCTCTAGAACTCTCGTAGTGTGAAAAAGGCAGATACCTTCCATCTTTTCTCCACCCAGCGCTTCGGGCGGAAAGTACTGGCTGGCCCTGTGCGTCTACCAAATTACAAGAGCATGAAAGGGTTGAGTGGAGCTGTTACAGCCCAGACTGACCTACCCGGAAGCCGGGTCAGGTGACAATGGCCCACCCGTCCCAGTTAGGAATAGCCTAAAACAATTGTCCCAACAAGATGAAGCTATTCCAACGTTTCGAGAATGCCTTAAGCGTGTCGGGACCGGTGTTTTATCTAGTATTTAAGACCTTTAAGAGCTGCTGCCACCAAGGGCGCAGCCAGATTTCAATACAACATGGTTACCTTCAATTGATCTACCTGACCAACTGATTTATTACCAGACATAACAACCATCCATCCTTTGTTGCTCAACAGGGCGTGCCTGGAACACAAACCGTTATATTAGCAGCTGTGTGTTTTAAGATTGGGCGCAAAAATTTATGATTACTATGGATCCTAACCAAATCATTCTAAGAGGACCAAGGTTGCATAGGATCACATGAACCATGATGTTATTTAATGTGAGGACGTTGTGATCGTTGCGGCATTTACAATAATTGCAATAGCTGCGAACACTATGTTGATTCATTGTCAGCATCTAAATTTGCCCGTAATTTACTTTCAACCTACTGGAGCACACAAAGATATGATATGACACTGGCAGGTTACCCGCTTGTTGAAACAATACTCTGCTTCCCATTAAGATGAAAATCGGGCCGCTACCCTGAATCAAAATGCCAAGCTGGAGTCGAGTCTTTTTCACACTTGTCCCTTTCGGGTCATTGAGCTGTCAGAGCTTCTTTGTAATAAAAAATTTAAACACCAATTAATTTTAATGCAAAATTCATTTTTAATTTGGTTATAAGGTTTTTAATGTTTACATGCCGCTGTATTCACTTCAAACTGCTGGTGGACAGATGCCAGATACATAATCACCGATGACTCTGAAGTAATCTGGCGATTGCATCAATGACTTCCCATTTATTGTAAGCAGTTGGACATGCGATACAATGTGTCGTGCTTGCCAGTTTTGACGAAGACAGACGATAATGACGTTCCCGTTAATGAGCACTCACGCGCTCAGACTGTTTCCTGTTCCATCTTACTTAGCTTTGCATAGGGCCAAACACGCGCACGGGCATTGCGCCTTGTGGTTATTGGACAGTCTGGCCCGATTACGTTGACATCAATAAATTTGAGACCAGACTAAACGCTATCCAAGGCGAACGTGTGGTATGCTATACTTGTGTTGATCATTTCGCGTGGGCCAGAGGAACGATATTAAAGCATGCTGGACTATCTTTGAGGGCAAAAACAAAACGGCGATGGTTTTTATTTGGTCGACATTGGCAAGAATACATCAGTGTGGGGACGCGCCCAAGCTAAGTTGGTTGGGATTGGCACCTCATCGAAGGTGATTATGCATGGATTTTCCACTGGAGCAGCTTAACGAAGATCTTTTCGGCAGTGTCATATTGATTTCCTCTGCGTCGTAATCGGATGATGGGAATAAATTACGGTTGGCATGGGTCAGGGATTCTTGATCTTTCGATGAAGTTGACATTGCGGAGACTGGTAATAAATTATTGTTTCCGACAGAGTCGACATACAGAACGAAACCGCTTTAGGAAACTTTTCCGATATGGCTGGAATTATTGGAAAGTCACCAACGTAGATATTTGAGTATATAACAAGACTTTCATGACCAGATACAGCACATCTCAAGCCCCTCTCCTTCACACTTTCTTTGCCAACCTTCACTAGTTCAAGCTGGTTCTTGTTCTGGACTTTCCTTCAACAACACTCATTACATAAGATCTTTCTCTTTAAACTTCGTTCCTTCACCATGCCTTCAATTTCTCGCGTCATTCTTATTGCTCTCCTTCCCGTCCTAGCCACGGCTGGTCCCGTGGAAAAGAGACAGTTGAGCGGCCTCGGAAGTGCACTCGGAGGCGATTCCTCCAGTGGCATTGGCAGCATCCTCGGAGGTCTCGGCGGAACTGGAAGCGGAAGTGACAGCAGTTCCGGCTCCAGCTCTGGCGGTCTTAGCAGTATTCTTGGTGGGCTCGGAAGCGATGATAGCAGCTCCGACTCCGACTCTGATTCTGGTGGTCTCGGTGAAATTGGCAATATTATTGGAGGCCTGGGAGGCGGCGATGCCAGCAGCACTCCTATTACACCCGGTGCGGCGACGGCTACTCCTAGTTCGCCTTTTAGAAGATCTGACGAGCGCCCTAACGTCCCCGCTGATTCTCTCAAGCGAACTAAGAGGGCAAAGGCCAAGCGCCAGCTGAGCGGCCTTACGAGCGGTCTTGGCAGCCTTGGTGACCTAGGAGGCATTGGTGGTTCTTCCACTGGTGACAGTACCTCCGGCTCCAGCGGTCTTGGCAGCATTCTTGGCGGGCTAGGAGGCAGCTCTTCCAATGGTGACAGCAGCTCCGGCTCTAATGGTATCAGTAGTCTTCTCGGCGGACTCACTGGTTCTTCCAAGAGAGGAGAGAACGAGCAGGCCTCCCGCTAGTTGAGCAGCCCCAATTAATTCAGTAACATTCGCTATTGGCTTGTCCAACAGTGGCCAACAATACTATTGGGAAGGTGTATGACAAAGGCGAGATTATTGCTGTTTCTTTGGGCGATCTTGGTCATTATGAACATGACTCATACCCAAAACCACATAAAGATTCCCTGATTCAATCGTAACGAAATTGTATGATATTTATTTCGCTTTTCATGTCTCTACCCGGATAGTTACTTTTTCGGAATCTATTCGCATGGCTATGAACTGGACGACGAGTAACTAGGGTGTTCATACTAGCGACAAAAATAAAAAAGAAATATCCATGAAAATTAAATTCGCATCCCATCGGGGTCAAAGGTCCGCCCAGCTCTCTTCTCGTTTATGTTGTTTTGAGTCCTGGTTCTTAACCTGTATCGTCACAGTCGTCTGTTTGCGAATTTCTCCGTATTTTCCCATCTCGTAATCGTTTGGACTCCGCATAATTCCCTCTTGGCTATCATTTGTATGGCCTATATCCGCATCGACATCGATTCCGCTACCATTTCGGATATAGCGGCTCCTAGAACGAAGGGCTGCTGATGCTGAGCTTATTCCTTTGCTGTTGCTGGCAGCATTTGCTGTGGGGTAGCTGTTGAGAGCGCTTCGTAAGCCGAGCTTAAACGCGACGGTTCGGATAATAGGCTGGAGCGAAGGGAAACAACCGCACCAGAAACCAACGTGAGACTCTAGGTCAGTCCAAACTCCGATTGTCGCCATCTTAAATGTGCTAAGCAAATAATTAGAGCCCATCCGGGAGGACAATATGCCAGACTCACGAGTCACTCCCCCAGTCCATAGTCATGATATAATAAAGGCGAATGATGCCGGTGATGACAACAAAAATTCCCACGCTGAAGACGGCGATGACCTGGAATGTCTTTCGCGACCACAACATATTTTTATAAATGACCCATATAGGAAGGGCCATCAGCGCCATATCAAAGATAATGCCTAGAATGCCATGTCCAATCATCATCATGTCCATGCTTGACTGTGGAAGACAGTTTAGACTAGCCAGAGGTGGCAGCCAGCCATCTTTCACTGGGCTGCAATGGAAAAGTCGGATGAAAAAGCAGATGATGGTAGAAACGAGCACCATTCCAAAGGCGGTATAAATAAGGAGAAGAAAAATCTTGTCTTTGTGCAGTCGTGGAAAAAAGGCGAGGATGGCCAGTCGATCAAGACCAACACCCCAGAAATACAGCAAGTTCAGGTTTTGCAAGCCCTTGTATCACGGATCCTATGTCAATTGGAGATAAATCGAGGACTTTTACATACATCTTACCTCGAAGAACTTTAAAAGCAGTGATTCGGGGATTAATTCCATGTGCGCTCCCGCGCCGCAGTCCTTGAGGTGAATATTGAACCCGGACTGAGTCGTGATGACGCAGAATGCCAGAGATGCCGCCAGATCATCCACACCAAGAGATTTGGTCATGAAGCCTCTGACATAGATGCGTGTCGCCAAGAAGCAGCCCGAAATCACGATCAAGGCAATGTTAAGTTTGGCCTGTGTCCCACCCGCCCAGTCAGACGTCTCCCAGAACTCGGTCCCCGGAGGGTACTGCGATGTCGAATTCATAGCGGACACTGCGGGGAACGAGATTAAAAAAGAACAAGGACGGTAGCTATTCGGTTACCCACATATCGGCAGATCATGTAAAAGATTCACCCAGTCCTTCTTTGAAGTCGACGACGCGCAAGGTTTTTATTTGCGTATGTCTTAACATGTGTTTTCAGATTATGGTGACGCTCTGCCACGTCCATTGCAACGAGCAGTTTCACTCCGCTTCTCCGTCAAACAAGAACTTGCGTCAAAGCGTTCGGGCCTGGCGTTGAATTCATCCTAGGGGTTTATTTGCGCCCGGGATTCGTGCGGCCCCTGCTCGGTTGGTTGTCACGGAGGGGTCCTGAATCGGATCAGTCGCCATTTCTCAATGCAACCCTGACCGAATAATTGAACAACTTGGGTTTAATGCCTATTATCAAGCTTCTTTATAGGTGCAAGAAGTCTTACACGCTGGTTGCATTGGAAAGTGGAACCTTGTTGCAGGCCACAGGGATGTCACTCTCTGCTGCGTTGCATTTTGGGGTCCTGTGTATAAGCATATGATAATTGACAATGACGTTAATTAGCGAGTGGCCTTTGCACGATTTCCAGTGAGCCCTCGATGAAGTAACGCAAATGGCACGAACCACCTCATTCTCCACAAGAACGTGGGATCGACACAGATCTAGAATCTGGCCAACGCGAATAACGCTTCCCGGCCCTGCTCATGATCTGATCGGTGCTTCCTGCCGAGAGAAGAGAGGACCCCGAATGCTGTGGTCATTGGTCATTAAGCTGCCAGGATCAGGGCCAGGGGTGTGTACCAACGTATTGTAACATCCGGGGTGAGCCTGACGCTTCCCCGGCATTAGTGGCGAAAGCAATCGATTCCTGCTGGAGCGCTTGAGAATTAAGCGACGGACCGGATCAAGTTCAAGTTAGGCTTCTAGTGTAATCATAATCCGAGCTGTTAGTCCATCACCCAACTGAATGCCAAGATAGGCTTGTCTGTCTTTGTTGGTCCCTGCAGTAGCGTAGAGGAATCCCGGTGACAGAAACCTGTATGGATGGAATTGATGGCTGAGAGTTAGAAAAGCGGTTTTCGTCAACCACAAAATAAGCGACCGGTGTTGGTTATATACTGTGAAATTCTGCTGCTCCATGGACGCATGAAATTTGTGTAGTACCCCTCAGTCTCCCGTAATAGATGGATAATGTGTTGTGTCAGCTGGTGAGGAACTGGCAAATTACGCTTCTTTGACTACTCAAGCCTCAACCCGAATTTTAGGGTCTTGTCCCATGCATGAATCCGGGGAGTCCGTCAGGGCCCAGTCCATCATTTCCGCAAGCGACCCTCCGCAGATACTATTCCGTATATTTCAGTCGGCTAAGACGAACGTGCCTTGCATCGGTCCCTGCTAAGACTGTCAAGTTGCTCGTTGCATGCTTATTTGGGACGACAGCGTGGAAATCCGTCTTCGGTCAATTACTTAGACTGCTCTCCCTTTATGGCATGCCCACCTGCATTCATCACTGTCTAGGCCTCACCCTAGAAAATAACTGCTTACTACGAATACAGGGGTTGTCTTCAGGCGCATTATTTCATTTTACAGATGACAAGGCTACTAGATATTGATGACTGATTGGCTCGGTGCCAGTTAGACGGATACCGGGTCGCTTATAGGACAGACGGCAATTTTTCCATGCATGGCAGTATAATAGCTCGCTACCCTCTGCAAGTCTGTACCTTGGCATTCATCTCTACAGCCACTGTTGATCTGTTAATACCATGAAGCTCCTTAACTTCCTTTCCGCAGCGTGCCTGCTCGCGCATGGGAGCTATGCAGCCCCTACACCTGAGGATGCTACTACGTCGGCTGTAACCTCTAATTGCTCCAAAGTTCTGGTCCGCAAGGAATGGTAATGTTACTCTAACTGTAACCCTCGACAATGAGCAGAATTTGCTCACCAAATCTTAGGAGGAAGTTGTCCAAGCGGGAGAAGCTCAACTATCTGGCTGCCGTCAAGTGCTTACAGTCCAAGCCTGCCAAGACAGCTTCACTCTATCCAGGGGTGAAGAATCGGTATGACGACTTTCAAGCAGTGCACATTGCAATGACAGAGAACATACATTTTGTGGTACGCCTATTTTTCTCGTAGCTCAATCACTTGTCTCTGTCTAACGTTGACGATAGGGTCAATTCCTGCCGTGGCATCGCAAGTTCTTGGCCATATACGAGGCAGAGCTGCGAAACACTTGCTCCTACACGGGTGCTCAACCATACTGGGGTACTTTATCACTATAACCCCGTAATTATATTTTTTTCTAAACTAACTTGAGCACTAGACTGGACCAAAGATGCGATTAGTGAGGAGGCTTGGAATAGCTCACCTGTCTTCGACAATACGTACGGCTTCGGAGGTATGCAGCTCCTGAGGAACAATAATCCCCGTCATATTTATGTAGAAAAGAGAAATACAACTAACAACACTACTTGGATAGGCAACGGTGAATGGCTTGAGGATATCTCTAATCTCCCCAGCACCTCCTTGGCTCCCGGGCCCCTGGAACCTAGGACTGGTGGTGGTTGCGTTGTTAGTGGCCCTTTTGCCAACCACACTATCAACCTGGGTCCTGGCAACAGCCTCATCTACTCACCTCACTGCCTGCGTCGCGACTTCATTCCCTCTCTGGCCACCAAGAAGCTGACTACGGCTGAAGTGACATGGGAGTCGTCGGCAGCAAGCTTCTACGAGTATACTCAGCACATCGAGATTGCCAACATGTCTGCTGATCTTTCTGGTATCACCACTCATGGTGGTGGTCACTTTAGTGTTGGTGGCATGGTTGGAGAGCTGTCTGATATGTACTCTTCTCCTGGTGACCCGCTGTTCTTCCTCCACCATGGCAAACTAGACTACGAATGGAACAGATGGCAGCGTCTCTGTATGTATACCCCGATGTGACTCTTATAGCCAGTTACATGAGCAACTACTAACAACACGTTAGCTTGGGCTGCACGCAAGTCCGACATTGGTGGCCCAGACACAATGTGGGCCTACCCGTATAACTACTGGGGTGACGTTCCATACACTAACATTACTCTCGACTTCACTCTAAGTTATCCCGGACTCGCATCGAACGTGACTATTCGAGACATTATGGATATTACTGCTAGCAATTTATGCTACACTTATATATAATAGATTATTTTATATGATGCGGGTGTTATTTCTAGACTGAGTATTATAACCTAGTGTGACAGTGGTCAGGGCGCTAATGCAAGGGGTCCTGATTAAATGAAGTTAGGATTATAGGTTGGCTTTATTACTAGAAAAAGGGACTTGTTTAGCTAGAAAAATAAATTGTAATAATACCAACAGTATGATGAAGACGACAAACGCTCTTCCATTCAAGGTAGAAGGTGTTCATCAGGACACTGTATGAGCGGCGAGTGATTTCTCTCTCCTCACCTCTCCCCTATCCGACTGCGATGAGGCACTAATTTTGTAGTATGCCCCACGATGGATATTTTGCTTAAACACATCTCTCTTATTAGTAATGCCATAGTCCTTTTTAGGGTGATATCTACTTATGATTCATTCTTTTGCCTTTACGAAAGTGATAAGCTACATTGAGTTTGCTGATTTATTGTATGAAGTCTTAGCTGTTAGTTGATTTTAAGTTTGGTGTGAGCAATTTGGTTTCCACTATTTGAGCATTTCCTAAATTGTAACCTCCCCCCCTTTGTTTGAACGGTCTATTGTTACAAATAACAACACAATATTGACGAGAGTGAAAATGGCAGCGTACAATTAGGGGGGAAATATTCACGACACCTCGAAACCAAGGACCGAGGCACTTAATGCTAGGCAGAATACAAATAAGAGCATGCTTGCGTGAGTCTATCGAGATAGGAACTAAGAATCTTAGATTACGGAAGGATGGATAGGATGATTTAATGTCGATCTATACAAAGTTTCTCGGATCTTTCTCAAGTGAACCCGAAAATGCACGCACGCCAATGTAAAGGGCTAGGCCTATGGCCTAGCTATATAGGGTAGGAAGGAGCTAGGGAGTTAAGCGAGATGACAGAACTAGAGGAAGCAGTAAAAGGGAGAAGAGAAAGTAGATCTTAGTTCTTTAAGTATACAAATAACATTATCGACCCTCAACTACAGTTGTCGTTGAGCTAGTCCATTACAGCCAAGCCGATTAGGGTAAAAATATGTGATGGTCAACAATTGGAAATTACATCCCTTCAAAGGAGGTGCCAACTCAATCTTAATGTCGTGAGAACTTTCCCTTCCTTTCTTAATTGACGGAATCCAATACTGATCGGCCAAGGTCTATAAGATCATTGCCCAACGGGATAGCAGAATAAACATCCTGATCGCCAATGCTGCTAAATGTGATAGCTCTTCGATGAAAGTGATGGCTATCCTTATAATGGTGTTTCTCCCGGGTATATTTGTCGCAGTGAGCTCTATTACCCTGAATTCCATCTCTTGTCACTGAATCACTTCATTAATAGTTAAATAGATTAAACTTTTGCCCATAGGGCCATTTACAATACTGCAATATTTTTACAGCTTCTTTTTTTTTCCTATTCCTTCCCGGCCGCTAAAAGAATATCCAGAACTGACCTCTGAATTGAGTATTGAAGCCAAGTTAAAAGAACAAGGGTCGCCAAACCCTGGGGCCTAGAGGCAGAAGCCCTGTATACCGCAGGCAAAATCGCAACAATCGCTATCGCTAATGCAGAGACCTAAGTTATGTTAGCTCGATATTTGCACCATCAGTTCAGAATTAAAGAGTCATAACTTACTTCCAGATTGACCACAGATGTCTGCAGCAATTGTGGTTGTGGTTGTGGTGGATGAAGCTGAGCTAGAAATGTCGCTGGTCGTAGTTAAATCAGTGGTAAATGGATCAGTTGTGGTTGTGGTTGGATCCGTGGCCGATGGTGTAGTTATGGTTGTCGTGGATGAGTCCAAACTAAAAGTGCCGCTGGCTGTGGTTGGATCGACGGTCAATGGTGTGATTGTGGTTGTGGTGGTTGAGTCCAAAATAGAAGTGTCGCTGGTTGTAGTTGAATCCGTGGTCAACGGTGTAGTTGTGGTTGTGGTTGTGGTTGTGGTTGTGGTGGATGAGTCCAAACTAAAAGTGTCGCTGGCTGTGGTTGGATTGACGGTCAATGAGATAGAGATGGAGGTGGTGGACGAGTCCAGGGGGGAAGCAGTTATCGTCGTGGCGGATTGAATGGTAGAAGTAGAAGTCTTAGGCCGACACCGACTAGCCACTGTGGTGCCCAGGCAAGTATATAGCAAGAGGGTGAGAGGGAGAGCGTTCTGCAACCGAGGCATCATTATGGCTTGCGGGGATATAGAGGGCTCAGGTTGCACATGCGCAGGCCCCTATGGATAAGGTCTTTATATGTAATTTGTACCTGAGTTGATACATAACTTTTTAAGTTACCCCCTTTATTTAAGGCTGCATGGTGGCTGAATGGCTTTGAGGAAAGCCCCTGGAAAGCGGAGATCTCCGCCGTGGCTTAATGCCCCCACGGGCGGCTGATGGCACCTTTTGTCATGGGAAAGCAAAGCAGCTCGCCAGCTTGGATCATTGATTTAACAGTTCCATGTAGCCAATCTGCACAGCTTGACAATGAGTTATTCCATTCAGCATGCATGCCACACATACACAAATGACAGTTACACAATGGTAGAATGAGGAACCTAGCCGACCTATGCTGTGGTCTTGTTATCAGGGGCGAAATAACAGTTCCTCAGGGAGGAATGAGCTTAATATCGCCAATCACAATTAGCCTCAGGATGCTATACTAGATGCGGCTCGGGTTCCAGCCACACTATCTTGCTATCACAGACCTAGCCTGCGCCAGCTGCAACCTACTCTTAATAGACCTTATACTAGCTTAAAAGGAAAGAGATTGTAAGGATGTGGGCCAGCAAGGCCGCAAAGTATAAAGATGTGAGCCAGCGAGGCAACAGAGCTTGTTGATTGTGGGTGCAAGATAGAGATACTTCCTCTCTGCATTAGGGCACTGAAGCCCACAAGGATTTAAGGAATTGCGGTAGTAGTATTAGTAGTTTCTTTAAGTTGAAGTCTTATATCTAATAGAGACCTATAGTGCCCTTATATAAATATATTATTTACCCTCTATCTTACCCTCTAATATTTAATATCTAATTTATATTCCTATTTTCCTATTTTCCTATTTTCCTATCTAAAAACTCTTACCTTAATACTCCTTTATAAGACCTAGAAACCTAGAAATATTTTTCCTATTAAAAAGCAACCAAGCACTATTAGCTATAGATAGTTAAATATACCTAACCTTAAACCCTTGGCACGCGCGCCGCACAATCGGGTCTCTTTTTTCATATACTAACGGAATCCAGAGTTTATTCATTGGCCTTTCATTTTAAAACTCGCCTCTATCGCTCCAAGGACTCCAAACCCAAATGTTCTCCACCTTCATGTTACTCGTTGCCTTTGCATCCCTTGTATACCAGACGATACCGGGCTTTGTGGCTCAACGGACGCTTTAGGAAGGCCGAGAGAGGTCGTCAAAGATGTATGCTTGGTAAATTCTCATTCTCGCAAACGTCGTGGTCGAGATTCTGTGGAATTCAATTGTGTCGTTGGTAGTTTACTTTCCGTTCTACTTCCTCGTTGGCATGTATAACAACGGTAAATTGACAGGCACCCAAAATGAACGCGGGGCTATCATGTTTCTACTAATTTGGGAGTTCATGATATATGGAGGAACTTTTGCTCATATGTGCATCGCGGGGGCACCGACTGCTGAGGTTGGCGCAACTTTTGCCTTGTTGCTGTTCATGATGGCACTCATATTTGCTGGGTATGTTGCAAACTCTCATACTACAATGGCTTTTTGCTCTTTTCTAACTATTCGCAGAGTCCTCGTTCCGTGCTCGGGCCTTCCTGGTTTCTGGACTTTCATATATCGCATCTCTCCGATGACTTACCTAATTAGAGCCATACTTTCCGACGGCGTGGCGAAACAAGAGTTCAAATTCTCTGACATCGAGTTCTTGTCATTTCAGCCTCCGCCGAATCGTACATGTGAGGCAGACATTGGGCCGTTTATACAGATTGCAGGTGGTGCTTTGCAAAACCCAGAATCAACCAAGACATGCCCGTACTGCCTGGTGTCATCGACGGATACGTACCTCGCCACTCTCAACATTCACTATAGCTATAGGTGGAGGAACTTTGGGCTGATCTGGGCTTTCATAATCTTTCACCTGGTCGCCGCGTTGG
Organism: Calonectria hongkongensis; assembly: GCA_017140755.1. NCBI lineage: Eukaryota > Fungi > Ascomycota > Sordariomycetes > Hypocreales > Nectriaceae > Calonectria > Calonectria hongkongensis. The sequence continues at coordinate 1,364,930 of JAACJA010000017.1, forward strand.
GCGCCTACTGGCTCCTCAGAAGGCCCAAGAAAATCTGGAGGCGTCTGGTGTAGCCGAAGCGAAGTTGAGCTGGCAATTGTGCGAACCGTGGCTGCAAAATACTGGATTTTCTGATTCAGAGCTTTCCTTTGTGACAATACCGCATATTATATATTACATTGCAGACAAGGCTTGTAATTGGAGTGCATTGGCTTCTGTTAGATGAACTGTTCCAGTACCAGCCTTAGTTTGGTCATAAATAGGACACCCGCTGTGTGGACGTTTGTACTCTGTCCTCCAGCAATACGTCATATGCTTGAGGGATATTTTGAGCCTGACTTCTAAAGATATCTCTTCATCGAGTGACTATGCAAGCAGACGCAAAACTCTAACAGCAAGCGGAAACCGAGGATGGGTCCAGGCACAACGCGGAACTGTCAGTTGCAAATACTGATAATGTAGGTACAAAATAATGAAAAATAGTCTTAGCCCGCCACCGCTCAACTATGGCAAAGGAGAGGATAACAACCAAACAAGAAGAAAGCGCCCATGGAGTTCTTGGGATATCGGAAAGAGGGGACAAAATATACGTCGAATATAACACTAGCTGGCGCGCTATGTTGGAGAAGCTAAGCAAGGCTGGCATGGTCTGACCAGGGAGCAACTGACCAGGGAGTAGTATTTGAATGGGAAGAAGCTCAGCTCGACCCCATGCACCGAGATGTCTTCAATATCCATGGCATGCCATGCCAGGTAGTGCGCCGCAAAATTTCGTTCCTCCATATGCCAGGAGTTATTGCTCTAGTGGCAGGGACGAGTGAGCATTGATTTACAGAACAGACACTAGCAGGCACACATGTGATGCTCAACCGAAACGTTGATGAGCATACTCAAGACACTGTAGCCATGAGGGTTGGAAGAGATATTGAAGCCGGGAAGGTTTCTAGGCAAGATGGCTATGTATTGGAGATTCATCAATGACTTAGGGGCTCTCCAGATTTGATTCCGAGGAAGCAATAGCTGATTGGTGGCGAAGCTGAACATAGCTGTGGGTATTTGAGGATTGGTTGCCTATAGATACCTAGGAAACTTGTTGATAAATATTAGATTTAATAGCTTTTAGGCAAAATTTTACTTTTTATCTATTTTAAAATCCGTATTTCCTAGAAATATTCCTTATCTACACGCCAAAATATCCTGACACAAGTATATTAGGCTTTAAAATACTGACCTCTCAGTCTTGATTAACTAGCCTCCCATATTCTAGGAGCAGACGGAACATGTAGATCTGCATGTCTTCATCCCTAAGAGCCTTTTTCGCCCACTTCCTTCCCTGTTCTGCAATCTTCTGTCCAGTCTTGTCTCCTCCCAAGTTCTTATTGGGTCCGTCTGTAGATTCGAAAAAATGGCTCAACACAGCCCACAGCCCCGACCCTAATCGAACATCCACGGGGACGTAGTGATACCACGCACTCAACCTTTCATCAAACCAAGTCTGAAAGATGGCCGCACGATAGATGAGGCTTCGGCTCTCTAGAAACGGCAGAAGCCGGCCACTGAAGCCCGCCCCGTCCATGTCAAAGAGGTGTCGAAAACGCCAATTCTCCCCAAAAGGCATAGCCTGCGACAAAAGACTGTTTTTTCTCTTGTCACTAGAACCCACTTTGCTTCCGTGCTGCAATGTTGCGTTGCTACGCTTAGCAGCATTGATTTGCATAGCGTTGGCCCAGGTCTGAAAGCTGTCCCACTCGGTCGCGCAATCGGCTTCGTGGCACTTGTGCACGTCACCCACGAAAGAAACGTTGATAGAAGGAAGTCTGTCCTTGGTTGACTCTTCCAGCTTATGCTCGTAGGCTTCGTGAACGAAACGAGCCCGCAGAAATCCCGTCCATGACCCGTGAGCGGCATAACCATCCGAGCCGGAGCCCCTCCAGAAAAGACCGTCTTCCTTTTCATCCCACGTCATGTCGAGCTTCTCGTCATAGGCACTTTTACGATCAAAGTTCCAAGGTGATGGTATCAAGATATCTGAGAACCCGCCAATACGGCCTTGACTGAATATTGGGAACAATGATTGAGTGCCAACCATGGCACCCGATGGAGACATAATAAACCCGTCAAGGTACGCCATGTCAGGCTGATGGCACATGTCATTGGCTAACTCGCTGTCAGCCAGAAGAAGGCCATGTTCTGTGAAGGTCGAGTGTGGCGCGATGCATTTCACGCACGCGGTGCTCCTATCCCACCATCGCTTGTGTCGCGCTAGGTCATTGGGGGAGCATGATGGTGCAATGAGGTCGTAATATAGTTGCCAAAACCCATATTTTGCGAATTCTCTGGGCATTTGTTCCCTTGAAGCCGGTTTGGTAAAGGTGCCTGGCCATCGAGACCCATCTCTCTCTTCCTTAGTCTCGTTGATGTTCTGCACGATTTCACTCCTCACCGCCCGACCTTTGACCTTGCTGGCTTCCATCTCTTCAAATGGAATGGCCATACGACACTCGTCGGCCAAGTTAATGGCCAAGTCCATGTCTGGCAGCCATTTTGAAAATGGACTGATCATCCTCTTCAACGAGTCCATCATCCATCGATGTGACCCGGGAACGTAAGGCGATAGTTCGACAGTACCATTTCGAATCCGCAGACCACCCATCTCCAAGCTAGAATAAGAGAGGAGTTCCGAGGTCCTGCGGCGTATCTCCGCTGCGTCGATGCTCCAAAAGGGAAGCAGATCTTGGTGGACTTGGTCGAAATCATCGATGACTGGGGAGTCTCGGGCCACGGCAAAATTGTACCATTCATCAAAATTAGGCGGTGGCGGTGAGCCATACCTACGCTTGTACTCGGCAACTGCTTCGTCCAATGTCCGACTCACCGCGGCTTCAGTTGCCCATCGTTGAGCCTTGGCATCGGCAGCAGCTATTAGTCCAGTGATGGCTTGGCGTACTGATTTGACCGAGCGGGCATCAGTCGACCGCGAGATAATGACTACACTCGATATGCAGACTGATATGAAGAAGACAACAAGCCATCGATGCATTACAGAGGCGATGTGCCGTTGTGAGACATCAGAATAATGAAGAGTGAAGCAGCAAAGAACACCTAACACCACAACTACCACGAACACTGCCCCCAGAGTCTCATGCGCACATGCTGGGGGCAGAATTAGTCCCGAAATAGGTTGGAAAAGGTAACCACCAAAGAGGCCCAAGCTACTAACAAGAAGACCCACGGTCGTAGGGTGTAGGAAGTGCAAAACGGAGAAGCCGCAAACCACAACAACGGTAGTCGCTAGTGAGTCGATGGCCAGATCTTTCAAGTCGAGAAGGGAAGGGTAAAATGCCCAAATCAACCACGAATCATGGAGAAGTGTCCAGAAAGACGTCACAAAAATGCAAAGAGCCGCTATCAAGGGCACAACGATCAAGAAGCCAGCTAAATCATCGCTGTTCTCCAACTCGGAGCGGCGAAGATCGGACATGCTCACTAGAGCCACAGCATCAGAGAGACAAATGGCTACCTGTGCGCCTACAACCAGGGGTTTCCATTCCCAGCCCGCGGGGCATATGGTCCCCGTGGTGGTTCGGAAGTATCCCAGAGCTGACACGACAGTGAATCCCCAGAGAAGGGCCACGAAGCCGTAAGCCATGCAATGTTGCGAGGTTAGGGGAAGGCTGTGGCCTTTGGCTGTGTCTCGTAGCTTTGGCGAGGGAAACCGCAAAGCGGAGAGGCCGGAAAAGTCGCAGAGGATGATGAAGAAGGGTAAGAATGCCTGGCAAACAGAAGTGGTCAACCGATATTCTATGCTTATGGAGAATTACGATGAAGCACTCACCTCGACTCCTGGGTAAGCGCACTGGGTGGTTCGGACAGTGAGCCAGAATGACCATGCCCGCAGCGCAACGCAGGCAATGATGTAAACGAGCGGTAAAGGCCAGCGACGAACCAAGTCAACGTAACCACTCAAACCATGCACATTCTTCCTCGTGGTGGCCCTTATCATGTGGGTTGGCAAGCCATCAGAGATGCCGAATCTCGATATTGAATCATGACAAAAAGACAAGACAATGTGGAAGAGCGTTATCAAAATGAGAGTGAGAATTGTCAAATGAATTGGTCGCTCTGGGTAGGGCTGATTAGCGGGGCTTCGTTCTCGAAGGGAGTGAAATACCGTAGGCAGCGCTTGTGTAGTATCTGGAAGAGAGAGTGTACAGCCCAAGGATCAAACCTCTATTCAACAATTAGCGCTCGTCAGTGGACCGAGGGAAGAAAACAGGAACAACCTACAGCGGCGGGATGGCCTTAGGCGATACAGGACGTTTCATTCTCGAGCCACGCGTGCCAAGAGCGAGGCGAGGGTGTAGAGACGAGAATTACGGACAAAGCCTTGTTTGTTTCCAGTTGATCACATCCTTTAAAGCGGATGTCGATCATCTACGGCGCAACCCCATTGTTGCTGACGGGTAAACAGGCAGAGAAACAGGGGCCCCGGGTGGCTGTGCCGAAGGATTGTCGGATTGCCTGGTAAATTCACTGAAAATACGGGTTTTCGGATTACTGCCATTGGTCGCCGTGTCCCTTCGAGTGCGGGAAGCCTGCACCCCGCCTCATTGACCCGGGCAAAAAAAGATAATAAAATATTATATGTTGTTATAGGAACGAAGTAATGATTAATAAGTATAGAATTACACAATTGAAATTGAAAGACAATCCTTTTAATTTAGAGCGTTGTAGTAGACAAAGAATATTACTTGGTACCCAGATGCAGGCCCACCGCACTCGATGGGATATGTGACCCGCTTAGCACAGCCTCTTAGCTAACGCCATCCCCACATGTCAGCACAAAGCAAATGAGCCTGGTAGGATGACGAATACCGGCAGTCTCCTGGGTTGGTTAGACGTATTTATGTAAGAGAGATCCTTATCACCAGTTGGCTCTACTTGATCACATTGCATAAAAGAGACACAAAGCGCCACCTCGTCAGTAAAGCAACAAATTAACTAAGTATTCAAGAGCTGATAAGTCCGATGCACTCAGTGCTATCGTTGAAGCCCAGTAATATTTGCCAATGGCTGCTAGGTACGTCCTCCCTGATCATTAAGAGAAAATATCACAGAACAGTAGTGATTACTCATCCGATTATATAGATAAGAATAAACCTAAGCAAGACCGCTTTGATCAATTTAAACCCTCAATCCAGATACTAGAGTCTTTCCCCACCCGACCTACCCAGGAGCCAGGTCGAAAGGTCAGGTGACATAAACCCACTTTTAGCTCCTTATTTCCTGCTAGGCCTGGGTGAGCGCGATCATTGCAGTCAATACCAAGAGTGATCACTGTGATCACTCTTAATGTGACCTAAGATGTTATAACTCTTTAGATACATAAGACCAACGAGTCACGTGTAGCTTCCAACCTTCTATAAGTAGAAGCTACCTAGAAACCTAGAAAAGACAAGTATATTCAATCTCATACTACAGGACCTATCTTTTTGTGTTGTGAGGCAAAACTGCTGTATTTAACCTTCCGCTGGCTGATATTGACTTGTTATATTAGAGACCTTGATATTTAACCTAAATACTTACTAATGTAAGAGAGTGGGTCCCAGCACCATTGTGGCTAGAGGTGGCGCGTGACCTACTTAGTTTATTAGAGAAGTTCGGCGGATATTCTAAGAACGCTTGCCAAGTTAAAGTCTATATACTATAATATAACCTATTCTATATCTTACTATATTATCCTAATTAATAATCCTTATAATTCTTTAATTTTTATATCTTTTAGATAATTAGTGTAATTATTAAGGATATATAGATAATAAATAATATTAGTAAATACTCTCTAAATATATAATAAATAAATAAGTTATTTAAGCTATTTATAAGTAATTATATTTTATTAGAATACTAAAGTATTATAGAAGATTAATTAGCTTTAATAATTAAGCTTTTAATTATAATTAAAGAATAAGTAAGGAATATATAGTAAATAAAAGTATTAAATTTAAATTTAAAGTAAGGATTTAAGGGATTTAGTAAGTAATAATATAAATATATTTTTATTAATTATATTTTAAATAGGGGATATAAGTTTTATAGCTTTAAATTCTTTTTAAAAAGAAGATTAGAAATTTATAAAAGAGTAAAGATATTATATAAGATTATAGATTATAATAATTATTTATTATTTTTTTTATATAAAGAATATATAATTAAAAGAAAAAGTTTTTAAATTTTATTATAAATTATAATATAATAATAATTTATTTAAATTAAATTATTATAAAATTTAATAAATTAATTATAATATATATAAAGAAAAGATTAAAATAAGCCTTTAATTTATAATTATATTATCTTTTAAAATAATATAATAAGTATATAAATAGATAAGTAGATTTATATAATAAAATCAAGAAATAGTTTATAAAAGGGCTACTTAGATTTATAAAAAATTAAATAAGCTATAATTAGGTTTTTATATTATTTATAGATCTAATAGAGAAATTATATTATAAGCCTTAATAATCTATCTTAATAGGATTTCTTAGATTTTATTTATAAAAAATATATTAATTTAAAATCTAAGGAAATCTAATTAAAGGATAATCTTTTAAATTTATAATAAGATAATAAATAATTACTAATAGATTATTTTAATATATAAAGTATAATATATATATCTTTTAATATATAAGGTTTAAAAGATAAACCTAATCTAACTTATTAATACTATTATAAGCTAAATAAAAACCTAAAAAAGAAAATAAAATAATTTTATATTCTCTTATAAAAGATTAAAAAAGTAGTTTATAAGATAAAAAGGCTATAGCTTTATATATATAATAATATTAAATAATTAAAAAATAATTAAAATAAAAGACTATACCTAGAAATAACTAAAAAAAGACTTAAAAAGTTCTAATCTTTAAATTAATATTATAAATACTTAAGAAATTAATATTTATATAATTAAAAAACTAAAATAAAATCTTAAAATAAAAAGTTATAAAATTCTCTTATATTTAATATTAATTAATAGAGAATATTTAATGAAAGATTAATAAAGAGTTATTTTATTATAAAATACCTTAATAATAAAAAGTAAGATTACTTTAGTTTTAAATATATCTAGTTCTAATAAACTATAGGATAGCTATAAGCTAAACTAATCTAATTAAAGGTATAAATATAAGCTATTAATATTAAAATTAAAGAGCTAGATTTTTTAAAAAATAAGAAAGTATAGAGACTAAGCTTAATACTTTAATATTAAGATTAAAGATAATTTTTATTAAAAAGTTATTAAAGATAAAATAATTATTTTTTAAATATTTAAAAAGAAAGTAATTTAAATAAATATAAATATATTTTTATAAGTAAATTTAACTAATATTAAGTTAATAAAGAAATTAAATTTAAAGAAAGTAATTAATAAAAAAATATTAAGCTTTATTAATTATAATAAAATTATAAAATTCTTAAAGTAAATTTATTAATTAATTTTCTTGTTAATTAATTTTAAAGAATTTCTATAGAAAATCTAATAAATATTTACTAAAATAATTAGATTTATTAAAGTTAATAATCTTTTATTATTTATTAATTTTATAAATAAAGAGAGTATTATAATAAATATTAAAGTTTACTTTTAAAATTATAAATTAATATTATAACCTATATTAAAATGTTAGTAGTTAAACCTAGTAAAATAAATAAGACCTACCTACTCTAAACTACAATTACTATATATATATAATTACTAGTGTAATTAGAATGTAATTACTATAATTATTACTATAATTACTTATATAATTATTATAATCTTTTATAATTATATATTAGCTTAAAAGTATATAAATAGATTAAATCTAATTATAAGAAATAAAATTAATTAGCTTTTAATATAATTTAATTACTTTAAATATCTTTAATTATTATTAAATATAATACTTTTTATAAATATTCTTATATTTGCTTAATTATTAATATATATCTAATTATACTATTAATAATAAACTCTATACTTTAATTAATTTAATATAATTAAAATTAATTAATTTATTATATATTAAAAGCTTTTATTTAATTAATTATTTATATTAATAATTAAATAATATTAATTATATTTAAAGTTATATTCTTTATCTCAAAATCTTAGAATTAAATCTCTAAGACTCCTTTTAATATAAATATAAATAGAAATATTAAGATAGAAGAATTTTTAAAAGAAAAAGAAAAGAAAGATAATTTAAAGGAAAAGATTAAATAATTAGAAAAAGATAATTAATATATTTAAAGAATTATTAATTATTTTATTATTAATTTTAATATAATTATAAGTTAAAAGAATAATAAAATTAATAATCTTTAAAATATTATTAATAATCTTAATAATAAGTAATTTAAATAAAATATTTAATATAAATAATATTTTAAAGAAATAAATAATTTTATAATTATTAAAAAGAATTATAAAAAAATCTTTAAATTAAAGGAACCTTTAATATAAAATAGTAATTTATAAGACTATAAGTGCAGGGAACCAATCAAGATATATATATAGTATATATCTAAGCATAAAATATTATAGGGCAAGAATGCTTATAAGAATATTATATAATAAATATAAATAAATAATTCTACTATTTATTAAATTAAAATTTTATATAAAAAATAAAGATTTATTAAAATCTATTAATATATTACCTTAATTATAAATCTAATTTATTATAATTCTTTAACTTTCTATTCTATAAGAGATTAGTATATTATATAATAAATAGAAAAACTTAAAGCTTAGGAAGAGTTAAGATAGCTCTATTTCTTTTTAAATTAATAAGAGCTTATTATAGTATATAAGAATTATAGCCTTAGGTTATAAATAGCTTAAAGTATAAATAGGAACTCTAGAAAGAGCTTATTTATAAGGGCAGAGCTTTAAAGACTTTAAATATTCCTTTTATTTTAATTTCTAATAGTACTTTAATTATTAAGATAGAGAAGTTAAAGCTAAGAGATTTAAAGAGTATAAGAATATAATTATAAATCTTATATAGTATAAAGAAAGTTATAATATTTATAAGAGACTTTATAGCTTTAATAGTTTAATAGTAATAGTAATTCTAAATATAATAATAATAATCTTAGGCTTAATAATAGTAATTTTAAATAGATATATTATATTAATTAGCTATATAGTCTAGTATAAGTTTAAAAAAGAATTATAAAAAGTTATTATTATATAATTATAAGAGACTTAATAAAGATATATTAGGTATTTAAGTAGATAATTAAATCTATATTATTAAGATTAGTAATAGTTTATAGTTAGATAGCTCTATAATATAGTATATAGAGTAGGCTATAATTAAATTTATATATTCTTCATAAATATAATAGTATAATTATATTAAAGGGCTTATTAATTAAAATTCTTTATAAAAAGACTTTCTTATCTTTATATATAAGATATATATAGATTTAGATTTATAAGAATATTAACTTTATAATAAGCTATTAGCTTTAAGATAGAAAAAGAATTAAACTTTATAAGAGTATTTTATTATATAAATAGCCTTATATATTACTTTAGAAATTAAAGGCTTAGAAGATAATACTATCTTAGTATATTAGTATTATTTTAAACTAAAGCTTAGGCTTAAAATTAAAATATAAAAGTAAAAGATAAAGCTTAAAAAGCCTTATAAAATAGCTAATAAAGTTAAATACCTTTAAATATATTTTTATTAAGATAATTAGAGAATATAAGAGGGTAATAGTATTAAAAGAATACTTTTTAATTAATAAGAAAGTCTTTAAAAGTAATATTTTAATAGCTTTAAAGAATAAGATAGAGATTAAAGTAGAAGTTAAGGTAATATACTTAGATTAATTATTTTAAAAGATAGTATTAAACTTATTATCTTTATTAATTATAATAATATAAAGAAGATTATTAATTTTAATTATATAAAACTCTTAATTTATTATAACTATTATAAGAAAGGTTATTTATTTTTTAATTATTCTTTATAATAGAATATAAATCCTTTATTATAAATAGCTAAAGTATAAGCTATTATTAATATTATTATTAAGATAGATTTATTAGAAAATAAGTAAGTATAAGCTTAATATTTAAAGCTATTATATTAGTAAAATCTATATTTATAAGCTTAATTATATAAGAAAGAGTAATAGTTTTAAATACTTATAAAAAATAAGAAATCTAAATTAATATAAATTATTATACTTCTAGGTATAGTCAACGCTTAGTACATAGAATCTAGCTATTAGTAAGTATTTAGATTAAATATCAAGGTCTCTAATATAATAAGTCAATATTAGCTAATAAAAGATTAAATATAGCAATTTCACCTCACAATATAAAAAGGTAAGTCCTATAATATAAAATTAAATATACTTATCTTTCTTAGGTTTCTAAATAGCTTCTACTTATAGAAAGTTAGAAGCTATATATAATTCATTAGTCTTATATATCTAAAGAGTTATAATAAATACCTCCCTTGCTCAAAGAAATAACTATTATCCTAATAGCTTAAAAGTTTCTCTAACTAGCCAAGATTATCCTTTTTATAATTATTATTTATTTTTATATTATCAATTCCTTCTAAAATCCTTTTCTTTCTTAGTCTTTTCCTATACTTAGCCCATCCTATTTCGCCCTCTCAGCAATTGTTTCTACCACTTCTCAAGATTATATCTTCCATTACTTCTAGTCAAATAGTGTGTTGGCAGTTTGGGGTTTTCGGATAAAGTTCGCTTGACCTACCCTAGAGTAGTTCATTGGGAGAGATAAAAGGTGCTCCCTTTAGCAGAGACATTGAAAAAAAACAATGCTCCTTCTTATATATTTAATTTATATTCTAGTAACTGTCTTTTGCCCTAATAAAGGCTTATTTTATTACTTTCTTTTATACCTTCCTTCTAATCAAAACTATTGCAAACTATTCTAGCTATTATTATACTCCTACTAGAATTATTAATATTCCTCACATACAAGTCCCAATTAATAATTAGGTAGATTATATATATATATATAACTTATAAAGGTACCATCTCTCCAAATCTATCACAAATTTAAAGATCTAGCCAAGGAAATAAGCTAAAGGCTTAACTATTATATATAATTATACCTCTAATAGCACTTTTAAACTACTATAATAAGAATCTAGTAATATAACTAATAAAACTAATAAAAATAAAAATAAAGAGAGATTACTAACTCCCTAACTTCTACTCAAAAGTAATATATAATTATAATAATACCAAACTAAGCTATAATAAAATAAGGAAAAGAGATCAAGCTATTATACTAATAAAAGCAATAATCTTAACCCCTATCAAACTATACCTAATAATTAGCTTATAAGTATAAAATACTTCTAATTAAAAGCTTATTAATTATCTTATTATTATTAGGGCTAAACTCTAGTAAGTAATAAAAAAGTTAGTAAGATAGGGAGGTAATAGGGTATATAATTATTAGGTAGTAGTAATACTCTTGCTAGTCTTACTACTAATATAAAACTATACTAATAACTCTTTAATAGTAATAGAAAATATATAGTTAATATTATATTAAAGGACTAATAGTCTAGCTTTAATCTTAATTAGCTTTAATACTAATAAATAGCTTAATATACTCTAAGATTACTATAAGTAGGCAATAGATTATAGAAATTCTAAGCTATTAGTTAGTAATTAAAAGTAAAAAAGAAAGAAAAATTAAATATATTTCTTATTAATTACTCTCTCTCTTAATTATTTTAACTAATATATATATAAACCTATATATAATTAGGCTATTATTAATATTTAATAATATTATCTATCTTCTAATTATAAATAGGAAAATATCTTTATATTATTTAATTATTTATTAATTTTATCTTTTTTAATCTTACTATTACTATATAATTATATATATACTAATAAAAATAGTAAACTTAATTAGCTTATAGTTAAGTCTAAAGCGCCCTTAAAAGCAAAAAGCATCTCTAACCTACCTAACTTATTAAGCTTAAGTAAAGAGCTTAATAATCTAAAAGAAATATAATTAAAGACTAAGATTACTAAAATAGCTATCCCTTAGATTATTTAATATACCCTTCTTACTTATAACTTTATTTAAATCTTTAATAAAAAGAATATTACTAATTTTCTTAAGTTATATAAGAATTATATAAATAGCTAAAGAGTAATTAATAATTATAAGATAGATTATTTTCCTTTAGTTATTTATAATAATATTTTAAGGGAAATTAATCTTACTATTAAATAGTAAAAATAAAGTAATATTAAGATAATTCTAAAATTAAAATACTAATAATATAATAAGGACTAAGGTAATTTACTAATTGCTTAATTAGTATAAATAAATACTTTCTAAGTCTTAATATAGGACTTTTATAAACTCTCTTATTAGCTCCTTTAATATAAGCTATTATATAAGAAGATTAATCTAAATAGATAGAAAATAGCTAAGGACCAAGCTATAGCTATTATTAGAATTCTACCCCTCTTAATTATTATTTCTATTTGTAAAGTTACTAAGCTATCTTTAAAGGGGCTTTTAAAAAGGGACTATAAGAAAGTAATAGCTTTAATTAGAAGCTACTTAAAAGCTAAAAAGGGATATTAATAATTATTTATAAACTATAAATAGCCCTCTTAATTATATTAGCCTTCTAAGTTAAACCTTATTTCCTAGCATTTATCCCTCTCTAGGATAAAGTTAGAATAGATAGAAACTCTAAGAACTATTAACTCTATAAACTAATTAATATCTTATATAGAGAGGCTATTAATTAATATTATATAATAAGCTAAAAAATAGTAAGAGGTATATAAGTTTATAGCTAAGAGTATAAGATAATTAATATAAAGACCTTTAAATCTTATAAGAGTAAAAATAATATAATATAATTCTAAAGATACTTACTCCCAATTAGAAAATAATTATTACTTTAATATATATATTATAGCTATAGGAGGATAAGGTAAAGAAGTCTATTGCTTCTTCTATTATTATCTTAATTACTACTTTAACTTATACCTAACCCTTATTTAAGACTAAGCTAAAGGGAGGTAGGATTATAATAGTAAGGGAGATATAGCTTAAATAGGGAAGAGAGAATTTATACTCCCTTTTAAGCTAATAAGCTAGTTTATTAGAATATTAGGAATAAGGAAATTACTTATTCTATAAATTTAATTATTCCCCCTAAACTAAGCTTATAAATTAATAATATAATTAATTAATAAGAATAGGGTAAAAAGTTAGATTATTATTATTATAAAAGAAAAGTTAATTATTAAATTCTATAATAAGAGTCTTTAATATAATTTACCCCCTATTAGATAAGAAGACTTAATAGCTACTTATAGTATTAAAGTAGACTTAGAGTACTTTAAAAAGGAAGTTATTATTAGTACCCTAGCTAATAAAAGGGCATAAATAAAGACAATAAAGGACTCTAATTAGGAGCAGGCTTAGGCTAATACTAGTCTTAAGACTGCTCCTATAATAGAAGCCTAGACTACTAATTCTAAGATAGAACCTAAAGATATCCCTTTATTAAATTAGGCTAAGATAATTAAAAGTCTAATAGTAGATAGAAAAGAGGCCTTATAAAAAGTTAATAAGAAAATACTTATTTATAAGGTACTTATACTTATTAAATTGCTTATTATTCTAATACCTAAGTTAGAGTATAAATTAAAGGATGCTATTAAAGATTATATAAATAGAATTATAAAAATACAATATATTAAGAAATTGCCTAATTAGGAGCTAGAGAAGCCTACTAAAGCTATACCTATTAATATAATATAAGTAAATTAATTAGATTATATTCTATTTATAGTAGATATTAATAATAGATCTTTTACTTTCTCTTTAAAATAAGCCTTAAGCTCTAAGATTATTAATTAGGAGGAAGAGATCCTTATATATATTAATAATATATAAATTATTCTTTTTAATATTATTATAAGCCCTAAATAAGACTTTCCTTAAATACCTTTTAAAATAAACTACCCTAATAAATATAATATTCTAAGGCTACTAAATATAAGCTTAGAGATAAACCTAATAGTTAAATTAAAGGCTAAAGCTAGTAAGCTAACAATTTACCCTACCTAGGCTTTATCTATATCTTATATAAATAATAAAGTTTATATAATTAGAGAATATTATATAAGGATATATATAATTAATATATAGGTTATATAAAGGCTTTATATTATTCCTAATTAGTATACTTTAGTGCCTCTAATTATAAGGATACTCTTTATAAGAGAGACTAAGATAATACTAGATCACTCTACCCCTAATAATAAGCTTTTAATTAGATATTAATTAGAAAAGGTAAGGCTAATAATTAAAGCTACTAGAAATATAATCTAGGAAAAGACCCTTATTATAATAATAATAGGGGAGGCACCTAAATAAATACCTAAGGCCCTTCTAAACTTAATAAGCTAGGATTATAGGGTTTAGAAGAGAATAATAATTCTAATTTAATTATATAATTAAGCAAGGAATCTATTAAAGTAATAACCCAAATAGTAATAAAGAAGTCTCTTTTTAAATATTATATTAAAATAATAAAAATTAAATAGAGAGCTTTTAAATAAATAAAGAAGAGAGCATTATAAAAGTATTAATATTATACTTTTAATTTAAAGGTACTTATAATATATAAGAGAAAAGAAGAAAAAAAGGTTCTAAGGAATAATATCTTTTTAAATAGTTTTATACTTAAAGAAGACCTTAATTAGAAGAAGAAGAAGTAGAAGGATATATAAGCCTAATTGGAAAAAGATTTACCTTTCTTATAATAAATAATCCTAAGGTTCTTAAGTATAACTAAGGGTTCTAGATTACTAAAGGAGAAAATAGATATTCTAGCCAATCAAGTAAAGAATACCCTACTCCCTAAAGAAAAAGAAATCTTCTTCTAACTCCTAATCAACAGAAAGGCTATACTTATATAGGATTTTAAGGAGTATAGCTTAGTAAACCCTTTAATAGTACCTTCTTAAAAGATAAAAATTATCCCCTATAAGGCCTAGTAAGTTAAAAGTATTTTAATTTCAAAGGGCCTTATAAAGAAAGTTATTAATCTATTAAGAACTTAAAAGAAAAAAAGGATTTTAAAAGATAATTATATAGTATATTAAAATCCCTATATACTAGTAGTTAAGAAAGATAGTAGATTAAAGTTAATTAACTCTACTACTTATATTAATCAGTATATAATTAAGAATATAGGAGCTCCTTTAGGTATAAATAAGTTCTTTACTAATATTACTATATATAAGATAGTCTCCCTCCTTAACTTTTTCTCTAATTATAATTAGATTAAGCTAGATAAGAAAAGCTAGGATATAATAATATTTAATATTTTTATTAGGCTATTAAGAATATATATACTTTCTTAAGGTATTATAAATTTGGTAGTCTAATTTACCTATATAATAATATATATTCTATTAGACTTACTACCTAATATCTATTATTCTTACTTAAATAATATTATTATAAAAGGGCTAAATACTATATATAATAATAAAAAGATAATATTAAAAGTATAAAAATATATTCTAAAGTATTTAATTAATTTAAATAAAATATTAATTAATTTAAAACTAGCTAATTATATAATATTAACTAAAAAATCAAACTTTTATTAAAAGTTAATAAAAGTAATAAAATACTTTTATAATACTTATAAAAGGTCTTTAACTAAAGCTAAGATTACTAAAATAAATAAATAAATAAAGTATTAAAATATAAAAGATATTAAAGTATTTTTAAAAGTTATAAACTATTATTATATTTAGATTAAATACTATACTCTAATAGCTAAGCCTTTTATACAATTACTTAAAAAGAATATAAAATAGTAATAGGGTCTTGATTAAAAGAAGGCCATATAAATCCTTAAAAGTAAGATAATATTTACATTAATCCTAATTACCCTCAACCTAATAGAAGAGGCTAGGGAAATAATTCTAATAGTAAATACTAATCTTAAAGAATAAGGTATTATACTTATATAAATCTTTAATTAAAAGTAATATCCTATTAGATTCAAATCTAGCCTATAAACTATAGTTAAATAAAAATATAATACTACTAAAAAAGAATATTAAGCTATATTATATATACTAAGAAGAATAAGATTATACCTTTATAATTAGCCTTTTACCTTGGAAACTAATATATAAGTGTTAGTAAAGTAATTAAATAATAAGGCTAATAATATTCCTAGAGTACTAATCTATTATTAAATAAGCTATATACTTCTCTTTAATATAATTATTAAGTATATACTTAAAATAAAGAATAGAATAGTTAATAGACTATTATAAAAGGATCTAAGCCTCTCTAATTAAAAGAATAAGAAGGTTAAAGAAGATATTAATAACTTTATTAATATTTACTTATTTTAAGTCTTAGTGAAAGATATTACCCTAGAGCTAGAAAATAAATATAGTAAAGACTAGCTTATTTTAGCTAAATACTTTCTTAACTTATAATAGCCCAAGGAACTAATATTCTTATAGTTTTCCTACTTTAAAAAGAAGGCCAATTAGTTCTTTCTTTATAAGGGTTATTTATAATAGTAATTATAAGATGAATTTAATAATCTAGTATTAGTTATTAGGGACAAAGAGATATAAAAATAACTTATTATTTTATACTATAATAAAGGCAATTACAAGGGCAAAGATATAACCTTTATAATTTTAAATAATAGATATTGTTAAAATAGAATATATAAAGATATAGCCAAGGCTATTTGCTACTGCCCTTAATATTAGTCTTATATACCCTAGAGGCTATTAGAATATATTATCCCTATAAAGACTTCTTATCTAATAATAAAGATATATCTTAATAGTTAGTATTTACCTTTTAATTAAGGGAATAATTATCTATTAAAAGTATATTATAACCTTATTAAGTAAATAAAAGTAATAGTTATATTTAAGCTTAATTATTTCTATATATAGAAGTTTATTAAAACAATTATATACTATTATAATATAGTATTAATAATTATTATTAATAATAAAAAAGAATTAATAGATTATATATTAACTTTAATTAAAGATCTTAGAGTTCTTTTAATTAAAATATCTAATTATAATCCTAAAGTAAATAATATAATTAAAATAAGATATATCTTAATTATAGTAATATTAAAGAAAAGAGCTAATATACTAAGTAAATAGATAGACCTACTTTTATTAGCCTTACTAATTAACCAAGTTATAATCAGATCCTTATATAGAAAATCACCTTTCTTCTTATTTTATAAATAGGAGCCTATTTTATTACTAGAGATAGATATACTTATATAAAGATTAATTAACTAAAACTCTATTTTTACTTCTAATTAGCTAGTAGAGGCTAGGATATATATCCTTAAAAGGTAATAAAAGAATATCTAACTAGTATAATAGAAAGTTAATAAGTTTTAAGCTATTATAGTTAGAAGGCTAAATAAAGTTAATAAATAATAGATTAGAAGAGAGCTACTACTCCTAGGAATACTAGTACTTTTATTTAATAAAGCTAATAAAGTAAATATAAATTAAATCTTTAAAATAAAGCTAAAATAGAAGGATTTTTATTAAATTATTAATTAAGCTTTAGGATCTAAGGTATATTAAATCTAATTAATAGATAGAGTTAAGTAGCCCTAATTAATATAAGATAATTAACTAAAAGTATTTATAAAAGACCTAAAGGGCTAATAATAAGATAAAAATAATAAGATTATTTTTAATAATAAATTAAATAAAGAACTTAAAAGGTAATATATAAGATTTATAGATTAAAAGATAAAAGAAGTAAAAGGAGAGGAAATAATCTCTAAGAGTTTACTTTCTTATTTTATAGTAGGACTTTATTATCTTAGGCCTAGGTATAAGAGGCTTAAAATAGAATCTAAATTAGAAGTATATTTATTACTTATAGATCTAAAGTAAGAAAAGTTATATATTGATTATAGAATATTTAATTAATAGCTAGTAATAATTAATATTTTAAGGTAAGTTTTTATTATTAGGGAAAGATAGTTAGGTAGATATATATTAAAATAATCTATTATATTACTTAAGATAAAAATTTTATACTATTTAATAGGAGATAAGAAATAAAAATAGTAAGATAATATACTAAGCCTTTAATTAATATACTATTATAAAGATAAAATAAATAGATAAGAATAGTATTAAAAATCTATTAGAAAACTAAAAAACCTATAAAAATATAATTAGAAACTTAAATACTTAAAAACTTATTATAAAACCTATTAAAAATCTAAGTAAAAACCCAAAGAAACTTAAAAAAAAAGCAACCTATACTAATTAAAAGCTATAAAGAATGCTTAAAAAGAATAAGCTAGAAATTATAGAAAAAGTAAGAATAAAAGTTAGTAGTACTATTATAAAAAAAGAATTAGAAAATCTAGAAGGATAAAAATAGAAAGGTAAATAAGTTTTAATTAGAAGTAGAATATATTTACTATTATTATATTTACTTAGAATTCTATATACCTAGCTTTTTTTACTTTAATAATTTAGTTTTTTAATATATTCTTCTTTTAAGTAATCTCCTTAAAACTACCTTAGAATAGCTAATCCTTAGTAAGGCAAGAATAGCTCCTTTTATTTAAAGTATTAATAAAGTACTTCTTTACTATCTCCTATTTAAAAAGAGATTTTAATCTACTTAAAGCTAAAGATAATAGACCTTTAAATTTAACTTTTAATTAAAATCCTAATATGAATTTCTATTTGTAATTAGATTTGCTATTTTAAATATAATTTAAGTAGTAATTAAAAAGGTACTTAAGGAGTAAGATATAATTATAATATAGTAATAGTATATACTTAAGATAATTAGTAATAGTAGTTAAGTAACTTTAAGTATAGTTAGTATATATTATAGGATTTAAATAATCTAGGAATGAAATTACTAGAGATTTAGTATATTTATTTTAATTAAAAGCCTTGGTAAAGAAGTTGCTATTAATATGGCTTATTTCTACTAGGATATAAACTATAGTAAGAGAGCTGCCCTTACTAAGGTACTTTAGTATTTAATTAAAACTATTAAGTAAAATCTTATTATTAAAAGAATAATTATAAAGCTAGTAGATATTTTTAGCAATAGATAGCCTTTTTTTAAAGATAAGCTTAATATAAAGAGATATATTAAAATAATTAAGAGCTTAATATTTATAGATCTAGATATTAAGAACTTTTGTTAACTAAAGTATGCTCTTAATTAGCACTTAAATAAAGTAATTATCTATATTATAAAATACTAGTAATTTGAAAATGTAAAAGACTTATTAGGTAATAGTATTAACTAAGAGGCTTAATAGAGAAGGTATGCTTAGTATAGTGGTTTTGAGAAAGGTAAATGAGAGTAGAGAACTTATTAGCCTTAATATTGTATTTAGTGAGATTATAAATATTGGGTAGATCCTTGCATTTTGCCTTTTTAAGTAAAACTAGCTTATTGTGATTAGATAATATAGTAGAGGAAGAAAGGGCTATTAATTTGAAGTATAGGGCTATAAGAGTTAAATTGATTATATATAGAAAAAGAAGAAAAGAGAGCTTGAGAAAAATCCCTATAAGCTATAGAAAGAGTAAGTATATTATAAGATCTAATACTTAGGCCCTGACCTATTATAAATCCTAAGCAGTGAATAATAGCCAAATAACCAGCTTATAAGTATAAAATAGCTTTAGTTTAAGGGAGCCTAGCCTTCTTACTTCTTTATATTATATAAACTCTTAAGTTTATAGCTACTAAAATATACCTACTTATACCTACCTTTAGCCTTTAATTAAGCTTATTTACCTATACCTTTATTATATTTACTTTACTATTTTTTAAAAGCTTTTAATTATAATCTTATAAAGTTTATATACTTACTTACTATTTTTATTTAATTGCTATTAAAATACTTACTTTATATAATAGAGTCTTTATTAATACTTACTAATAACTATAATTTGCTTTTCTAAAATTATTCCTTTAGCTTTTCTAATTAACTCTTACTCTTAATTAAAAGGATAATAAGTATTACCTTTAGTTTATTAATAAAATAATATCCTTTAAGCCTGCTAATACCCTACCTATTGCTTATACTAGTACCCTAATCAATCTTAATTACTTTAAGGAATATATTACCTAAGCTAAAGATAAGGACTTATTCCTTAAATTAAATAAGAAAGCTTTTAATCTAAGGCTAAATTAGTTTTATAATTTATAATCTCTTTAATTTTAGGCTTAAAATAATTAGAATTATTAGAATAAGGATATTACTTAGTGCCCTATAATTAATAACCCTTTAAATCAAGCTATCCTAACAAATACCTCTCTAAGCCTTACTTTTATTAGTCCTAATAGTAATAGTAGAATCTCTTAGACTAGCTACTATAATAACCTTTAGAGCCTTTATTTATTACTAGCTAATAGAGAGTTATTAGCTAATTTTAATCTTATTAATATAATAAAACTTTTGGCCTATAGAATAATTAATACTATTTATATTATAAAAAGAGAATTAATAATTAATAGTACTATACCTAAAAAGAACCTACCTTATAATAAATCTAGTTTTAATCTAAAGTTAAAACCTATTACTTATACTATTAAAAGTATTTTTACTCTTTTAAAAGAAGATATTATTTAATAGTATATTAAGATAATTAATTATTACTTTTATATTAGTCTAGTCCTATTTAAGGGCTATAAATATTGGGTTTATTTTGTTTAAGATTATTTTAAGGGATATTTAATTAGTTATAATACCCTTACTAATAAAGCTAATATATAATTAATTATCCTAGCTTATACCTAAAGATAATAATTAGCTAGTACTAGCTTGCCTTATAACTTCTCTATCTTTAGTATGCCTATTATTAATTAAAAATATAAATAGGAATGTAATTATTTGAATATTTATATTCTATTCCTTAACCTTTAAGGTTAAATTAGTGCTTCTTATAATAAAGTTAAGGCTAATATTAATATTTACTATTTAAGATTAAATAGCTAATATAAAGATACCTAAAGAATATTTGCCTTATACTATAGGGATTAAATACTTAACTTTTAGTCCTTTAATTGCCTTAGCTTAAGAGTAATTAATAATATTAAATATATAAAGGACTTTATTAATATTATTATTCTTAATAAGCTTAGTATTAAGAATTAATATATATACAATAATAACTAACTAATTAATATTTACAAAATAAAACTCTTATAATTTATATCTTATACTTATAATAATTAGGTTTACTCTAAAGGCCTATATACCTAGCTTAATAATAAACAATAGCTAATCTAGCCTAACCTTCTAATTAGTAATACCTTTAATAATTACTACCTATATAAATCTAAAGAGATCTATACTTTCTTTAAAGAAACTATTAAGCAATTCCCTATAGCCTCAATAGTGCTCTAATAGCTAGTTAAGGAGTAGGTTAATTTAGTTAATACCTATTAATTAGTAGTAGGCTTTAATTAGATATTTGATAAGAGCTTGATTATAGCTAAGAAAGATAGTCTTAAATTATCTAAGGGTAAGAAGCTACCTTAAGGATTAGCTTCTTAAGAAACTCATTTTAAGGATCTACCTACTTCCAATTAGAAGCCTAATACTATAAGATCCTTTAAACTATTTACCCCTAAAGTGCCCCTATTATTTATAATTATAAGAGGGCTAGGAAAATAGAAGCTTATATTTTATATTAAGGTAGTTCTTATTATTTAAGGTATTATTCTTAAAATCTTATACTTTAAGAGTATTATTAAAAAGTGAAAGGAATAAATTAATAATTAATTAGGCAATGCTAGCTATAAGATAATATAGGATATAGCTATTACCTTTAACCTACCTACTATTCCTTAATATAAAATATAGTATTTACTTTAAGGGCCTTATTAGAATAGCTATATTCCTACTAATTTAAAGGGGTAAAATTAATAGGCTCTTATGGTAGATATTGCCTATATATATATCCAAGGACTATAAGATAATCTCTATATAAGAGGCCTACTAGCCAAGCTCCTTAAGCTAAAGCTAATTACCTATTAATTTTAAAGAAGAGCTACCTTATCTTTAGGAGTTAATTAGAATATAATTATAATTAAGCCCAATAGTTCTATTACTCTTAGTTAAGGGCTATCTTTATTTAAGAAAGAGAAAGCTAGATCTTAGATAGCTAAGGTATAAATATTAGTAAACCTAAGAGAAAAGGCAATAAAGATAAAGGATATTAGAGATAAGGAGGCTAAGGAGAAGAAGGCTAAGAAGGCTAACTTAGCCTTTTAAAACTAGAAAAATACTAATATAAAATCTAATTAAAAGGAATAAGGCTATTTAAGTCTTATATAAATAGATTTTAAATATAAATACTTAAAAAGAAATAAATTTTAAATCTTTATATATTATATTATTTTCTTTATTCCTTTTATTACCTAACTATTAATTAGGAGCTATTAATAATTACTTTCATTTAGAGTTATAATACTAGTTTTACCTTAAGGGCAAATTATACATTACTAAAGAGGAATTATATTAGCAATTTGGGATTTTTAGATAAAGTTCACTTAACCTACCCTAGAATAGTTTATTGGGAAAGATAAAAGGTGCTCCCTTTAATAAAGATATTAAAAAAAAACAATACTTCTTCTTATATACTTAACTTATATCCTAGTAACTATCTTTTGCCCTAATAGAGGCTTATTTTATTACTTTCTTTTATGCCTTCCTTCTAATTAGAGCTACTACAAGCTATTCCAGCTATTATTATACTCCTACTGGAATTGTTAATATTCCTCATACATAAGTCCCAGTCAGCGGTTGGGTGGGTTGTGTATGTGTGTGTGGCTTGTAGAGGCGCCGTCTCTCCAAATCCATCACAATAGGATAGCATATAATAAGCTAGAGGCATTTCCTCTACTTAATTTCAAAGTCATTTTTATTTTTTTACCAAGTAGACCCTTCTATCTAAAGGGTAGACCTTACTTTTAGCCTAGGTTAAGAGTTTAGGCTAACTCCTTTTCTTTAGTAGTAGGAGGATCTTGTATAGCTGGCTTTTTATAAGATATATTCTTATTAATAGTAATTTAGACTTTTATAATAGTAAGTTTAATAATTTAATTTATTTTCTTTTTAGAGATCTAGATTTTATATATTTTTAACTTTATAATATATACTTTTAGTTTAATATTATATTTCTTTAATATTTTAATATTTAAGGTAATTTTTATTAAGATTTTTAAAAAGATATTATTTTTAATTATCTTATTATTAAATTCTTTTTAAAGTATATTAAGATCTTTCTTAATATTAATTATAATAGTTTTTATATTTATAATAGTAATTAAGGTATAAAGGATAATACTTTTAACTTTATTTATATTACTTTTTTTTATATTAGTATTAAAACCTTTTATTATTTCTATAGGAGGTCCTTTTATAATATTAAGGAGATGATTATATTAAATAACTTTAAGGGCTTTTATAGCTATTTAATTAAAAGAGCTATATAGCTTAATAAATCAAGCTATTAAAATCTTTATATAGAGAGGGATTAATTCTTTATAGTTTTGATTTTTATCTTAGTAAGTAATAAAATCTTTATTATAATAGGTAATAATAGCTTCTTTTAGGTACTATTTAACCTAGTAGATAATATTAATAGCTATTTAAGTACTTTCCTTCTATTTGATCTATATATTAGTGATTTTGTTCTTTATATAGAAGGCTTTATAATAGTAATAGTATACTTTAGTAAATAGGGGGTAAAGTAGATAATCTTTATTTTATTTATTATTAATTATACTTTTTAAACTATAAAGTTTAAATTTATAGTATAAGGGAATCTAGTAGTTTATTTAGGTAAATTTTTTCTTAATATCTTTCCTTTTTCCTTTAAATCTATATATACTATAAGTATTATCCTTTTTAAGTCTAGAATTATCCACTCTATTATTAGCTTGGCCTATTAGCTTTTATATATAAAGATTATACTTATAATATACTATATTGCTAAAAGAGCTATTTCTAATAATAAAGTTATTAGTAAGGGCGAATTTAATAGTAAGACTATTATATTTACCTTTAATACTATTGGTTTCTAAGGTATTACCCTTCTTATCTTTACTATTAGATAAGAGGTCGGTTTTCTTATTCTTAAAGCGGTTTTTAGTTGCTTCTTAGTTAATTTTAGCTTCTAAGATATTATCTTTAATTCCTAGGATAGGTCTAGTTCTGGGTGGGCGTTTGGTTCTTAGGCTAGGGTGGTTAGGTAGTAGACTAATAGATATTTTATTATTACTATTAATTACTTTAATAGTAATTATATCTTTATATAAATTAATTCTATCTTATCTTTCTTACTATTTATCTTTCTATTTTTAATATCTCTCTTTCCTTTCCTAGAAATATTAGCTATAAAGTTAATATTCTTTCTTTATAAAGTTAAATAGATCCTTTTTTTATTTAAATATACTTGATTTTTTAAAGCTTAGGCTACTATTTATTTTTAATTTTATTAATTCTAATTTTTCTTAGTTATAATTATTACTTCTTTAATTAAATAGATTAATGTAAGTAGTCTTTTTTACTTTATTTGAGATTTTAGTAAGTATATAAATAAAGAAACTTAACTTTTTATATATAAAAGATTATTTTTATTTAGGTATATATAATAAGTTAAAGATAATAGTATATTATTAATATTAATAGTATAGAATTAATTTCAACTTTAAGCTTTTTTATATTAATTTTAAGAAGATATAAAAAAGAAGTTTAACTTTAATTAAAATTAATAAAAGATATTTATTTAATAATTAAAAATAAAATAGGTCTTTTAATAAAATTATTCTTATAATAATTCTTTATAAATATATTTTTCTTAAAATTAAGATTAATACTTTAAATAATATCTTTAACTTTTAGAATATTAGTTCTAATTATAATATATAATATAAAAAATAAATTCAAATAAAAAAGAATATATTAATTTTACTTATTTAAAGGGTTTAAAGCTTTCTTTTAGTAATTACTTTTAGATTAGGTAGTTTTTAAAAACCTTTTTTTTAATATTTCTCTTTTTAATTAATTAGGTATTTTTTAAGAAATTTATTTATTATATTAAAAGTATTTATTTTAATATTAAATTCTTTTAATTAAAAGTCTTCTTTAATTATAAATCCTTTTTATTTAATAAGAAAGTATTTAATTAGTTTATTATAATATTATTAAATTCTTAATTAAATAATTTTATTTACTTTTTAATAATTTATAATTTTTAATCTTTTAATTAATATTAATAGTAAAGAAGATTATATTCTTTTAAATAGATTTTTATTTTATTTTAATTTTTAAATATATATAATAAAGATAATTAAGTATACTTTTTAATAGAAAAAGAAGTTAAGTTTAATTGCCTATTTATAGATCTTTTATATTACTTAATAAGGTCTAGCTTATATTAGTAATTATTTTCTTTTTAGTTTTTCTAGTAGATAATACCTATTATATAATCTAAGGTAAATAGTATCTCCTTAATTAATTTCTACTAATATATAGCTATTATTATATTATATCTTTAATAGCCTTATTATAATATTAATAAGAAATATAGCTTCTTAGGAATATAACTTTTATAAGGCCTTTATTATAACTTTATTTATTTTCTTATTAATTATACTAATAAATATAATAAAATCTATTATTATTTTTAATTTAAATTTATAAATTAATTTATTTAATAATCTTTTAATATTACTTAAGATTATATTATTTAAATAATATTATATTACTAAAAGTACCTATATTTATACTATATCTAGCTCTATTATAGTATAATATTATATAACTATCTTAATTAATTAATTCTTCCTTTTAATATTACTATTAATCTAAGAGTAATATATAATTAAGATAAGGTAAGTAGCCTTTAAAAGAGCTAATATAGCTCTTTAAAGAGCACTTATAAATTTAATATCTTTATTTATTAAGATTCTTATTAGGATACTTTAATTATATATTATTTATAATTATAAAAATATAATTATTTATTTCTTAATTATATATAATAAATATTCTATTATTATTATTATTTTCTTTAAAAATAAATAACTTATTAAATAGATAATATCTAATTTTATATACCTTAAAATAGCCTATATTATTCCTTAGGAATCTTCTAATAGTAGGTCTATTATAAAGTCTAATATTATAATATAAAATACCCTTAGAATAATTAAAATTAATTATAATTTTTTTATTTTCTACTTACAATTAATAGTATTTTTTTAATAGATTAGGCAATATATAATAAACTTCTTTACTATTTTAGCTATTTTATAGAAATATACTTATTCTAGCTTAAAAATCATCCTATAGAAATCTAAGTATTCTTAGTTATTATAGACTACTATAAGGATAGTTTTAATTATTAAATAAAGAATATAAATTCTTTTTTTTTATAATAATTAATATAATATAATATTCTATTCTCTATTAATATTTATAATTTATATAATTTCTCTTCCTTCTAATTATTTTAGTCTTTTTCTTATTATATCTTATATAAATATTTTTAGATTTACTATAACTTTTTATTTTTTAAGTATTTCTAGAGAATTCTTAATTTTAATTTTAAGGCTAGTATAATTTCTATTATTATTATATTAGCTATTACTTTTAGTTTATTAAATTTATTCTTTATAATATTTCAATATAATAGTTCTTTAATTAATAATTATAATAGAATATTTAATATTATATTAAGTATTCTTAAAATATAAAAAACATAAAGTTAAAATATTAAAAGATAGTTTATAATATTTACTAGCTTAAAATTAGCTTTATTTAAATTAAAAGTATTAAAGAATATATATACAATAATCCCTTAAATTATTATATAATTAATAATAATATTAATTAGATTTTAATTTAATTAAACTATTTTTCTTAATTATCTTACTACTTAACTAACTATTATTACCTTTACTTTTATAAATCTATATTTCTTTTTAATTATTAAAATTAATTAAAAGAGAAATATAATTAGCTTTAAATTACTAGTAGAAATATCTTTCCTAAAAATTGCCTTTTAATTCTATTCTTTATATAATTAAAATATATATAAACTAAATCTATTTTTATATATATTTAATTTAAAAAAAAATAATTTAATTAAATTATAATAATATAAAAAGAGTTAATTTAAAAGAAACTATTATAAATCTTTAAATAATTCTAACTCTTCTTTAATAAATTTAAATTTCTTTTAAAAGATTTTTTTTCTTTTAATAAGCTTTAATAAGCTTAATAAGATCTTACTATTCTTTCTAATCTCTTATAATAACTTTATTTTTCTTTTTTATAATAATCTTACTCTTACTTTAAATTATAATATTTCTTAATAAAGGAAACTAACTATTTTTAAATAGATTTTAAGTTCTTCTAAGCTAATTAGTATTACTATTTTAATAAAGGCTATTAGCTAGTCCCCTATTTTCTAAATTCTATTACTATTTATAATCAATTCTAATAATTATATCTTTAAATATACTAAAAATAACTTATTTATTACTATTTTTATTCTATTTTTAAAAATAATTTATAAAGCTTTTTTAAAATATTATAAGTATTTTTTAAAAGTAATAAAAAAGATAATAATATTATTTATATAAACTTTTATAAAGTCCTTATAATTATTAAAGAATTTATTTTAAAATTATTATATAAAAGCTAATATATTTTTAAATTTTATTAATATAATATTAGATTCTTTTAATCTTTAATTAAATATAATTATTATTTAATTTTAATATTCTTTAAATACTAATAATTAATAAAAAAATCCTATTCTATTAAATATTAAAAATTACTTTATACTTTTTATTTTTAATATTATATTATTCTAATTTAATAAAGAATATATATTTAAAATAGCTAGTTTATTTAAAGGTTAAAAGTTTATAATTACTTTACCTTTTTTTTTATTATTTATAACTTACTAAATAATAAAAGCTAGATAGACTATTAAAGCTAGTCCTTTTATATATCTTATCTTTTTATTATAATAAAGCTTATTATATATTTTATTTAATAAGGTATAATCTTTAACTTTTAATAAGTACTTTTTTATAGTTTTTTTCTAATTTTATTATTTATTAATTAAGTCTATTTATATTTTATTTTTTTTTATTAGAATAATATTTCCATTTTTATAAATATTAAATTTATTAATTAGCTTAATTATTTTAACTATAGCTTTTAAATCTAAGTTTATAATTAGAACTCTAAATTTATTTTATATAAAAGGAATATCCCTTACTTTAGTTATTTTATAACTTAGTATTTTTATATTAACTCTTATAGGATTTATATTAGCTTTAGTAGAATTATAATTATCCTTAGTCTTCTTTAAAGCTATTATAAATATCTCTTTTATCTTAAAGGTTTAATCTTATATTATATTAAGTATAATATCTTTTAAAATAAAATTTACTTATTTCTTAATATATTTACTTATAATTCTTATAATCTTTTCTTTCTTTTAAATAATTATTTTCTTTTTAAAAGTATTATAAACTTAAACTAATTTTAAAGAGAATCTATTTAAAATTATATTAATTATTCCTACTTACTTAACTATTAAATAAAAGGAATCCATTTATCTATTTTTATTTTAGTTCTCTAATAGAGCATTCTAATATACTTAAATAAAAGTAATCTCCTATAGGCTAATTATTACTATATATATATTAATTACCTTCCTTAAAATCTCTTATAACTTTTTATAAAAAATTTCTACTTAATATTTAAAATTCTATATTAAGTAGAAAGTAATTTATAGCTTAATAAAGTCTACTTTAATATTATATTTAAATAAGAAATTTAATCCTAATAATAGTCTAAGTCTTAATATTTCTATTATATCTATAGTAATAGTAAAGTAATTACTTACTTTTTCTCCTTATATAATTTTAATAAAATAAAAGTTAAAGATAATTATCTTAGTAATTATAAGCTAGGATTTAACTCTATTTATCTTCTTTAGGGTTTATAATTTCTATTTTACTTTTCTTATATTCTTTTTTAATTAATTATAATCTATTAAAATTATAAAATATTTAATATTAATATATACTTAATAATATTCTTCTTTATTATTAAATTATATTCTTATTTATATATAAATATTATATTTTTTCTTAAGTCTTTTTATAAAATTAGATCTATTAATAATTTTAATAATTTATACTTTCTTAAAATTACTTTCTACCTTTTTTAAAGAAATAATATTTATATAATAAATCTCTATATATTTAATAAATATTAAGATCTTCTTTTTACTTAAATCTCCTTTTTTAAAATTATCTTTAATACTTTTTTTAATAAATATATAATTACTATAAAATAATTACTATTTCTAATTATAAAAGTCTCTTTTATTTTAATAAAAGTAAATCTTAAAGATATATTATTAATTCCCATTCTTATTATACTATTATTAATAATAATTAAAATATTATAAGTTTTAACTTTTAGACTTTTTAAATAATAGCTTATAATAATAATTATATTAATTATTTCTTCCTTTTTTAAAGTACTTTTAATTATTATTAAAATCCTTTTTAACTTTTTCTTTTTACTATTTACTACTTGGCCTATATTTAAAATACTTATTATTTCTTATATTATTACAAATATACCTTTTCTTTAATTTAATTTATTAATAAAAAGAATAATATCTCTTACTTTATTAGTTTTAATTAACTTAATTCTTTTTACTTTCTTCTTTAATTACTATATATATCTTTTTATTATTTACTTTTAAATTTTAAAGTATTGCTTAATCCCTTATATATTATTTATTCTTTAATTTCTTTTATAATTTTTTATAGATTTTATTAATCTTCTTAATATAATTATTTTAAGTATTACTTTCTATTAATTTTAAAAATAATAAATATAAATCTATTATTAATTAATTATATATTATTATTAAAAGTTAGTATTCTTTTATTTAATTAATTAATCTTACTTAATTAAAAATCTAAGAAGTAAAATTATATATTAGAATATTATTTAAAATACTTTACTAATTATATTTAATTATTTCTATTTAATATATTACTTATTTTTTCTTTATTTTAAATTTCTTTTAGATTATATTAAAGAAGATTTTTATAATAATTATAAGTTTCTTTTATTTTTTTAAATTTAATTAGTAATAATATTATTTTAATATAAATCCTTAAAGTAAATTTTAAATATTTTATTAAATATAATTATAATTAATATTAAAATTATCTTTTTAAGTAGATCTAATTATTTAGATTTATATTTTAATATTAATAAAGATAATTTACTTATTATTATATTATAATCTTTCTTTTTTAGCCTTTTTTATTTTATTATTAGATTAAAAAAAACTAATATTTTTAATTTAAATAGTTAATTATTTTTATACATTTTTAAACTTTAGTATTTTACTAATTTTAGCCTTTTATTAAGTAATTTTATTTATTTTAATTTAATTTATAATCTAATTTCTTATTTATAATTTTAAATAAAATTCCTTTTATTAATATTTTATACTATCTCTTAATTTAAAAATAGTATAAAATAGTTCTTCTTTAGCCTTAAATAGTATTATCTTTAATTATAAGAAGGCTATAATTAACTTACTAATACTTTCTAATATAAAGAAATAGAATAATATAGACTTATTTTAACTCTTACCTTTCTTCTATTTACTAATTAAACTTAAGTCTAATTTATCTATTAATTTAATTAATTAATTAATAGCTCTATTTCTTTTAGCTTAGTTTATTATACTTAGTTTTTATTATAGGTTTTCTAGTATTTTTTCTATTTTATTCTTTAATAA
Source organism: Calonectria hongkongensis (assembly GCA_017140755.1). Taxonomy (NCBI): domain Eukaryota; kingdom Fungi; phylum Ascomycota; class Sordariomycetes; order Hypocreales; family Nectriaceae; genus Calonectria; species Calonectria hongkongensis. The sequence goes on from JAACJA010000017.1 coordinate 1,395,902, forward strand.
TAGTAGTTTTACTATTCCCTTTAATCTTTCTAATCCTTAAATTTTAGGATTAGTAGCATTTAAATCTGTTATGACCTAGACACCTAAAGGCAGTAACCCTAGGCAGAATCCTAACCAATCAATATAAAGCTACCCTAGACCTATATAACCAACCAATAAAAACAGAGTCAAACGTACCCTATTCAACTTAGCCAAAGGCCATAACAAACAAAATCAAACCAACTCTATTTAACTATTACAATAACAAAACCTTAGATATAGAAGTATATAAACAGATCATAACCTACTATAAGAAACAATCCTAATCAGCTTTCAATATAACTTAATTACCTTAAATATCTTTAACTATTACCAGATATAACACCCCTTATAAATATCCTTATATTTACTCAATTACTAATACATACCTAACCACACTACCAACAATAAACCCTATACTCTAATTAATTTAATACAATTAGAACCAACCAGCCTATTATACATTAAAAGCTCTTATTTAATTGATTACTTATATTAACAATTAAGCAATATTAACCATATCCAAAGCTACATCCTCCACCCAAAGATCTCAAAATTAAACCCCCAAGACTCCCCCTAATATAGATACAAATAGAAATATCAAAATAAAAGAATCCTCAGGAGAAGAAGAAAAGAAAGACAATTTAAAGAAAAAGATTAAATAGCTAGAGAAAGACAATTAGTATATTCAAAGAGCTATTAATTATCTTATTACTAACTTTAATATAGCTATAAGCTAGAAAAATAATAAAATTAATAATCTTTAAAATATTATTAATAATCTTAATAATAAGTAACTTAAATAAAGCACTTAATATAAGTAATACTTTAAAAAAATAAATAATTTTTTAATTATTAAAAAGGATTATAAAAAAATCTTTAAATTAAAGAAACCCCTAATATAAAATAGTAGCTTAACCACTCTTTAAGAATAATTAATCTAAATAAAAAGCTATTATACCTTTTATCTAAGTACCTTTAAGTAAAAATAGCTTAAGGTATAATATACTATAGGAAAGCTAAAAGGAAAAGCACTTTAAACTATATAATTATATCTTAAGAAATTTATAGAAAATATTATTATAAAATAATCTATTAAAACTAATAAAGTATTTAATAGTTTTAAGAATTTTAAAAAAGAATTAATTAATTACTTTAATATAGTTAATAAATAATAATAAGCCTTATAAAAACTTAAAAAGCTTAAGCAAATTAAAGCCTACAATACTTACTTATCTAACTTCTAATACTATATTACTAAACTCAACTAAAACAACAAAACCTTAATTAATAAATTCTACTAAGAATTAAAGAATAATATTAAAAATAAGATTAGCCAATAAATAGAACTCCCCAAAAAATTCAAAGCTTATATAATATATACAATTAAAATCAACAACCATCAATTTAAAAGAAGACTAAAAAAAAGACTAAATAAGAAATATACCCCTAACACCTTTACAAAAATCAATAATACTTCAATATCTTATAGGACCACCCTAAGAGTAATAAAACTTAAAACCACCTAATAATAATAACTAAATCTATTTAAGATTACCTACTATAACTATAGCAAAAAAGGGTATAAAAGCTTTAAATATAACAAGCCAAAAACAGAGAACAAGTTTAAACCTATGCCAAAAGCACAAAAAACCCTAGGAATAACAAACAATACCCCGACCACAGCAGGAAGAAATAAAACACCTAAAAACTAGACCCCAATGCTAGAAGGAAATATGCCTTAATAAGAAAGGATCACCCTTAGTATAGTCCAAAATACATCCCTTATAAACCAACAAAAAATCAACAAATACATTCAACAATACTAGAACACAAAATAAAAAGAAATCCCATACCTATAATCAGACAACTACAAATAAGCCCTCAAAATAAATATCCTTATAATTATTTTTAATATCAATACTAACCTTAATATAGATATTCTAAAATAATAAAATACAATAGAAAGTAACAAGAAAGATCACCACTATTAAAAAAAACAAAATATAATATTCAACTAACTATTAAAAGAATATAATAATATAAAACCTAATATTTATTTTATAATAAAACCTAAAGCAATTATAAAAAATAAATCTATACCTATTCAATTTAAAGACTAAAATAACCCAAGATTAAACCCTTTAAATAGATAATATACTAAGATTATATAGTTCTACTATTACTAAGATATATATCTTATATACCTAAAGAAAAAGTAAAATAATAAATATTTCCCTATTAGACTAGTAGATAAGCCTATTAGATAAGCACTAGATAGACCTCATAATAAATAAATATTTATAAGCTAATAAAAACCTAATAACTCTATAGCCTATATAAAATATAAGGAAGACCCCTTAAACTATAAAAACCTCCTATAAAATTAATACCCAGACCCTAAATATAACAAATATACTACCTTAAAAGTATAAGATTAATATAATCTTAAAAAACTTTTAAAAGAAAAATACTTTCTATAAAAAAGCAATAGGAGCAGTAGGGTAATTAATCTATAAAGTTACTAAAAGAACTCCTTACTAAAGCTTTATATATTATTATTATAAGATAGCCTTAATATAAATTAAAAATATATATAAGGATTAGTAGGAAATAGTATAATATTATAATAAATAATAAAGCTAAGAGAAACTATATTTATTTTTAAATAATTAATAAACTTTAATTATTATAATAAATAAAATTAGAATCTTATAATATTATAAATATTAAAGGTATAATATTTAATTATAATAATAAAATTATATAAAAAGAAATTAATTATTTTAAAGTATTTATTAAAAGAAAAAATTAAAGAATTACTTTTAATATTATAAATATTAAGAATAATAAAATTATTTTAAGGTACCTATAGTTATATTATTATAATTTAAATATCTATTAGTATATTAGCTAAGTATAAATATTAAAGGAATATAATATAATTAGTAATATTTTTAAATATTATAAAAGATCTTATTCTTTTAGCCCTAGCTAAGTAAAAGATTTAAGTAAGAAAGTAATCTTACTACCTAAAGGGATAAAATATAAATATAAAAATAAATAAAAATAATAAAGATAATAAATTATTTTCTTACTTAGAATATAATTTTAATAAATTAATAATAATCTTAAAAAGATAAAAAAAAAAATAAATAATTAATTAAGAAATATATTATTTTAATATAAAATATATAAATAATTCTTTATTAAAGAATTAAAAATAAAATTATTTAAGTTTAATTAATAAGATTATAAAATTATTTTTAAAAATAGATTAAATATTTAATTTTACCCTATTTATAATCTTAATTAAATTAAACTTAATACCTTAAAGAAATATATTAAAGATATACTATAGAAAGAATATATTTATATTTTAAATTCTAAAACTAAATATTTTATTATATTTATACCTAAGAAAAATAAAAAGTTATAACTTATTATAAACTACTAATAACTTAATAATATTATTATTAAGAATTAAATCCTATTACTTTTAATTAATAAAATAAAAGATAGATTATATAAAGCTATAATATTTACTACCCTTAATCTTAAAGGAGCCTATAATCTTATATATATTAAAGAAAGATATAAATAGAAAACCACTTTCTAAATAAAATTTAAACTATTTAAATATCTTATTATACTTTTTAAATTTATAAATATATTAGTAATATTTTAATATATAATAAATAATATACTTTATAAGTATTTAAATATCTTTATTATATACTATTTAGATAATATTCTAATCTTCTTTAAAAATAAAAAAGAATATATAAAATATATCTATAAGATCTTAAAAGCCCTATAAAATACTAAATTATTAATTAAATCTAAGAAAAGCAAATTTTATATTAATAAAATAGAATTTCTAGGGTATATTATTACTTTTAATTAAATTTATATAAATCCTAAGAAAATTATTATTATATAAGAATAAAAGATCTTTAAAAATATAAAAGAAATTTAAAGATTTCTTAAATTTACAAACTATTATTAATAATTTATTAAAGGATTTAATAAAATAGTAATACTATTTATAGCCTTAATAAAAAAAAAAGAAATATTTAAATAAAATAAAAAAGCCTAAAAAGCTTTTAAAATCCTTTATAATACTATTTTAAAAGAACCTATTCTAGTTACATTTAACTTAGGTAAATTGGTTAAATTAGAGATAGATTCCTTAGACTATATATTAGGAGTTTAAATAGGATAATAAGATAAGAAAGGCATTTTATACCTTATTGTATTTTATTTATATAAACTATATAAGCTAGGACTAAATTATTCTATTTATAATAAAGAATTTCTTACAATTGTTAATACTTTTAAAGAGTTTAAATACTATCTTCTAAAAAATAACTATAAAATTATAGTATATATAGATTATAAAAATATCTCTTACTTTATAATAATATAATAATTTAATAGAAAGTAACTTAGATATACTAAGTACCTTTTTAAATTTAATTATTAGATTATTTATATTAAAGAAATAGAAAATAAATATATTAATATAATTAACTATTACTTAGATTATAATATAAAAAATAAAAATAATAGAATAATTGCTTATTTATAATAATAAAAAATATTTAAAATAAGCCCTAATTAATAAAATAATTATTAAAGTAAAAAAACTTATTACTATTATATATATAAAACTACCTAAAAAATATATCTAATTAAGATTTACTATCTATTTTATAAAATAAGGAATACCCTTACTAAAAGAAATCAAAGAATATAATAATACCCTATTAAATAATAAGAAAACTAATAAATTATAAGTACTAAAAGAAAAATAAGAAAATCTTTTAAAATATATATATAAATACCTACTATATAAATATAAAAAAGTCTATAAAACCCTTAAATAAGTTAAATAAATATTTTCCTTTAATAAAATAAAACAAAAAATCATTAATCTTATAAAAAAATATAATCTCTACTAAAAAATAAGATCTTTATAATATAAATTTTATAGAGAATTACAATTATTACTAATAATAAAATAATTATAGGACTTAATTATAATAGACTTTATTATAAAACTATCTCTTTTAATAGATTTAGCTATAGGAGTCTACTATAATAGTATTTTAATTATTATTAATTATTTTATAAAAATAGTATATTATATTTCTTATTAAAAAGCAACTTTAATTAAAAAACTTATATATATCTTTTACCAATATATTATAGTAGTATACAAATTGCCTAGTAAAATCATAACTAATAGAAGATTTATATTTACCTTAAAATTTTAGTAAAGCCTTATAATATTAATAGGGCTAAATTATAAACTTATTATTATATTTAAATCTTTAATTAATAAATAAACTAAATAATAAAATTAAAAAATTAAAATATACTTATAATATTATATTAACTATAAATAAATAAATTAAATAGAAAAGTTATTTATTATAATACTTATATATAATACCTTAATTTATTTAATAATTAAAAAGACCTTTATATTTACTAATTTTAATTTTAATTTAAATATTTTCTAACTATCTTAAATAAATATTCTTAATAAAAAAGCACTAATAAAAAATAATAAATTATAAAAACTATATAAAAATCTAAAAACCAAGCTAGAATTTATAAGATTAGTAATAAAAAGATACTATAATCTTAAAAGGCTAAAGAAACTATTCTTCTTAAAGAAAGATATAGTCTATCTAATAACAAAAAATCTTACTATAAACTAATAAAATAAAAAATTAGACTTTAAATATATTAGACCTTATAAAATTATTAAGAAAATCTTAGAAAATAACTATAAATTTAAATTATCGGATACTATATTAGTCTATTTAATCTTTTATATTTTCTTACTTAAATTAATAGAAAATATAATTAAAATTAATATAAGATTAAAAATCAAACTAGAAATAATTTCTATAGAAAAGGAATATATAATAAAAAAAATATTAAAAAGAAAAAAAAATAATAAATACTTTCTAATAAAATAAAAAGGGTATAATAAAAGCAAAAATTCATAGAAACCCCTTACACACCTTACACACTACTTAAAGCTACTAGAAGCATTTCTTCAAAATTAATACAAAGGAACTTAAGCAAATTACTCCAATTAATAACCCTATAATCCTTAAGCAATTACACCTTTAATAATATTAATGCCTTTGCCTACTCCCTTTCCTCTAATTTATCCAAATCCTTACAATCCTAAGAAATTATCTCCTTTACTTTTTTATACAAATAGTACTTCTAAATATATAATTATTATAATTATACTAAAATATTTATTAAATCTACCTTAGCCTTCTCCTTCTCTATATTAATTTAATCTTTCTTCTAAGAAACTTACTTAACTAAATAAAATAAGTATTAAAGAGTAAAGTAAAAAGAAAAGAATATACCTATATATTTAAGTAGAAATACCTCTAAAATTATAACTAGAGTATTTCTTCTTTATGTAAAATTTATAATGGTTTTTTCCTTTAGCTATTATATAAAAAAGCCATCTAGCATAAAAATAAGCCAAATAATAAGGCATCTTAAAACCAAATTTATTAATTAATTTAATAATATCCTTTTAATAAGCTTTAGTTATCTTAGGATAAGGCATAACCTTGATAATATAACCTAATATCCTATTAATATCCAGAATAATAAAAATAAAAAGAGAAAGAACATATAGTAGCTATAAGTAGGAAAACCAGCCTATTTACCTAGCCTTAGAACAAGACCAACAGAGGGGGAATATCATATTATAACCCAAACACCTAAAGGCAGTAACCCTAGGCAGAATCCTAATTAATCAATACAAAGCTATTTTAGACCCATATAATCAACCAATAAGAACAAAGTCAAATATACCCCATTTAACTTAGCTAAAAGCCATAATAAACAAAATTAAACTAACTCTATTTAACTATTATAATAATAAAACCTTAAATATAAAAGTATATAGATAGATTATGACCTACCATAAGAAATAGTCCTAATTAGCTTTCAATATAACTTAATTACCTCAAACATCTTTAACTATTACCAGATATAATACCCCTTGTAAATACCCTTATACTTACTTAATTACTAATACATGCCTAACCACACTGCCAACAATAAACCCTACACTCTGATTGGTTTAACACAGTTGGAACCGACCGGCCTGTTACAAAATCTATCTCTTACAATTCCTAGAATAGATTTAATATAGCTAGGGTTAGAATGCCCTTGCTTAATATAGCCTCCTACTTATTAAAATTAATTAGACTCCTATAGATCTAAGTAATATTTAATAATACTAGCCTTTCTTTTAGAATTAGATTAAGCTATAATTTTAGTATTATTACTTTTATTATTTAAATAATTATTTAAATATTCTTAAAGATTAATATTAGGTTTTCTTTTATTTTTAATTTTTTTAAAAAAGTATAAATAAAATAATTTAATTTATAAAAAAGAATTTCTTTATCTTTTATCTTAATAAAAATCTTTTTAATTAAATTTTAGGTAATTTTAATAGTATAAAGATCTATTATATTCTAATATTTTAAAGATTTTTTCTTTTATAGAACTTCTATTATTATAAACTAATTGTTTTTATTATACCCCTAATTAAATAGGACTTTTAGATTATTAAAGGTAATAGTATTAATAAATCTCTTTTTTTTAATAAAGAATTTAAAATTATAAATAAAAAATCTTTAAAACTTATATATAATTATTAATTTAATTAGCCTAATATTTAATTAGATTAATTATTTAATAAATAAATTAAATCTTTTTCTTATTTAATTAATTTTATTTATAAAGGGAAAATCTTCTTTATACTTTTTATTTTTATATTTTCTTATAAACTATAGCTATTTAATTTATAACTTAGCAATTACTACTACTTATTATACTTCTAAATATAATTAATACTTAATATATAAAATCTAGCTATTAGTAAATATTTAGATTAAATATTAAGATCTTTAATATAATAAGTTAATATTAGCTAGTAAAAGATTAAATATAATAGTTTTGCCTTATAATATAAAAAGGTAGGTCCTATAGTATAAGATTAAATATACTTATCTTTCTTAGGTTTCTAAGTAGCTTTTACTTATGAAAAGTTAAAAGCTATATATAACTTATTAGTCTTATATATCTAAAAAGTTATAACACTTACTAAAATCTTAAATAAAATAAAAAAGACTACTTATATTAATCTACTTAATTAAAAAAATAATAATTATAACCAAAAAAAATCAAAATTAATAAAATTAAAAATAAATAGCAATTTAAACTTTAAGAGATTAAATATATTTAAATAAAAAAAGAATCTATCTAATCTTATAAAAAAAGAATATTAACTTTATAATTAATATTTTTAAAAAAAGAAAAAGAAATATTAAAAATAAAAAGATAAATAATAAAAAAGATAAAATAAAATTAATTTATACAAAGATATAATTACTATTAAAGCAATTAATAGTAATAATAAAATATCTATTAGTCTACTATCTAACCACCCTAGCCTAAAAACTAAATACTTATTTAAAATTAAACTTATTCTAGGAATTAAAGATAATATCTTAAAAGCTAAAATTAACTAAAAAGTAACTAAAAACTATTTTAAAAATATAAAAATTAATCTTTTATTTAATAATAAAAATAAAAAGAATAATACTTTAGAAATTAATAATATTAAAGGTAAATATAATAATCTTATTATTAAATTTACTTTTATTAATAATTTTATTATTAAAAATAGCTCTTTTAATAATATAATATATTATAAATATAATCTTTATATATAAAAGCTAATAGGCTAAGCTAATAATAAAGTAAATAATTTTAAATTTAAAAAAAGTAATACCTATAATATATATAAATTTAAAGAAAAAGAAAAAGATATTAAGAAAAGATTTACTTAAATAAATTATTAGATTATTTTATATTATAAACTTAAACTTTATAGCTTAAAAAGTATAATTAATAATAAATAAAGTAAGATTATTTACTTTATTTTCTATTTATTAAAGTATACTATTACTATTATAAAGCCTTTTATATAAAAAATAAAATTATTAATATATAGATTAAATAAAAAGAAAGTACTTAAATAGCTATTAATATTATCTATTAGATTAAAAAGTATCTAAAAGAAGCTACTATTATTTATTATAATAGAGATTTTATTATTTACTAAAATAAAAATAAAAATTATAAAGAATTAATCTCTCTTTATATAAAGATTTTAATAATCTAATTTATTAAATTATATAGCTCTTTTAATTAAATAATTATAAAAGCCCTTAAAATTATTTAATATAATTATCTTTTTAATATTATAAAAAGACCTTTTATAAAAATAATAAAAGATTTTAATATTAATATAAAAAAAAGTAATATAAATAAAATTAAAAATATTACCCTTTATATCTTAATTATTATTATAAATATAAAAACTATTATAATTAATATTAAAAAAGATCTTAATATATTTTAAAAAAGATTTAATAATAAAATAATTAAAAATAATATCTTTTTAAAGATCTTAATAAAAATTATTTTAAATATTAAAATATTAAAAAAATATAATATTAAATTAAAAGTATATATTATAAAATTAAAAATATATAAAATTTAAATCTTTAAAAAGAAAATAAATTAAATTATTAAATTTATTATTATAAAAGTCTAAATTACTATTAATAAGAATATATCTTATAAAAAGCTAGCTATATAAAATCTTCTTACTACTAAAAAAGAGAAGTTAGCTTAAACTTCTAATCTAGGCTAAAAGTAAGGTCTATTCTTTAAATAGAAGGGTTTACTTAGTAAAAAGGTAAAAATAACTCTAAAACTAATTTTGCGGCGGGAAAGAGTGTATTATCTAATCTAATAGACTAAAAGATCAATTAATTCTTGCATATTATGTAGGAATTGCACCTTATATTAGTATATAAGGCACTTTCTTATAGAAAATTGTTATTATTATTTAATTAAAAGATCTTATTATAATTTTTAATATTTTATATTTAAAGCTTATTAAAAATTAATATTCTTTAATAATTATATTTACTAATTAATCTATTTAAAATAAAAAAGTATATATTAAGCTTTTAAAAGTTAAATAAAAGAATTAATAGTTTAAAAAAGAAGGTTCTTTTATAGCTTTATTATTTTTATTTATAAAAAGCTTCTTTTATTTAATTTATTATTTTTTTATTATCTTAATCTTAATAATTTAACTTTAGCTTATATAAAGAAAAATTATTATAATTAATATTAATAAATAATCCCTTTTAAGGGTTTTTATTAATAAAATAATATAATAAATTATTAGAATTTTTAATTTAAAAAGCTTTTCTTTTTTATATTTAATTATTATATTTCTATATAAAATTTTAATTATTAATAATAAAATAATAATAATTAAATTAAAATTTATAAATTAATAATTATAAATTATTTAATAATTAAGCTTAGATTTTATTTTTAAGATTAGCTTTTTAGCTTTTTTAAGTATAAGCTAAGCTTAATTTGCTATTTATATAGAAATAGACTAAAAATAGCTTATTACTTTTTTAATTTTTCTTATAAAACTAAATATATTTATATATTAATTTCTTTTTCTTTAAATTATCTTTCTTTTTTAATTAATAATAAATTATAAATTATTAATTAATAATATTTTAGATTTTTATACTTTTTATTTAATTTTTTTTAAATTAATTTATTTTCTTTAAAATTATATTATAAAACTTTTAATTTAACTTTTCTTTTTAGATTTTATATAATAATTTAAAAGTATTATTATTATTAGAATTAAATAATTTATAATAATAATATAACCTTTTTATTATAATCTTTAATTTTATAATAAAAAGAGAAAATTATAAAAAAATATTATACTATTTATAATAATTATTTATTTTTAAAGAATATATTTTAAAAAAAAATAATAATTTAATAAAATTAAATAATTATAAAGCCTTTAATTAAAGACTTTATTATTAAATAAAATAATAAAATTAAAATATTTAAATAAAAATATATTCTTTAAAAATAAAATAATATAATAAAAATAAAGAATCTTAAATTAGTTTAATTTATCTTATAAAAGCTTTAAAAATAAAAAAATAGACTAAAGATATTTGATTTCTTTATTAACTTAAGTATAGATCTTTCTTTTATAAATTAAATCCGTTATCTTATAACTAAGATCTACTAATATACCCTAAACAATTATAAAACTAGTCTTTAAATATCTTATTCTTTTCTACTATAATTAAAGTATATTTTATTACTCCTAGGATTTTTTATACTTTTAATATAAACTTAAATTTATTTTATATTTTTAATTTTTTATATTTAAAGCTCTTATACCCTTTTTTATTATAATTATAATAAATAACCTTTAATAAATCTAATTATTATTATTAGGTAGCTCTAAGTTCTATTACTCTTAGAGTAGTCCTATAGAATATTAAGGTATTATTAATTTTTATAAAAGTATTAGAAATATATTTCTTTTTTAATCTTTTTTTTAATTTCCTTTTAAACTATTTATTATTAATTTTAATAATATAAGCTATATAAGCTTTAAATTTCTTAAAAAGTTTTATTTATTAATTAATTTTATTCTTAATATTATCTTTTAATTATTAATAGAATTTATTAATTAAAGTTTTATTATTTTAATTAAATTTAATAATATAATATTAAAAATTAAATAAATAAATATTATAAGCTTTAAATTATTTAAGTTTTTTAAGCTTTTATAAGGCTTATTATTATTTATTAATTATATTAAAATAATTAATTAATTTCTTTTTAGATTTTTTAAAATTATTAAATATTTTATTAATTTTAATAGATTACTTTATAATAATATTTTTTTTAAATTCTTTAAAATATAATAATATAATTTAAAGTACTTTTTATTATAATTATACTCACTTAGTAGCTATTATCCACACTAATAATCACAAGCATTATAATTATTAACTTATCTTTTAACCTAATTAACTAATTAATATAATAAGAAGTATAAATCCTTATACAATAACTATATACTATAAGTTATACATTTGATTCCAAGTTCTAACTTACTATTAGAAGAGTAGATCAAGTAGCTTAGACCTTATACTATTAGCTAGTATAATGCTCCTCTATAGACTGTATACAATTATAGCCGTAGCCAGGGTAAGGCAGCTAGCTATTACTAGAGATAATATAAGAGAGATTGTATAATAGGCCCAATTAAGAGTGTAGCATAGAGACCCTATGACCTAAAGAGTGGCTTGAGGGCAAGCCATAGGGGAGAGGAGCATTGTATTATAATCGTGCCCTCTTAGTAGCTGTTATCTGCACTAGTAATTATGAGTATTGTGGTTATTGACTTATCTTTTAGCCTAACTGGCTAATTGATGTAATGGGGAGTGTGGATCCTTATACTTTTCTTTTTAACTTTCTTATAATATATTATATTTTAAGCTATTTTTACTTAAAGATATTTAAATAGAAGGTATAGTAACTCTTTATCTAGATTAACTATTCTTAAAGGGTATTTAAATTATTATTTTATATTAAAGATTCTTTTAATTTAAGAATTTTTTTATAATTCTTTTTAATAATTATAAAATTATTTATTTCTTTAAATTTTTATTTAAATTACTTATTATTAAAATTATTAATAATATTTTAAAGATTATTAATTTTATTATTTTTTTCAACTTATAATTATATTAAAATTAATAATAAAATAATTAATAACTCTTTAAGTATATTAATTATTCTTTTTTAATTACTTTATCTTTCCCTTTATATTATCTCTTTTCTCTTTTTCTAAAGATTCTTTTATTTAATATTTTTATTAATATTTATATTAAAAGGGATTTTAAAGATTTAATTTTAAGTTCTTTAAATAAAAAATATAACTTTAAATATAATTAATATTATTTAATTATTAATATAAATAATTAATTAAAGAAAGGCTTTTAATATATAATATATTAATTAACTCTAATTATATTAAATTAACTAAAGTATAAGATTTATTATTAATAATAGAATTAAATATATATTAATAATTAAATAAGTATAAGTATATTTATAAAAGGTATTATATCTAATAATAATTAAAGATATTTAAAATAACCAAGTTATATTAAAAGCTAATTAAGACTATTTCTTATAATAAATTATAATCTATTTATATACTTCTATATCTAAGGTTCCATTATTACAATAGTCAAATAAAGTTAATTTAACTTTATTTATTATAGTCTTTAGCCAAGTTAAACAGGGCACATTTAACTCTATTCTCATTGGTTAGTTATATGGGTCTAGGGTAGCTTTTGATTGATTGGTTAGGATTCTGCCCAGGGTTACCGCCTTTAGGTGCCCAGGTCATAACACTCTTCCTAGAGTTCCTATTCATACTCTAGACTATTCACAACCTAAGGCTATAGTTCTCATACACTACAACAAGCCCTTATCAATTCAAGAAGAGGCAGGGCTATCCTAACTCTTCCTAAGCTCCAAGTTTTTCTACCTATTATATAATATACCAATCTCCCACAAGATAGGAAATTAAAGAATTATAACAAACTGGATTCATAACTAAGGTAATATATCAATAGATCCCAATAGATCTCTATTCTCTATACAAGACTTTAACTTAATAAACAATAGAACTATTTATTTGCGCTCACTATATAATATTCTTGTAGGCATTCTTGCCCTATAACATCTCACGCTTAGATGCACACTGTTATGACCTGGGCCGGGCCTGCCCGACCTACCCTGGAGGTCATGTGACAAGTACCCACTTTTGGTGCTAGTCAACATTGTTATTTCCTGCTAGGCCTGGGTGAGCGCGATCACTGCAGTCAACACCAAAAGTGATCACCACGATCACTCTCAATGTAACCCAAGAGCCCTCACCTTTGCCCTAACCTGCCCTAATAGAATAGACTATTTAAAACCTCTAGCTATTGCTGCCACCTAGGGCATAACTCAGCTCTCAATATAATTTGGTTACCTTTAATTGATCCTTTGACTAATTGACCTATTATTAGATATAATAATCTTCCTTTGTTGCTCTAACTAATATACCTGATCTTTATCTATTAATACGAACTATTATATGTTAAGAGCTCTTATTTAAAAGGATCACTTACATTAACCCTGAGCAATATTATTATAATATTAGCCCAATTTATATCCTTAGGAACTTCTTGCTCTAAGGGAAAGGAAACTATTACCTTTAAAGCTCCTACTAATAATAAGAGTATAAAAGAGGCTGAGTCTAAGGATAATAGGGATAATAAGCAAATTAAAACTCTTTGAGAGGAGAATAAGAAGCTTTGTAAAGAAATATAATAATTTAATATTAACTCTTAGCTTTGTATTGAAGAAAGTAATTAATACCTTATATATATAGAAAAAATACTTTAAAATTCTCTTAATGTATGAAATGTTTAGGTAAATAACCTATAGCCTGTTATTATAGTAGGATTAAACCTATTAATAAACAAACCTACTATATAGCTACTAATAACTATACCTAAAGCTATACTAATACTTATAAGTTACTATAAGAACCTAAGTAAAATAATTAAGCCCTTAGAGCCCTTTAAGTAAAATAGTTTTACTATAACCTTATAATAGTAGATTATATTGCTAAGATCCTACTTTTAATACTTTCTATAATATCTTATATAAGAAGACCTTAAGGTTTAGTATATAATTAGATAAATAGAAGGTAAGGCACTATATAATATAGAATTATATTTAAACAATTTTATTTATAATCTCCTAGAGTCTTAGAATAAAGAGATTTAAAAGCTATTTGCTAGCTTTGATTACTTTAAAGAGAAAGTTATTAGCTTATATAGGAAGTATAATAAGAAGTAAGATATTATTCTTAAAATCTAAACTCTTACTTAAATTAATTCTTATAGCTCCTATCTCTCTAACTTTTAGTATTATACTATAAAGCTTAGCTAGGATAATAAGGTACTAATTAATAAGTTCTATTATGGTTTAAAGGAGGATATATAAGACAAAATATATAAAAAACTTGATCTATTAATATAACGGGCCGGTCGGTTCCAACTATGTTAAACCAATCAAAGTGTAAGGTTTATTGTTGGCAGTATGGTTAGGTATATATCAATAATTAAGCAAGTACAAGATTATTTACAAGGGGTATTATGTCTAGTAATAGTCAAAGATATTTAAGGTAATTAAGTTATATTAAAAGCTAATTAGTTCCGTTTCTTATAGTCAGTCCTAATTTATCTATATACTTTCTAAGCTAATACATAATTACTAAGGATTATAGTAATTATATAGATAATTAATAGTAATTACAGTGATTATATCCTAATTGCACTAGTAATCACATATTATATAGTAATTATAGTCTAGGGTAGGTAGGTCCTATTCTTTTCTATTAGATTTGATTGCTAATGTTCTAATATAGGTTGTAATATAATGTCTCCCCTCTGTTAGTTCTTGTCCCTAAGATTGTATATATGACCTTAGTGTTATTTTATTAAGGTAGGTTAAACTTAGACTTATAACCATTTTTTCCTAGTGCTAATAGTATATCTAGTAAATCTACTTATTGCTATATTTATCTTGCTAAGGATATTGTTTTATTTGGTTATAATATTATACCTTATTCTTTTTATTCTTCTAAAGGTTTCTATTGCTAGATAGTAGCTTAGTCTTTTTATTGTAAGGAATGTATATATTAGGATTGTTTTTATAATATATTGGGTATAGTAATAGATTTTTATAAGGGATTTTTAATTTTTTATAGTATTATTTGTAATTAATAAGTATAATAGTAATTAAATTAAGTAAGGAGTTTAATTATTTAGATAAGGTAAAGGAGAAGGTTAAGAAGGAAATATTAGCTATTTAGGTAAAGTTAAATAAAATCCTTATTTGTTTAATATATTTGTAAAAGTAGAAATATTTGTTAAAGTCTTGTAGTGAGAAAATGGTTTATTGTGGCTTATTATTTATAGATAATTTGGATAATATAAATTAGATAGAGTTAGAGGTAGTAATTAATGTATAGGCTTTAGGGGCTTTAGATGCTATTGATTAAAATACTATAGATTTTCCTTTTATTTCTTTTAAAGAAATACTTCTAATATTTTTAAGTAATATATAAGGTAAGTAAAAGGTTCTTATATATTTTTACTTTTAGTATATCCTTTTTATTTTACTAAAAAGTATCTATTGCTTTCTCTTTGTTCTAATATTTTTTTTATTATATATTCCTTTTTTATAGGAATTACTTTTAGTTTGATTTTTAGTCCTATATTAATTTTAATTATATCTTCTACTAGTTTTAATAAGGAAATGTGAAAGATTGGATAGATTGATATAGTATTTAGTAATTTAAGTTTATAGTTATTTTCTAAGATTTTCTTAATAATTTTATAGAATCTAATATATTTAAAATCTAGTTTTTTATTTTATTAATTTATAGTAAGGTTTTTTATTATTAGGTAGATTATATCTCTCTTTAAGAAGGATAGTCCCTTTAGCCTTTTGAGATTATAGTGTCTTTTTATTATTAATTTTATAAATTTTAGCTTAGTTTTTAGATTTTTATATAGTTTTTATAATTTATTATCTTTTATTAATACTTTTTTATTAAGAATATCTATTTAAAATAATTAGAAAATATTTAAATTAAAGTTAAAATTAGTAAATATAGAGGTCTTCTTAATTACTAAGTAAACTAAGATATTATATATAAGTATTATAATAAATAACTTTTCTATTTAATTTATTTATTTATAATTAATATAATATTATAAGTATATTTTAATTTTTTAATTTTATTATTTAATTTATTTATTAATTAAAAGTCTAAATATAATAATAAGCTTATAATTTAATTCTATTAATATTATAAGGCTTTACTAAAACTTTAAGGTAAATATAAATCCTTTATTAGTTAGGATTTTATTAGGCAATTTATATATTATTATAATATATTAGTAAAAGATATATATAAGTTTTTTAGCTAAAGTTACTTTTTAATAAGGAATATAATATATTATTTTTATAAAATAATTAATAATAACTAGAATATTATTATAGTAGACTCCTATAATTAGATCTATTAAGAGAGGTAGTTTTATAATAAAGTCTATTATAATTAAATCCTATAATTATTTTACTATTAGTAATAATTATAGTTCTTTATAGGGTTTATATTATAGGGATCTTATTTTTTGATAGAAATTGTATTTCTTTATAAGGTTAGTGATTTTTTATTTTATTTTATTAAAGGAAAATATTTATTTAATTTATTTAAGGGTTTTATAAATTCCTTTATATTTATATAATAGGTACTTGTATATATATTTTAGGAGGTTTTCTTATTTTTCTTTTAATACTTATAATTTATTAATTTTTTTATTATTTAATAGAGTATTATTATATTTCTTAATTTCTTTTAATAAAAGTATTTCTTATTCTATAAGGTAAGTAATAAATTCTAATTAAATATGTTTTTTAAATAGCTTTATATATATAGTAATAATAAGTTTCTTTGCTTTAATAGTTATTTTACTAATTAGGGCTTGTTTTAGGTAGTTATTATTATTATAAATAAGTAATTATTTTATTATTTTTATTTTTTTTATATTATAATTTGAGTAGTAGCTAATTATATTAATATATTTGTTTTTTATTTTTTTAATATAAATAATTTAATAATTAAATTTAAAAAGATATTTAATATATTTAAATTATCTTTTATTAAATTATTATATTATTATAAAATAGGAGATATTTTTATAGTCTATATATACTATAATTTTATAGTTATTTTTTAGAAGATAGTATCTAAATTTCTTAAATATATTAACAATTATAAGGAATTCTTTATTATAAATAGAGTAATTTAATTCTAGTCTATATAGTTTATATAAATAAAATATAATAGGGTGTAAAATATCTTTTTTATTTTGTTATTTTATTTGAGCTTTTAA
This sequence comes from Calonectria hongkongensis, assembly GCA_017140755.1. Classification (NCBI taxonomy): domain Eukaryota; kingdom Fungi; phylum Ascomycota; class Sordariomycetes; order Hypocreales; family Nectriaceae; genus Calonectria; species Calonectria hongkongensis. The sequence continues at coordinate 1,413,934 of JAACJA010000017.1, forward strand.
TATATAATTTAAGGAATTTGTTTTTAATTTAATTAGTTTATTTAGATTAAATATGGCTAGAATAGGTTCTTTGATAATAGTATTGTAAAGGGTTTTAAAGGCTTCTTAAGCTTTTTTATTCTATTTAAATATTTCTTTTTTTTTTATTAAGGCTATAAGTAGTATTACTATTTTACTAAATCCTTTAATAAATTAGTAATAGTAGTTTATAAATCTAAGGAATCCTTAGATTTCTTTTATATTTTTAGGGATCTTTTATTCTTATATTATAATAATTTTCTTAGAATTTATATAAATTTAATTAAAAGTAATAATATACCCTAGAAATTCTACTTTATTAGTATAAAATTTACTTTTCTTAGGTTTAATTAGTAACTTAATATTTTATAAAGCTTTTAAAACTTTATAAATATATTTTATATATTTTTCTTTATTTTTAAAGAAGATTAGAATATTATTTAAATAATATATAATAAAGATATTTAAATATTTATAAAGTATATTATTTATTATATATTAAAATATTATTAATATATTTATAAGTCCAAAAGGTATAATAAGATATTTAAATAATCTAAATTTTATTTAAAAAGTAATTTTTTATTTATATCTTTTTTTAATATATATAAGATTATAAGCTTTTTTAAGATTAAAAGTAGTAAATATTATAGCTTTATATAATCTATCTTTTATTTTATTAATTAAAGGTAATAGGGTTTAATTTTTAATAGTAATATTATTAAATTATTAATAGTTTATAATAAGTTATAGCTTTCTATTTTTCTTAGGTATAAATATAATAGAATATTTAACTTTAGAATTTAAAATATAGATATATTCTTTTTATAGTATATCTTTAATATATTTCTTTAAGATATTAAGTTTAATTTAATTAAGATTATAAATAGAGTAAAATTAGATATTTAATTTATTTTTAAAAATAATTTTATAATCTTATTAATTAAACTTAAATAATTTTATTTTTAATTCTTTTATAAAAAGTTATTTATATATTTTATATTAAAATAATATATTCCTTAATTAATTATTTATTTTTTTTTTTATTTCTTTAAGGCTATTATTAATTTATTAAAATTATATTTTAAATAAAAAAATAATTTATTATCTTTATTATTTTTATCTATTTTTATATTTATATTTTATCCCTTTAAATAATAAGATTACTTTCTTATTTAAATCTTTTACTTAGCTAGGGCTAGAAGGGTAAGATCTCTTGTAATACTAGAAATATTATTAGCTATATTATATTTCTCTAATATTTATACTTAGCCAATATACTAATAGATATTTAGATTATAATAGTATAATTATAAATACCTTAAAATAATTCTATTATTTCTAATATTTATAATATTAAAAGTAATTCCTTAATTCTTTCTTTTAATAAATACTTTAAAATAATTAATTTCTCTTTATATAATTCTATTATTATAATTAAATATTATACCTTTAATATTTATAATATTATAAGATTTTAATTTTATTTATTATAATAACTAAAGTTTATTAATTATTTAAAAATAAATATAATTTCTTTTAATTTTACTATTTACTATAATATTATACTATTTCCTACTAATCCTTATATATATCTTTAGTCTATATTAAGGCTATCCTATAATAATAATATATAAAGCCTTAGTAAGGAGTTCTTTTAATAATTCTATAGATTAATTATCCTACTATTCCTATTATTCTTTTATAAAGGGTATTTTTCTTTTAAAAGTTCTTTAAGATTATACTAATCCTATACCTTTAAAATAGTATATTTATTATATTTAAAGTCTAGATATTAGTCCTATAGGAGGTCCTTATAATTTAAGGAGTTTTCCTTATATTCTATATAAGCTATAGAATTATTAGGTCCTTACTAGCTTATAAATATTTATTTATTATAAAGTCTATCTAGTACTTATCTAATAGGCTTATCTACTAGTTTAATAGGGAAATATTTATTATTTTACTTTTTCTTTAGGTATATAAGGTATATATCTTAATAGTAATAGAACTATATAATCTTAGTATATTATTTATTTAAGGGGTCTAATCTTAGGTTATTTTAGTTTTTAAATTAAATAGGTATAGATTTATTTTTTATAATTACTTTAGGTTTTATTATAAGGTAAATATTAGGTTTTATATTATTATATTCTCTTAATAGTTAATTGAATATAGTGCTTTATTTCTTCTAGTAGTAGTATTCTTTCTTATTATATTTTACTATATCCTACTATTTTAAAATATCTATATTAAGATTAATATTAATATTAAAAATAGTTATAGGGATATTTATTTTGAGGGCTTATTTATAATTATCTAATTATAAGTATAGGATTTTTTCTTATTTTATATTCTAGTATTATTAAATATATTTGTTAATCTTTTATTAGTTTGTAAAGGGTATATTTTAGACTATAGCAAGGGTAATCCCTTTTTATTAAGGTATACTTCCTTCTAGTACTAGGGTCTAATCCTTAGATATTTTATCTTTTCCTATTATAATTAGGGTACTATTTATTATTCCTAAGGTTTTTTATACTTCTAATATAAATTTAAACTTATTCCCTATCTTTAGCTTATTATATTTAAAGCTCTTATATTCTTTCTTACTATAATTATAATAAATAACCTTAAATAGATCTAGTTATTATTATTAGGTAGTTCTAAGTTCTATTGTTACTAAGGCAGTCCTATAGAATATTAAAGTATAATCAATTTTTATAAAAGTATTAGAGATATATTTCTTACTTAATCTCTTTTTTAGTCTTCTTTTAAATTAGTAGTTATTAATTCTAATTGTATATATTATATAAGCTTTGAATTCTTTAGGGAATTTTATTTATTAGCTAATTTTATCTTTAATATTGTTTTTTAATTTTTAATAGAATTTATTAATTAAGGTTTTATTATTCTAATTAAGTTTAATAGTATAATATTAAAAGTTAAATAAATAAGTACTATAAGCTTTAATTTACTTAAGCTTTTTAAATTTTTATAAAACTTATTATTATTTATTAGTTATATTAAAGTAATTAATTAATTCTTTTTTAAAATTCTTAAAGCTATTAAATACTTTATTTATTTTAATAAATTATTCTATAATAATATTTTCTATAAATTCCTTAAAATATAATTATATAATTTAAAGTACTTTTCCTTCTAGCTTTCCTATAGTATATTATACCTTAAGCTATTCTTATTTAAAGGTACTTAGGTAGAAGGTATAGTAGCTCTTTATCTAGGTTAACCATTCTTAAAGGGTAATTGAGCTACTATTCTATATTAGAAATTCCTTTAATTTAAGGATCTCTTTATAATCCTTTTTAATAATTAAAAAATTATTTATTTCTTTAAGATATTACTTATATTAGGTATTTTATTTAAATTACTTATTATTAAGATTATTAATAATATTTTAAAGATTATTAATTTTATTATTCTTTTAACTTATAGCTATATTAAAGTTAATAATAAGATAGTTAATAGCTCTTTAAATATACTAATTATTCTTTTCTAATTATTTAATCTTTCTCTTTAAATTATCTTTCTTTTCTTCTTTTTCTAAGGATTCTTCTATTTTAATATTCCTATTTATATTTATATTAGGGGGGGTCTTAGGGGTTTAGTTCTAAGATCCCTATATAGAGAATATAGCTTTGAATATAGTTAATATTACTTAATTATTAATATAAGTAATTAATTAAATAAGAGCTTTTAATATATAATAGGCTGGTTGGTTCTAACTATATTAAACCAATCAGAGTATAAGATTTATTATTAGTAGTATAATTAGATATATATTAATAATTGAGTAAGTATAAGGTTATTTATAAGGGATATTATATTTAGTAATAGTTAAAGATATTTAAGGTAATTAAGTTATATTAAAAGTTAATCAATTCCATTCCTTACAGTCAGTCTTAATCTATTTATATACTTTCTAAGCTAATATATAATTACCAAGGATTATAGTAATCATATAGATGATTAGTAGTGATTATAGTGATTATGTCCTGATTGCGCTAGTAATCATGCATTATATAGTGATTATAGTCTAGGGTAGGTGGGTTCTATTCTTTTCTGCCAGGTTTAACCGCCAACGTTCTGACATGGGTCGTAACAATTAACCTACTTTAATAATTATATTATACTAACTATCTAGTATAATACTCGCCTACATTAGAGGCATATATAGAAAAAATCTAGGAAAAGAGCTAACTAATTTACTAATACTAATTAATAATAGGACCCCCCTATATCCTATAGAATTACTATAAGACCTATAGAACTAGGGAATACCTAGCAAAAAAAAGATTTCTTATAAATAACCTATTAGAACTATAATATTAAAGGGTATCCCTTTTATAAGTATTTTAAATCTAATATTAATTAGAAATTCAAACCTATGCCTAAGGGACAAAGACAAGTTAATATAATCCAGGTTAATAAAGAACCCTAAATTACAATCTAAATAGTTAAAAGGATTGCTAGTTAGACCCCTATACTAAAAGGTAAGGATTAACTTACTAAGAAAAAGATTCTTACTATAATTACTTAATCTTATAATATAAAAAACAAGTTATACTCTCTATACTAGAGCAATAAGTATAGCAATACCTAAGAGAGATAGCCCCTAAAGCACCACTTAAGAACTCTAGTTTTTATAATAATAAGTAAAACTATAGTTCTTAAATATTACCTTATATCTAGGGCTATTAAGTAAAGGAGCTATTAAAAGAGCTATTTATTAAATCTTTATATATTACTAATAGTATAAAGTTATAAAGGCTTAAAATAAAAGTAAGGATTAAAGGGAATTAGTATATTATTATAGTAGATAGTAAAGCTAAAATAAACTATATTTATCTAAGAGTTATAAATTAACTTTAGCTATTATAAAAGGATAAGGTAAATCCTTATATTATATTAAACTTAGAAGGTATTATATTTAGCTATAATAATAAAATAATAAGCTAAGAAATTAATTATTTTAAGGTCTTTATTAATAAGAGGAACTATAGTATTTCCTTTAATATTATTAATATTAAGATAAATAACTTAATCCTAAAGTACCTATAGTTATACTAATATAACCTATATATTAATTAGTATACTAGCTAGGTATAAATACTCCTTAAGTATAATATAGCTAATAATATAAACAATAATAAGAAAAGATCTTAAACCTCTAGCCCTAACTATATAGAGACTATATATAATAATAGTTTACTATCTAAGGGAATATAATATAAGTATAAGGCTAATTAAAAGAGAATATAATAAAAAGTAATTACTAACCTCTATATACAATTCTAATAACTTAATTAAGATCTTAAGAAAATAAAGAAAAATATTAAAGATAATTAATTAAAAAATATACTACTAAAGTATTATATTTATAAATAGTTATTTATAAAAAAACTTAAAAATAAACTATTAAAGTTTAATTAATAGGATTATAAAATTATATTAAAGAATAGAGTAAGTACTTACTTCTTCCTAATTTATAACCTTAACTAAGTAGAGCTAAATACTTTAAAGGAATATATTAAAGATATACTATAAAAAGAATATATATAAATATTAAGCTTTAAAATTAATTATCTAGTAATATTTATTTTAAAGAAGAATAAAAAACTTTACCTTATTATAAACTACTAATAGCTTAATAATATTACTATTAAAGACTATATACCCTTACTACTTATTAATAAGATAAAGAATAGACTATATAAAATAAAAGTATTTATTATAATTAATCTAAAGGAAGCTTATAATTTAATTAGAATTAAAAAAGGAAATAAATAGAAGATTACCTTTTAAATAAAATTTAAATTATTTAAATATTTAATAATACTTTTTAAACTTACTAATATACTAATATTCTTTTAAAGGATAATTAATTATATATTATAAAAATACTTAAATATCTTTATTATTTATTATTTAAATAATATACTTATCTTCTTAAAGAATAAAGAAGAGTATAAGCAATACATCCACTAGGTTTTAAAAGCCCTATAAGATACCAATTTATTAATTAAACCTAAGAAAAATATATTCCATATTAAAGAAGTAGAATTCTTAGGATATATTATCTTATATAATAAGATCTAGATAGACCTTAAGAAGGTTATTATTATTAAGGACTAGAAGGAACTAGAGAACCTATTAAAAGTATAATCTTTTATTAAATTTACTAACTATTATTATAAGTTTATTAAAGACTTTAGATAAATAGTAATACTTTTAATCTCCCTTTTAAAAAAAGAAATACTATTTATTTAAGAATTAAAAGTATAAGAAACATTTAATCAATTAAAAAATACTATTATAATAAAATTAATACTTATAATATTTAACCCTAATCAACCTATCAAATTAGAAACAAACTCCTCTAACTTTACTATTAAAGCCCAAATCAAATAAAGAGATAAATAAAGAAAATTATATCCTATTATATTCTACTTATATAAACTATAAAAAGTAAAACTTAATTACCCTATTTATAACAAGGAATTCCTAGCTATTATTAATACTTTTAAGGCATTTTAATAATACCTCTTAAGAAATTAGTATAAGATTATTATATTTACTAATTATAAGAATATCTTATATTTTACAATTACTTAAAAGCTTAATAGATAATAATTATAATATACTAAATACCTATTCAAATTTAACTATCAGATTGTACATATTAAAAGCACTAAGAATACTCAAGCTAATACAATTAGCCAATACATTAACTATTAGAAAGAAAAGAGAGTAACTATAAAAAAGCTATTATAGTATATACCTAAAAAAGACCTCAAATAGGCCCCAATTAGTAAAATAATAATTAAAATTAAAAAGATTATTACTACTATTTAGAGAGGGCAATAGCATAAAGTATATACTACCCTTAGATATTAGCCACTATATAAAGCAGCCTTAAGGACTTGCAATTAGAAAGCTTTAAAGCAATTACAATCCCCTAAAGCTACTATATATAATTTAATAATAATAAAGGCAAGCTTAAGCTAATTATAATCCCTTAAAGCTGCCCTCTAGCCTAATAGTACCCAGGGAAAAACTCCTAGAAATACATATACAATAGAACAAGGCAATCTACTATTATAAAAAATTAAAAAGTATAATAAGTTACTTTTAAAAGATAAATAGACTATATGCTTATAGATTCTTAATAAACTATAAAATGATTTAATTAAAGAGATTTATAAGTACTCTTTAAATAGTTATAAAGAAATTAATAAAACCCTTAAGTAAGTTAAATAGATATTTTTCTTTAATTATATAAAGAAAAAGGTAAAAGCTATTATTAAATAATACTTACTTTATTAATAGATAAAGTTATTATAATATAAATTATATAGTAAATTATAATCTATTTTAATTACTATAAGACTATAGGAGTTAGTTAATATAGACTTTATTATTAATTTACTATTATTTATAGATCTTACTACTAGTAAATATTATAATACTATTTTTATTATTATTAATTGTTTTATAAAATTTACTTATTATATTCTTTATAAAAAGGCTATAAGTAAAGAATAATTTATATATCTTTTCTTTTAATATATAATTATAATATATAAACTACTAATTAAGATTATCTCTAACCATAAATAGCTATTTATATTTAAATTTTAATAAGAATTAATAGCTTTTATAGGTCTATAATATAAGCTTATTATTACCTTTTAATTCTAGATTAATAGATAAATTAAAAGACAAAACTAGAAAATTAAGTATTATTTACAATATTATATTAACTATAAGTAGATAGATTAAATAAAAAAGCTCCCAATTACTTAGCTTACCCTTAATATATCTTATTAATCAAATATTAAGACTATACTTACATTTACTAACTTCAGATTTATACCTAATATATTCTAATCTAAATTAGAAGGACTATTAGATATAAAGGTATTACTAAAATCTAAATAAATATAATAATTATATTCTAAGATAAAGATAAAACTTAAATTTATTTACATATAAATAAAAAAGTATTATAATCTTAAATAAATAAAAAGACTATTCTTTAAAAAGGGAGATATAATCCTCCTAGCCACTAAAAACATTATTATAAAACAATAAAATAAAAAACTTAATCTTAAGTATTTAAAGCTATACCCTATTAAAAAGAAAATCTTAAAAAATAACTATAAGCTTAACCTACTAAAGGATATTAAGATTTATCTAATCTTTTATATTTCCTTATTTAAATTAATTACTAATACTATTATAGTAAATATAAAATTATATATTAAATTAATAATTAAACTATAAAAAAAATATACTATTAAGAAGATCCTAGAAAAAGGCACTATTAACAAAGAAGTACATTATCATATAAAATAAACTAACTATAATAAAAAAACCTAAGAACTACTACAAAACCTTACATACTACTTAAAAAAACTAGATAAATTCCTTCAAAGAAAACAACAGCAAAACTTATAAATGCAAAACTAGAGTTAGTAAGAATAGCCTCCCTACCCACTACTAAAGCCTATTCTTCATTCTCTAACTCAACCAACACCCAATCAATAAGGCTAATCCCTTTTACCTTTAATAAATACTTCTATTTATATAATCTTATAAGATATACTAAAGCCTCATTTACCTTTACTTAAGCAACAAGCAGCTCTTCCTCTGCCTCTTCTTTAATACAATCCAATTTATTAATATTATTATTATAATAATCCACTATAAAAATTATTAAACCTAAAAAATCACATTCTAACAAGGAGAATATTACCTACAAGCTACATCAAAAACATAAGTACTATCACAAGCACAAATAGCTTTAATATACTTACTACACTTAGTAGAACTTGGTATATATATAATATACTATAAACCCTTAAAGAAATATCAAGTGCAAGGCATAATATAGCTACTATATTGGATAATTTTCCTTACTAAAGCAAGCTAATAATAAGAGGAATTACTAGACATAATATTAATATGCAAAAAGGAAGGAAATAGGAGCACCCTAGACACTTACACCTAGTACATAGATCCACTAGCCTTAGGGATAAGACCTTTGAAGAGAAGACATTGTATTATGACCTAGGCCAGGCCTGCCCGACCTACCCTAGAGATCATATAACAAGTACCTACTTTTGGTGCTAGTTAATATTATTATTTCCTACTAGGCCTAGGTAAGCGCGATCATTACAATCAACACCAAAAGTAATCACCGCAATCACTCTCAATATGACCCAAGAGCCCTCACCTTTGCCCTAACCTGCCCTAATAGAATAGACTATTTAAAACCTCTAGCTGTTGCTGCCACCTAGGGCACAACTCAGCTCTCAATACAACTTGGTTACCTTCAATTGATCCTTTGACTAATTGACTTATTACCAGACGTAATAATCTTCCTTTGTTGCTCTAACTGACGTGCCTGATCTTTATCTGTTAACACGAACCGTTACACACACTACGCGTGCATCTTGATTGGTTCCCTGCACCCACAGTCTTACATATATAAGCACGCCTAATTCTAACTAGTAATATAAACTATTACACTTCACCTATATAATTAATCTAATCTTTCAAGTATATCCGAATAAATTCATTTATACTTTCAAAACTATCAATTCCAATATTTTTCATATACAATGAACTACTGTCTCCAGATTTAGCAACCCTTATTATTGCCATATTTAATCGCCATAATTCTAAGGCATATTTAAGAAAACCTGGCAATACTTCCTGAATTTCACTTTGTCTCGCATTAGACATATCCCAAAAATCCTTCCATCTCTTACATGCGTGGAAAAGCGTGCAAGAGGCCTTAGGCAGTAAACAGTTGGCCCTGGCTAGGGCTACCTGATAACTCAGAGCTATTGATGAAAGGTTAGGCAATGTTCTTGCAAGGTTGACTGATAACTCACCAATTATCAAAATAAACAAAACCTCGGGTTTGATATCTTTAAATAGATCACTCTCATACCCCAGCCACTGATTCTGAAGAAGAAGCAACATGTTCCTTTGCAATGATGGAGGTGGAGGCATAAAGCTTCCAGATTTCAGTATTTGTTCAAACTTCTGCGGTGTTTGTGCTTCGAAAAGCTTTCTTTCGCAAGGCATATCTCCGGTCATTTCAGAAATACTCAAATAGGGATGGGTGTTTAGCCACATCATCATGAACGTATTGATAATTTGTGTCCAGTGTACTATTCTTTAGTTGCCATCAATACAAGTTCCTCGATATGCTATAGATGCTTACCTAATTCTCATTTCTTGTTGAAGGAATTGGTTCCAACTAGAAGCTGAATATCTAGATATACCTGGCGTATGCTTGGCGTTCAGCACCCCAGAACATCGAATAGCAGTGTTAAGTTGAGGAAGGCGTTCCGTTCTGATCCGGAAGCGAATTGTGTCATTATTTTTGGTGACCTGAGCAACCAAAATACAGAAAGCTGCTTGAAGCATTTCCAAGTGAAGAGCTGATATATTAGCGCCATTCCTTGATGCTAGAATTTCCTTCATCAGCGCGTGTGTGAAAATAAACTCTTCTGCAACGTGATGGAATTCATAGGTTGATAGTGCATCATCGCTCGGAGGCGAAACAAGTGCCCCGGCAAGGAAGACTGCCAGAAGTAGAGGATGCGATATGTTCTCAGTCTTATTTCGAAATGTTGCAGGGTGCAGGATCGGTTGATAAGGGTAAAAGTATTGAAAATAAAGTGAGATAAAGTAGTTGAAATTTGGCACTGTAAAAATGTTGATTGCAAGCTGAACATTGAAGTCTAATTCAGTCGCCTTTCCGGTGGCGACCATGATAGAATGTGTTTGTGTTAAATGAGTTACCAGCTCTCTCATTCGAGTAACGAGTATGGTTGAAGGTGCAGCAGCATTATTCGCTTCTATGCTGGTCTCGTTTTCTGATAACTGTATAATTTCTGAGCCATATGTGACCATGGAACTTCCATGGATAAACGTGCACGCTTCAGTATCTCTTACTAGCGACTGCGAGCCTTCCGCTCTATTAAAGGGCATTGGTATGAACATGTCAAATACTCCAGCTTCAGTCAAATTGTCTGAATACCAGTATTGGTCCCGCGAAATAACATCCGATGTTCCGGATCTAGAAGGATCAGTGAGACGAAGAAGCAAGGGAACCTTTGACGACGTCCCATCATCCGTTAGCTGGCCCAAATGGATATGCTCGCTTTGGGAATAAAGGCATTGAAGGTCTTGAGAACGACATTGAGTGCAAGGCTTCTGAAGATCACACCTGAGCCGTTTTTGGTAACATCTTTCGCAAGAACGACGTTTTCGGCCGGGTTTAAGAGTTGGCAAAATAAGCTGATCCTTATTTTCAAGGCACCTTCTAATGTGTTGACGGGCCACATCGCTTGTTAGAACTTCGTTAGCACTTGGCTATCGAAAGATTTCATTGATACCCTTACCTTCTTGTAAATAATTTAGCACAAAATGGACAACTTGTAGCTACATCTCTAGTATCTATCTAGTATTAGCACAATTGCATGGTTATTATTGGGGGAGGAATCTACGTGATCTCTGGTGACGACGCAAATGACTACTACTCGAGTAGCTTTTGTCACATGTGCCACACTTTAGTCGAGCTGCATTTACCTGGCCAGGCCGATTTGCCATGTTCGAAGATCAATCAGACAAATCGCAATGAGCGCTCTCAACTTTCCGTATTTTTCCTTATACACAGCCGGCTTGTGTTGGGTGTTGTCTAGATATTGTCAGCCTCCTGTGCAGATGGGCTTTTCCCATACGTAATGGGCTTTCCCCAGTAGTAATAGCCCTTTCCAGACCTGGGCTTTCTCCAGATGTGGGCTTTTTTCAGACGTAATGGGCTTTTCCCAGTTGCAATGGGCTTTTTCAGACCTGGGTTTTCTCCAGATGTGGGCTTTTTCTAGGTGTGGGCTTTTCCCAGAAGTGGGTCTTATTAAGCAAATGGAGTGGGCTTTTCCCGGCCTGCCGCTGGGGTGTCCGGCTAAGCCTGCAAGCAGGGATGGGCCCTTCTTCTTGGTGCGACCCCCTTGAACACTTTGCATCATCGATTTAGGCCTAGTTGCGACGATGGTCTCGACACAGCTGTGCCGCACTGACAATGCATCATCGTATTCTACCGTGGTCTCAATTTCAACAGCTAATTGCAAAATTTATCGGATCGACTAGCGATCCGAGCCAGGCGAATGACTTTAGGCCTAGTCTTAGCCAAGGTCATGCATCTCTTTGAGCAAGTGAAACGTGGCCCGACTAGGTTAAGAAGTGTTTGGATGATGCTAAAAAGCACATTTGTATTAATGGCCCATCCCAAGTCACCACGTGACCTTTTCTGACTCTTTGTTGGAAAGGGCGTTTTTTTGGATGACTACTTAATTCTAATTATATTTTCTTAGCTGTCTCATCCAAAGTTCCATCATCTACAGCTACAGTGGGTGTTGGCGGGATCGCTGGGGCTGCTGGAATTTCTGCATCATTACATCGCTTTCTGACAGAGAAGACACTTGTGACGTGCAAGACCACCCACCATGAAAATAGTACTGGTAAAGCGATTTTGAGCGGGTTTGCACATCCAGACCATGCATAGATTAACAGGGAGTAGAGGTGATGTGCTGGCATGGCCCAGCCGATTCGGTAGAAGCCCGGCTGGAGCTCAAGTGGGAAAATTGTGCTGGCAACGTTCATGATGATCCAGCTGAGAAGGAAGTAAGGCATGTACATCATGTGGACGTATGTTCCGGTGACAGATTCGAGTAGTTGCCATTGGACATCCATGTAGAGTACGTATACCAGGAACATTTTCCCAAAGGTACCACCATCAATCGCCCATTCTTCCTTAAAAGCCCAAATGTACCCAATAACCACAATGCTGATGAGGATAGAATACAGCTTTCCAGCAGCAAAGCGAAATAGATATATGTCAGCGACCCGTACGCTTCGCAGAAACCCACTCATCAGCCCGCCCATGTTCAAGCCCAGACAAAAGAAGAACTGTGCTAGAGTTGGAATAACAATGTTCACCGTGTTGTATAACGCGCGGGATGTTTGAGTCGTGGGTTGGATCAGGTCTGGGAGGAAACTGACCGGGCTGATCAAAGCTTCTGCCGCATTTGGGTCGCTGATTTGGAAGTTGCTCGCATTTTGTAACACAGAGCGCAAGATTTCCTCGCGAGCCGCAGTGTGTATTTGACTCAGGCTGTTTAACAGGACAGAGTCCGCTATCGTGGGATAACGAGCCTGGTTGTAGATGTATGTGACACCGCTGGTCAAGACCGCACCACCAGAAGTGCCGTTCAGAGCAGCCTCCAGGCTGGTTGAAGATGCCCCATTTACCACTATGGCTGCCCAATGATCCTTCCTACACACTGAATCTCTTGCTGCCTTGCTGTCGTCAATGCCAACGGCATCTACGAACTCCATAGTAGGGAAGTTCGCGGATTGGAGACTAACTGCGGCTTGTCTGACAGCTTCTCCCACGATTCCGGTGTCTTGATTTTCGATAAGTATTGTGAGGTGGTGAAGCCGACTCGGTTGTTTGAAAGACGTGCCAAAAAGATAGCACATCAGAGCCAATAACAAAAGGAGCAGTTGAACTAAATTTTGGAACGCGGGCAGCACTGTGGCCTTCCATCGAAGCGGCCACTGTCGCATCGCTACCCGCGATGGATTTTCTTTAAACGCCATGATACGGTTGAGGATTATGATGATAGCCACGTTCCGGCTAGAATGAGAGTTCTGTTTGTAGGCGGTTGACTTAGATACTTGGTACATTGAGAATTGGACAGAAGATTCATCTTTCTTTATAGGCGATTCAAGCAAGGCCTGAAAGCGGGTCTATCAATTTCGTATGTCAAAGGTCTCAGTACGCCGACAAACTCCCAGAATTAGGCAACTCGTATAGCTTCGCAGTCATCCTCGTGCGGTTTTATTAAACCCGAAGGGCGAAGGGAAGGGCGAGGCCGGGTACAAAGGGCAACCCGTTAGCTTAGGTTTGATTGACCGACCCTCACGGATGCCCCTGTTGGAGGATCTGCATTTCCCATTCTGCCTGATATCTCGGGCTTAATATTTATAATTCTTGTAATTACCGGTGTACGTAATAGTAAATGTAAACAGGTTTTTACGTAATAATGTTAGGTTAGGGGTCTAGTATAGGGTTAGATGTACGTATTGCGTCGTGTGGGTGAAAAAGATGAAGGGTAAGCGGTAGGTCAATGTGTAAGGTAGCGGAACATCTTGCAACTTCCCTTCAAACCTGATCCACTTGGTATCAGGGTTGCTACTAGCTCTAGTCGATGCAATAGCTGTTGGAAGGTCGGTTGGGCTACTACTGCACACTATGTCATTTTTGCGGCTTTACGTTCCGCAGTTCCCGTTCCGTCATCGCTTTTTGCTCTGATCGTCAGTTTTTTGACAATGGAGGAAGTACATGATAGCGAATCAAAATGAGTTTCAGATAAGCAATAATCGGCTGAAATGGAAAATCGTGGTGCATTTATAAAATAATAGGCAGACGTGAAATACACACTACATGTGATTATAATCCGTGTCCTAATTTATCCCGATTCTCGCTTTATTGAACGAGAGTCTCGCGTCGAATCAGTCTATACACGCTCAGTGGTACTATAAACAAAAGTAAATATTGTTATGACTTATACTCACACTCGAGCAGTCAAACTTGACAGAATAAATTTAGCTATTCTACAGTATTATCACTGCTGTAAGGGTGATCACTAACACGATCATCTAGAAAAGAACTTGATCAACTACATAGACTAATAGTATATGGATGGGTTAAATTGCACCATATAAAATGGTCTTGACCAAAGTAGAACTAAGCAGGGTCAAAGTTAGAGGCGATGAAGATAAGTCACAATAAACACAGCAGTGGGTCTAAGCCTTTAGCTTCTCCATAATACCGGAGTTCTCGCCTCTCGGACTTTAAACAAAATGCCGGGTCTATGCTTTTTATCATGATGTCAACGTAGAGTCTGCGCTAAAGCGACGCTTTATAAGTCTATTAAAATTTAAATCCACTTTGTGGGTTTTTTTATTGTTAATTCCTATTGGATTAATTACTAATATCTCTGAATAATCTAAGTAGTGATATCGGCGAAGTTGAGAGTAATTAACAATGGGATAGCGACTTTGATTTCCACTTTCTTTTACGCCTTGACCAATCTCAATGTCATACTGTGAAGTTCAGGTTTTCTTTTATCCACTAACCCTTACTAAAGAGGCACCTTTAGGTTACACTGCATTCGGGAGAATTCGCGCCTCGGAAAGCCTCTTATTCCGTCGGACCGTTGTGAACAAACCGATCCTCCGCCTTACATGGGCATAAAAGAAACAGAAATCACTTCACCTCAAAGAATTTTTTTTTCAGGCAGTCTTTAACCACCCATCATTGCACACTCTGTTCTTACAAACGATTTACCTCCTTCATCTCGCTATGGAATCCCCACGCTCCAGCTATCAACAGCAAGCTCCACATGCTCAGCCAAAAAGCATGATGACTGGAAAGTTTCTGTTGAAGGGTGGTTACATCGCAACTTTGGACGACTCTCTTGGAGATTTCCCGGTGGGTGCTATTCTTGTTGAAGATGGCATCATAAAAGCTGTCGGGAATATCGAAGATGTCTATGCTCCTGAAGACGCCGAAATCATCGATTGCACCGACGGAACAGTGATCCCTGGCATGGTTGATACCCATCGACATATCTCTATGTCGTTGACCCGCGGAATAGGCGTCGACCAATCTTTGTTTCATTTCCTGGCAAATACGTACATGAGGTGGCTCCCATCCACAGGCGTGGAAGAGATGTATGTATCTGCTCTGGCTGGTGGTCTCGAGGCCCTCAACTGTGGGGTTACGACGGTTTTAGATGCTTGCGAGACTTTTCATTCGCCCGCTCATGCAGAGGCCGAACTACAGGGCTTAAAGGATTCGGGACTGCGGGCTTTCTTCTGTTTTTCAATGAGCGACCATCATTATGGCGACAGTCCCGCTGGGAAGCCTGGCTGGGAAGCTCGGTTTGATCATGTTAAGGAGCTTCGGGCGAAAAATCCATCAAAAGAAGCGCTGGTTCAGGTTGGGATGGCAATAAGTCAGCCAGGCACAGTACCCTTTGAGTTTAACAAGGCAGAACTCGAATGGGCCAAGACTGAAGGGGCTCTTAACTGCTCTCATTCTTGTGGCATTCCAACCACGCGAATAATCAACGCTATCGGAGAAATGCATGACCATGGCTTGATGTTGCCCGGTCACGTATACATCCACTGCACGGCTCTGTCTGATAGAGAGGCAAATCTCATAGCAAAAACGGGCGGCAAAGTATCTATTGCGACAGAGACAGAGATGCAAATGGGCATGGGAATCCCACCGGTGCGGTTCTGCGATGAGCACGGTATCAAGCCCACACTCAGTATCGACACCTCTTCTGCTGCAGCCCCAGATTTGCTCGGACAAATGCGACTTGCACTACAAATGCAACGATGTATGGACCATGATGCTGTCCATAAACAGCGCAAGTTTCCAGACCGCCTTGAATACACCGTCCGTGATGCTCTGATTTGGGGTACCCGCAACGGTGCAGATGCAGTCGGTCTTGGCGACAAAATTGGTACACTTACGCCGGGCAAGCGTGCTGATATTGTGGTGATTACCTCAAAGCGCGCAGTAACGCCTACGGCTAATCCTCTTGGCACCGCCGTATTACACTCGTCGCCAGCTGAGGTTGACTTGGTCATGGTGGACGGGCAGATCAGGAAACGCGACGGCCAGTTGGTTGGCCACGATATGGAGGCTCTCCGCTCTAGGGCAAAGCAAGGGTTGAGGAACATTCTTGAGGCAGTTGAAAAATCGAGGCCGGAAATAAAGCTTGAAGAAGTCAGGGAGTATATCTATGCCGCCGAACGCGGGACTCGTGTCTACTTGGGCAGCGCATATCATGAAAACGGCCAGACTGCGGACTGGATGAGACAGCCAGAAAATGCATAGTTAGAATATCTATAGTAA
The DNA here is from genome assembly GCA_017140755.1 of Calonectria hongkongensis. Lineage (NCBI taxonomy): Eukaryota > Fungi > Ascomycota > Sordariomycetes > Hypocreales > Nectriaceae > Calonectria > Calonectria hongkongensis. The sequence continues at coordinate 1,430,987 of JAACJA010000017.1, forward strand.
TTAAGCTATTTTATTCTCTACTCGTATCTTTTCTTTTCTGCATAAAATTAATTATCAGCTAATATAAGAGCACAATTATAATAGCAGGCATAAAACGGTTTCCTGAATTAATAAACATTATTTATCGCTATACAACAGGAAGGTCTTAACAAATAGGATTCTCGTATGAAATGTACCTGACATCTATTACAATCGTCGGCTAGTAGGCGATAATTAAGTTTGTATGGGTAAAAAAAATACACTAGCAGAGCATAGGGTAGGTAATAATTAATTTTTGGGTAAGTAATAATTAGTAATTTCTAATCTTATAAAACTTTAATAAGTTTAAAAATTTAAAAGTTATAAATTATAAATAATATAATATTGTCACAGGCTGATGCCTAGTAAGGGGTTACGGCTGTGCCATACCCGAAGCTACTAGTGAAATGGGTGAAACCCGGAATACAGCTCTTCCGCAATACTGTCATTTCCTATAGAACTAGAATCTGATTATATAGCTAGTATAGCAGCCCTTCAGGCTGCTCTCTTCCTTCCTTTCTCTCTAGTCTTAGATAGACCAATTTAGAGCACCCTTTAGGTTGAATAAACCCAAGACCAGCCCTTTATATATCTAAGACTTAACCAACTTGACGCAAACTATAGTATAGTAATTCGCGGGTATAATAACGGATCAAGGATCTAGTAGCATAGCATTAGATGAGGCAACCTAATAGTAGCTAGTGCAGCTTATACAGCAGGGATTGAGTGTAGCCTATCCATAATGGCCTTATAATTCTACCTAGACTTGAATGCTTTTTACTATGGACGTGCACGTGATGCGTAAATTACAGGGGTCAAACCAGGGGGTAGAATTGGATGGGTAGACTTAAATAGCTTCCCATATATAAAAAAAGGCAAAAAAAAGATATATGATTATATAAAGTAAAAAGTAAATACTAATGCGTTTTTAGGGCATTTTACTATTAATAATAATTACAATTTTATATTATTTTATATATTTAAATATTTAATATAGTGCGCTATATAAGTAATAATTAGAGTTAGGATTGGTAAGAAAGTAGATTGACCCTATTATATTTACTTTTTATATTATTAATTAAACAAGTGTTAATGCATTAAAGATAAATAATGAATTTTATCCAATTTTATTATATATAAGAATCTTATATCTTTATTCTTTTAGTTTTTTTTCTTTTTTATTTAAATAAAATATATATAAATATTAAATATAGAGCCAATAATCGAGCTATTTATATTTCTTCTACTTTACCAAGTGATAGTATGTAAGAAATGTAGATTTGCTTTTGTTATAAATAAAATTACTGTATATCTTACACACAATAAAAACCATTACTATAAGTTTACTATTTAATAAGTGCAAGATATTACTTATCATATATAACAAAACCCCAGGGTTATTCAAACACAAGCCAAGCTTAAGGACTTCCAATTCCCACCACCTTATCATACTACTATCCTATTTCTAAAGGATCCAATTAAAAATAGACTAAAATGTAAACAATATAATAAGATTTATTGTCAAACACAAGCAATGCAAAACTACTATAAAGAGCATAATTAGATTAATCCCTAATACTTAGGTAGGAATGTAGTAGATTATAATACCGAAATTCCCAAACTATTATATATTACTAGAGTTTGTTGCTAATGTTTCTTCAAGAATCGGCAGGCTAGCAAGTGGTTTGAAGTTAAAGGTACCCGACAAGACCTAGAGCCAATTACTGCATTGATTACCGGAATAGATGGTAGTATTAAGGACCACATCCGCTATGCTGCTATATATAGCTTGCTTAGGGTTATGTAATAATAGGAACAACTGGTTCGAGAGGCAGATATTAAATTAGAACCGAACCTTTGGGTATGGAGGGTAGGATGTGTGCCCTATCTAGCTGGTTTAGATTGGTGTTAATTGATTAAGATTGTTTAATTACTAAAAGAAAATGAAGTATTATTATAATGTATATGTAAGAGTATTTGTAGAGTAGTTTGGATTGTGCAATTCATATTTAAGGCTAGTATAGTAGGCCGAGCTATATTATTTAAGGTTAAGAGAAAGTAGGCATTATCTAAGCTATACAAGCTATTTAATAGCTAGCTAAAAGAAGATTTATTTGAGAAGTATCTTTAAGTACTTGAGCAAGTAATATATTATCTATATTGTACTAAAGAATATTGGGAGGTAGATGAATGTCCTATATACAGACTTATTGCCAAATAGGAAGCAATATATAATATGCTTATTAGAAAACTTAAGAATATAAATACTATTATCTAAGAAGATCAATATAAAATAATTAATTGGCTTATACTTAAACTATATATAGAATTATTTGATTATCTGCTGAAGGAGTTAGAATATGATAGTATTATTATTAGTATATTGTTATGACCCATGTTAGAACATTAGCGGTTAAACCCGGTAGAAAGAATAAGACCCACCTACCCTAGACTATGATCACTACAGATACATAATCACTAGCACAATCAGAATGTAATTACTATAATTATTACTGTGATTACCTATATAATTACCTTAATTCTTAGTAATTATATATTAGCTTAGAAAGTATATAAATAGATTAGGGCTAATTATAAGGAATGGAATTGATTAGCTTTTAATATAATTTAATTACCTTAAATATCTTTAACTATTATTAGATATAATACCCCTTATAAATACTCTTATACTTGTTTAATTATTGATATATGCTTGACTATATTACTAATAATAAACCTTATACTCTAATTGGTTTAATATAATTAGAACCGACTAGCTTATTATATATTAAAAGCTCTTATTTAATTAATTACTTATATTAATAATTAAGTAATATTAATTATATTTAAAGCTATATTCTTTATCTAGGGATCTTAGAATTAAATTCTTAAGACTCCTCCTAATATAAATATAGATAGAAATATTAAAATAGAAGAATTCTTAGAAGAAGAAAAAGAGAAAGATAATTTAAAGAGAAAGATTAAATAGTTAAAAAAAGATAATTAGTATATTTAAAGAGCTATTAATTATTTTATTATTAACTTTAATATAATTATAGGCTAGAAGAATAATAAAATTAGTAATCTTTAAAATATTATTAATAATCTTAATAATAAGTAATTTAAATAAAATACCTAATATAAGTAATACCTTAAAGAAATAAATAACTTTTTAATTATAAAAAAAGATTATAGAGAAATCTTTAAATTAAAGGAACCCTTAATATAGAATAGTAGCTTGATTATTCTTTAAGAATAATTAACCTAAATAAAGAGCTACTATATCTTCTACTTAAGTACCTTTAAGTAAGAATAACTTAAGGTATAATATACTATAGGAAAATTGGAAGGAAAAGTATTTTAAATTATATAATTATATTTTAAGGAATTTATAGAAAATATTATTATAAAATAATCTATTAAGATTAATAAAATATTTAATAGCTTTAAAAGTTTTAAAAAAGAATTAATTAATTACTTTAGTATAGCTAATAAATAATAATAAGCCTTATAAAAACTTAGGGAGCTTAAGTAAATTAAAGCCTATAGTACTTACTTATTTAACTTTTAATACTATATTATTAAACTTAATTAGAATAATAAAATCTTAATTAATAAATTCTATTAAGAATTAAAGGATAATATTAAAGATAAGATTAGCTAATAAATAGAAATTCTTAAAGAATTTAAAGCTTATATAGTATATATAATTAGAATTAATAACTATTAATTTGAAAGGAGATTAGAGAAGAGACTAAATAAGAAATATATCCCTAATACTTTTATAAAAATTAATAATACTTTAATATCTTATTGTAATAGGCTGGTCAGTTCTAACTATATTAAACTAATCAAAGTGTAGGGTTTATTGTTAGTAGTATAGTCAGGTATGTATTGGTAATTAAGCAAGTATAAGGGTATTTATAAGGGGTGTTATATTTAGTAATAGTTAAAGATATTTAAGGTAATTAAGTTATATTAAAAGCTAATTAGTTTCATTTCTTATAGTTAGCCTTAATCTATTTATATATTTTCTAAGCTAATGTATAATTATTAAGAATTAAGGTAATTATATGGGTAATTATAATAGTAATTATAGTGATTATATTCTAATTATATTAGTAATTATATATATATAGTAATTATAATTTAGAGTAGGTAGGTCTTATTCTTTTTGTTAGATTTAATTGCTAATATTCTAATATAGGTTATAATATAATATCTTTCTTTATTAGTTTTTATTTCTAAGACTATATATATAATCTTAGTATTATTTTTATTAAAATAGATTAAACTTAGACTTATAATTATCTTTTTCTAATATTAATAATATATCTAGTAAATCTACTTATTATTATATTTATTTTATTAAGAATATTATTTTATTTAATTATAATATTATATTTTACTCTTTTTGTTTCTTTAAAGGTTTTTATTATTAGATAGTAGCTTAGTTTTCTTATTATAGGGAATGTATATATTAAGATTATTCTTATAATATATTAGATATAGTAATAAATTCTTATAAAGGATTTTTGATTTTTATAATATTATTTATAATTAATAAATATAATAGTAATTAAATTAAGTAAGGAGTTTAATTATTTGGATAAAGTAAAGAAGAAGGCTAAGAAGAAAATATTAGCTATTTAAGTAAAGCTTAATAAAGTTCTTATTTATTTAATATATTTATAAAAGTAGAAATATTTATTAAAGTCTTATAATAAGAAAATAATTTATTATAGCTTATTATTTATAGATAATTTAGATAATATAGATTAGGTAGAATTAGAGGTAGTAATTAATATATAGGCTTTAAAGGCTTTAAATACTATTAATTGGAATATTATAGATTTTTCTTTTACTTCTTTTAGAGAAATACTTTTAGTATTTTTAAATAATATATAAGGTATATAGGAGGTTTTTATATATTTTTGCTTTTAATATATTCTTTTTATTTTATTAAAAAGTATTTATTGCTTTTTCTTTATTTTAGTATTTTTTTATTATATATTCCTTTTTTATAGAAATTACTTTTAATTTAATTTTTAATCTTATATTAACTTTAATTATACCTTTTATTAATTTAAGTAAGGAAATATAAAAGATTAAATAGATTAATATAGTGTCTAGTAGTTTGAGTTTATAATTATTTTTTGAGATTTTTTTAATAATTTTATAAGATTTAATATATTTAAAGTTTAATTTTTTGTTTTATTAATTTATAGTAAGATTTTTTATTATTAGGTAAATTATATTTTCCTTTAAAAAGAATAATCTTTTTAGCCTTTTAAGATTATAGTATCTTTTTATTACTAGTCTTGCAAATTCTAGCTTAATTTTTAGATTTTTATATAGTTTTTATAGTTTATTATCTTTTATTAGTGCTTTTTTATTAAGAATATTTATTTAAAGTAGTTAGAAAATATTTAAATTAAAGTTAAAATTGGTAAATATAGAGGTCTTTTTAATTATTAAGTAAATTAAGGTATTATATATAAGTATTATAATAGGTAACTTTTTTATCTAATTTATTTGTTTATAGTTAATATAATATTATAGGTATACTTTAATTTTTTAATTTTATTATTTAATTTATTTATTAATTAAAGATCTAAATATAATAATAAGCTTATAATTTAACTTTATTAATACTATAAGACTTTATTAAAACTTTAAGGTAAATATAAATTCTTTATTTATTAGGATTTTATTAGATAATTTGTATATTACTATAATATATTAGTAAAAGATATATATAAGTTTCTTAGTTAAAGTTGCTTTTTAATAGAAAATGTAGTATACTATTTTTATAAAATAATTAATAATAACTAGGATATTATTATAGTAGACTCCTATAGCTAGGTCTATTGAGAGAGGTAATTTTATAATAAAGTCTATTATAATTAAATCCTATAATTATTTTGCTATTAGTAATAATTATAGTTCTTTATAGGGTTTATATTGTAGGGATCTTATTTTTTGATAGAGATTATATTTTTTTATAAGATTAGTAATTTTTTATTTTATTTTATTAAAGGAAAATATTTATTTAATTTATTTAAGGATTTTATAGATTTCTTTATATTTATATAGTAGGTACTTGTATATATATTTTAGGAGGTTTTCTTATTTCTCTTTTAGTATTTGTAGTTTATTAGTTTTTTTATTATTTAATAGGGTATTATTATATTCCTTGATTTCTTTTAATAAGGGTATTTTTTATTTTATAAGGTAGGTAATAAATTTTAATTAGATATGTTTTTTAAATAGTTTTATATATATAATAATAATAAGTTTTTTTGCTTTAATAATTATTTTATTAATTGGGGTTTGTTTTAAGTGGTTATTATTATTATAAATAAGTAATTGTTTTATTATTTTTATTTTTTTTATATTATAATCTAAGTAATAGCTAATTATATTAATATATTTGTTTTTTATTTTTTTAATATAAATAATCTAATAGTTAAATTTAGAAAGATATTTAATATATTTAAATTACTTTTTATTAAGTTATTATATTATTATAAAATAGAAGATATTTTTATAGTTTATATATATTATAATTTTATAATTATTTTCTAAGAGATAGTATTTAAATTCCTTAAAAGTATTAATAATTATAAGGAATTCTTTATTATAAATAGAGTAATTTAGCTCTAATCTATATAGCTTATATAAATAGAATATAATAGGGTATAAGATACCTTTCTTATCTTATTATCCTATTTAAGCTCCTAATATATAATCTAAGGAATCCGTTTCTAATTTAACCGGTTTATTTAGATTAAATGTGGCTAGAATAGGTTCTTTTATAATAATATTATAGAGGGTTTTAAAGGCTTTTTAGGCTTTTTTATTCTATTTAAATATTTTTTCTTTTCTTATTAAGACTATAAGTAGTATTATTATTTTATTAAATCTTTTAATAAATTAGTAATAATAGTTTATAAATTTAAGGAATCCTTAAATTTCTTTTATATTTTTAGAGATCTTTTATTCTTATATTATAATAACTTTCTTAAGGTCTATATAAATTTAATTAGAAATAATAATATACTTTAAAAATTTTACTTTATTAGTATAAAATTTGCTTTTTTTAAGTTTAATTAATAATTTGGTATTTTATAGGGCTTTTAAGACCTTATAAATATATTTTATATATTCTTTTTTATTTTTAAAGAAGATTAGAATATTATTTAGATAGTATATAATAAAGATATTTAAATACTAACCGCTAGGCGGCGGTCATCCTACGGCCCAAAAGTACCATAGGATGACTGGAGTAGGCAAGGTGATTGGTTTAA